>VZRW01012707.1:0-22187 GCA_013398125.1 Aegotheles bennettii | reverse complement strand
CCGGCCGCGGGGCTTGGGGAGGCGGGAGGGGGCCGGGGGTGGGCTCGTCCGCACCGCCCTGGCCGGTCGGTAGCCTGTGGCGAGGCGCTGTGTAACGGGGTTCTGGGCAGCGGGGGCGGGAGAGCCCCGCGCTGTCCCGGCTCCGCTTCACGGGGTCCCGGCTCCTCTCCCGGGGTCCCGGGCTCCTCTCCCGGGCCCCTCTACAGCACCCACCGGGGCACGGAGCCGGCACGGGGAAGCTGTAGGTGTGGGGCGGGCGGCCAGGCAGCGAAAGGGGCCCGGGGCGGGGGTGCCGGGAGAGCCCGGAGGTGCGGGGGAGCTCTGCTCTGCTCAGCCGGTGCTCGGGGGTGCTCATCCCCCGGGGGTCCTCAGCCCTCCTCGGCTCCTCCTAAGGCCGGTGGGATTCCTCGGGCTCCTTTGGTGTTCCAGCAGAATGTGTTGGTTTGCTTTGTAGCGATTGTTTCAATGGCTGTGGTTAATAAAGTGAAATTCTCAGCTCTCGGTGATCTGTAACTGATCTCCCCCTGCCCACACCAGTGACTGACAAATAAATTGCACAAAGATCATTTCACCACTGCTGGGGCCGTGTGAGAGCGTGCTAGGTGTTAGCTTGGAACAGGGGGGCATTGGTTGGAGAAAGCTGTTGTTTTGAGGTATGCTTAGCACCCAAATTCTCAAATTTGCTGGGAACTGAAGGTATTTTGCATTTTTGAAGTAAATATGTCCATTTCTGGTCTCTGACAGGTTAGATCAACCTGGTTTAGTGGGGGATGTCCCTGCCCATGGCAGGGGAGTTGGACTAGATGACCTTTAAGGTCCCTTCCAACTTGAGCTATTCTGTGAGTTGGATATGTTTAATTTGTAATAAAGTCATAGGTGCGTGTATCAGCTTGTCACTCATTTTGGGACTGTACTGTACTAAAGGTGTGTTTACAAATGCAGATCCTCAACAGTGTTTTCCTGCAAGAACTCCTAGTAATCTATTTTTTCACAGATGTGACATTTAAGTCTTTGTTTTGTGAGTTAATATCAAAAGACTTAATTCCTCCTGAGGCCAGAATAGTGCTTCTTGGTCCTTGTATTCTGCTTTTCATTCACTTGTTTTAATGAAAAAAGGTCACATGAATCACTTTAATGACTACACAACTGTGTATGCACATTTGAGTTATTAATACTTTTTAATGCTTTAAAGCTTCCTGCATATTTTTCTCATAATTGGATTTATTATTAATATAACACTTTACTTTCCAAATAACCCCACTGCCTTTTTTGTTTCGGGAAAGAAATTGTAATTTTCTAAGGCAGCTGAAGCAGATGGGCTGTGTTGATGACCTGCTTGAGCCAAAGCACACACAGAAGGCATGTGGGAGCCTGCCCATCACAGGTTCTTTTCACCGTGTGAGAATGGCAGCTGAGTGCACTCATGGTTTCATAGTCAGGGTTTATTTCCTCTTAACGTGGATGAGCATCAAATAGGGAGAAGATTGAAGGGACGGATTTGGTGTCTCTTGGGACCCCTTCCAGTGACATCTTTTGTAGTGCTATGAGCTCAGGTCATTTGGAACCAGGACCTGTATGTGCTGGTAGCTGTTGGGCTGCTGCTGAGCTGGAATTGGAGATGATGGCAAAGCTCTGCAGCCATCAGCATGGAGGGCTGTCTGTAGACCTTTCTCTTTTCTCTCTGTCTTTGCCCTACTGTTCTCAGCTGAGTAGTTCATCTTGTTTTTTCACAACAGGGATAATGTGGAGTGGTCAGAAGAGCAGGAAGCCAGTGCCAGGAGTAAAGTTCAAGAGAACAGCTCACAGCTATTGCCACAAGATAAACAAGGTACTTTTGGGTAGTCTCCTCATGCAAAGTCTTGACTTGTACCTACAAGAGTGGAACAGTCTGGGCAGAGCTACATATGCATCCTCATTTATTCCTTCCTTCTGCCCTCTCCCAAATCATTCAAAATACATTACCTGGTTGTTGATAATGAGAAATGGAGAAGTGTGAATCTTTGTCTTCTTAACTTAATTCACTGTGACTTTTCCACCTTCTCCAGAGGCTCATCCTACTGGAACAGAAATGGTCTTGGTTGGGAGGAGTCATCTTGGGTTGAGCTTCTTTGTTCATGTTGTGTATGTTTAAATACTTGTTAGTGTTCCTTGTCAACAAACTTTTTTCACTGCAGCATTAGTGCCTCTGCTTGCTTTGCTCTCTAAACTTAACTTCTAGCAGTCAATTTTTTGTTTGCTTGCATGCTGTGGAGTTATCCCTAATTCAACTTCAATTTTTCTCTTAAGAGCCTCTACTAAAGTAGTGTCCACATCTGTCTCTACCAAGTTAACAAACAGCATGATAATGATTAATTTGGAAGAGAAGAAAATTTACTTTGTCCCGATTGAAGTGTTTGTCATCAGAGAGGCAGAAAAGGGATTCCAGGGTTTCTGTTTCCTCAAACTTGGCTTAAAGGCTATCTATAAATCCAAAATGCAAAGCTTACCTGAATCTGGATCAAACTAAAAGTGCTCTGTAGTCAAGTAATATGGTTGAAGATGTTCTGAGTTGGTTAATAATGCTAGATACCATCCAGTCCCTTAAGTGATGGTGAAAAGGCTTTCTGTTCTTTGGTATGATAAGGGACTTATTTGATGATGATCTTGTTACACCCTGCCGAGCTCTAGGATGGATCTGCTCCTTTTGTTCTAATTAAATTGAGTGTGGCATCTGTAAGGCGATGCTGAACACTACTGGAGCTATTGAGACACTTCCCATATAGCTTCCAGTTGTGTTCACAATAGCAAATTTAATTATGCCAAAGAGCAACCCTCCTAATTTCTTGGATTCCCAGAAGTATCCAGCAGTTTCTATTGTGATGCCCATTGTGTTGAGTTCATTTTAAAATCTGGTTAACATTAAAGGATGCTGTCTGTCATACTTTGAGAACCTATATACAACTATGAAATTGTGGAGCAATTTGCTGTTAGAGGAGTTTGTCAGGGCTTCATGATGTATTTCCAGGGCTGAACAATGGAGGCCAGTCAAATTTTGATGGTTGCTATTCAGTGGGAAGCGTGTGGAGACAATGGGATGGCTGAAACCTAGGGAAGCCAGCCCAGCCAAATGTGCCTGAAGGGTCTGGTATTTTGAGAGTCAGTAGTGTCCAAGTAGGAGAACAAAAGCAGACTATTGGTCATTATGGCTGTGTTATTCTGTGGACTTCTTGAGGCTGTCAGGATTTGTTCTGAAGAAGGAGAGAAGTTCTGTGTGATATGTCAAAGATGTGTCTTCTGGCTGGGAACAAAGAAGTGGAAGAGTTTCTTGGCTTCCTTTTGAGGCTCCATAACTACACCCCATGCAAAACAGGGGGTCTCTGGTTCTCTTCCTGTCTTTTGTGAACCTTTGCTTTTGTTTGCCCTTCTTCTGCAGTGTGAGAGGGTGAGTATGGGCTTGGCTTTGGGGGTGTCCTTACAAAGATGAGCAGAAAAGTCAGGACTCCTTATCAAGAAAGCCTCTGGAGGAATCTGGCTTGCACGCTGAAGTCCCCATGAGTTAATACCACAAAAGGGATCTTGCAGCAAGTATTCTGTGAACTTTTCTGGCATAAGTTGTGCAGGAAGTCAGACTGAAAAATTAATATGGTCATTTTTTTGCTTTAAATCTGTTTCTTGCATGATCTTTGTCGGCTGGCCCTTGATTTCTTACATTTATGTTGTTACTGATCCTTTCTTCCTATGCTTTGAAAACACTAGGCTGTGAGGTAGATGAGCTTTTAATAAAGCTTCCACATGTCTGGGTTGGGGTGTAACAACTGTTCAATAGCATCCAACAGAATTTCACAATAATTTAGCCCAGGAAGAGCACAGTATCTTGTTAGTGTTATACTCTGGCAAAAATATGGATAATCCAGAATGCCTGGGCTGGTATTTTGCCCCAGAACCTCAGGTAAGCATCCCATTACAGTCAGGCTGTCATGGGACTGTTAGGGACTAGCAGGAATTGGGACTTTATATTTTTGTTAAGATTAAAAAGCATTTCCAGCCCCAGCAGCCTTGCATAGCCCTACTAGGACATGGAATAAGTGACAATTGAGGAAGGAGTGCACCAGGGTGTGAATCAGTAGCACTTCTTCCTCTGACATTAGCAGTCATTGAGTTCTATGTAAATAGTAAACTGATTTGACCCTGCTTACGGTGAGATCATGGCACAAACTTACTGCTCCAGTCTATATCAGACACTAAAATTTCTTTCAACTTGGGATTTAAGGACAAGGCTTCTTAAAAGGAGAAAATTCTTGTAGTTGAGGTAAAGAGATTATTTTCATATATAACTCTTTGTGTTTCAGGCATAGATCCTACTAAAAATATACATACAACTGTCTTCTGGTTCTTTGTTAAAGCCATTTTTGCCTATGTTTGGCTGAGGCCACATATTTTTCCACGTGTTCTTGGTTCATTTTACTGTCTCCCTTCAGATATCTTCTAAACACTTGCATGTTTTTCAGCAAGACTAATAAGTAAACTCTGTTTTTTCTTTTAACCTTACTCTTGGTAGATGTTGGAGAGAGGTTATCCATTCTCACATATAGTCATTATCTTTAATTGTGAGAGAATCATTGATGTTCAGTATTGCACTTGTTGCCATGCAGAGATGGGTAAGAAGTTGCATGTTATTGAAATGTGGCTGGGATCTCTGGTTGTGGCTGTTAATGCCTCTAGGTGATTACAAGTGTAGGATGCTATAATTAGCTCTGGGAACAGAGAATTCATCACATTGATGAGAATTCAGGAAGCCAGCTGGATTCATAACTTCCCATGGAAAAAACAGTTCCCCTAGAACTGTACTTGAGCTGAAATCTGTGAAGGTGTGTGGAAATAACTCTGTGGGTGACTGGAATTTCATTAGATCACGACCTTATAACAGTTCTTCCAGCTTTCTGTAATACTCATCTTGCTACTGGAATGTATCCACTTGGTGTGAGAATGATAATGCTTGCTGTAAAAGTTAATTCTGATCATCTTTAGTCTATCCATCTTAGCTCTCCACTATTGCTGTAATGGCAGTGACCACTTCTGTTGATTCACCTTTTTTGTGATACTGTAACATGCACAGAACTATGGAAAACAAAGTGCTCTGGACTGGGCTCTAGCAGTACTTGTGTAAAACACGCTGTCCTGTAATCTTGGAGTATTGTGCAAGTGCTCTAACTGAGCTTTCTGCCAGGCCTGAAGAGCTGACTCATTTTTCTGTTTCTCCATCTGAAGAAAGGGGGTAGCGTGTTGGACAGGAACTCTTCAGCTCCAGGCAGCTGTTGTAGAATTCCTTAGAAGTTGTAAGTGCTTGACACTCAAGTGTCCGTGAGGCTCCAAATGAATTGTTCCAGTGACCCAAACAAATTAGTGTTAGAGATGGAAGTAAAACCTGGATTTCTTCATTCCACTCTCCTTCAAAGAGGCCTTTTCTGTTGCCAACTTCCTTTAAATTCTACCAGGAGACAGAGTTTCCTCTTCTATCTCTTTTCCCTTCTTTAGTCCTAGCAAAGTGACTGTGAGGAGGCAGGCTGAGTGTTTATGTGGCATGGCACAATTTAAATAAAGGTGATTTTCAATCAATAATCTTACTAAAGCAGATTGCTGAGTAGATGTCTGCAGTGATCCCTTCCTGTCTGAACTGATTAAACTCTGAGACCTGATTTGACTGCTGGTGACATTTTTGTTTATGTTCACAGAGGAGTATGAGGTGAATGCTAAGAGGTACTGGGATGACTTTTATAAAATCCACGAAAATGGCTTCTTCAAGGACAGGCACTGGCTGTTCACTGAATTTCCTGAGCTGGCACCTAACAGGAATCCAAGTCAAAATGGGGACTCTGCACATGAATTTAGTAACAAAGAAGAATCTAGCAATGGAGGCCTGGGACACTGTGAAAACAGACATTGTTCATTGGAAACCAGGGCAGAGAATGAGTTAAACCTGATAAAAAGCACACCTAAGGTCTGCACAGAGGAGTTGGCTACACAGAAGTGTAGTGAGCTGAATCAAAGTGATGGAGATTACCCAGGATCATCTGCATCTTACCGTATATTAGAGGTAATGGCTGTAAAACAGTGTCACACATCAAACAGTCCCTTGTATCAATGTGGTGTGACTGGGACATAAAAATATGTATCATTGACAAACAGTGAGTGAATGGGATCATTGTTTTAAGTCAGTAAACTGCAAAAACTTAGAACTGAATTAAATCTGTTGGGATTCTTTTGGTTCAGACTGTGGATTGGCAGAGCACAAGGACCATAAGAAATTTTTGAGTTTAAAAGACAAACTATTACTATCAGATGTTGAAACAAGCATTTAAAAGTCATCTTTTGAAGAAGCTGATTCTTTTACTTGTCTGTATAAAGCTTTTCCTTGTCATTAATGTTTTGCATGTTTGTGCTAACTCTTGTTTGCCTTGAGTGGTGTGAAACAAAACCATGAAACTGAGACAGTAAAGATGCTGTTTGGGTTATTCCTTGTGGCCCATGTGATAATGGGGAATCTCAGACTGGTGCAGGGCTTGTCCCAGAAAAATCTGTAGGACTTCTAGGTATCAGACTCCTGACAGCTGGTAATGACCTTTTGCTCTGCAGCCTCTGGGTTGTTCACTGTGGATATCACTGCTTTCATTCAATGCTTCATGTTCTGTGGAAGTTCCACCCTTCCAGGGAGAGTCAATATGAACTTTTTTTATTTAATCTGAGGCTTTGAGACTTCCTCAGGCTTTGATTGATGTTCTTGAGCCATTGCTGCTTTCCTGTCTCACCTGAGTACTTTCAGGAATACCTGTCACTGCAAGCCATCAGCGGTGTTTTCTGCTCAGTCTGTTTCAATTTTACCGATTCCTTAAACATTCAAAGGGAAATTCCCCACACCCACTAGTGTAAGCCATCTTCAAATGAGAACAAGCAGAAGGAATAATAAGGAGGGATCATTGTAGGCCTGGTTGTTAGCTTGAGGAAGAGCCATCTAGTGAAGGAAACCCTGAAACAGCAGGATGTAATTATAGTAAAGCAAACTTCATTCTCCATTGCCCTGATTTTCTATGGAAGTGAATGCAACTAATCCACAGCCTTTTCCAGTGCTTCAGTAACCCGTGCTGGTTGTTACGCTTGGGATTCCAGCAATAACAGTTTTCAAAGGAGTCACAATATGTAGCTTGTTAGTAAGATTTCTACAAGAACTGGCTTAGAAGTTTCCCAGAAATGCTTATATATGAGCCTGGTCTTCAGAACTGAACATACTCACATCTCGCAGTGAGATTTGCAAGTGGTCACTGCTATGCTCAGCTATTACTCACGAGTTGCTCTTTGTTCTGTGGCTGTAGAGAGATGATTTGAAATTGGCTGTTTGGGACGAGCTGAAGAAATTATTTTCACTCTGTTTACTTCCACTTTGTTTGTGCAGGTTGGCTGTGGTGCTGGAAATACAGTCTTCCCAATTTTACAAACCAACAAGTAAGTAGTTCTTGCTTGGTTTTTGGTGCATGATATCCCAGCCTCTGAAAAACAACTGGAGAAATGTTGCATGTGTTCTTAGTTTGGACAACCTCAGAGAAAGGCCCAAATGCAAATGGTACCTTTGCCATCTGCAACTTCAAATACTTTTGCTTTGAGCTTGGAAGTCTTTGGTCTTAGAATGCAACCAAGGAAACATGACATGAGTTTACGTGTCTCATTCTGAAAGCATTTTCATACAGGCCTTAGTGTCTCTCCTTTTCCAGAAGGGAAATTCAGTAGTCAGTTCCCTGTGAGGAATAAAGGAGCAGCGTGATCCACCAGATTTTGCACAAGGCATTATTGACAGAGACAGACCAAAGCCCAGGGATTTTGGCTCCCAAATCCATGCTCTGTGCCTCTGAAATGCTTCTTAATTCCCTTGGAGCACCTTTATATGATTGATGATAGTTTCATTTATTTATTTCAGTGACCCAGGCCTCTTTGTTTATTGCTGTGATTTTTCTACAACAGCTGTGGATCTTGTCCAGGTAAACTCACTGGTGACTTATGAAGGTGGGAAGTACACAGGGCCAATTGCACATTAACACAAATCTATCACAGCTGCCACTGGCAATGTAGCTGTGTTGGCAGCTTTCTTTTTTTAGCTAGCCCTGATGCTGACCCTTCTACTGGTAAATTAGGAGAACAAGCCGTCAAAGACTGTAGAAATGAGGGAAGCTGGAGTTCTCAAAATGTCACATTGGCAGCAGGCGAGTCAGCCAGATTTTCTTTCCCCTGTGGTTGGCAGTACTTTTCTAAATCCAGTGCTCTTTTAGCTGAGTAACTGCTGAACCTTGAAAACACTCAGGCTATTTTTTAACGGGAACTGAAGCTGGTTTTGGTTTGTGTGTGCGTTACTGTCACTGCAGTTCTGGGAATGTGGTCTGATTGCTTCTGCACAGGCAGCTGGGGAGGGAAGCTGTTGTCCGTGGAGCAGGAGGCTGGAATTTAGTCAAAATACTGCTAACAAATTTCAGGTCAGAACAGAACTGAGAATATATGAAGTATCAAATGTAATCAGTCACTGCATGAGATGGATGGGGCGCACAGCAGCAGAGGCAGTGTGCCATTTCATCCTCTTAAGGTGACACAAGCACTCTTCATAGAGGCTACAGTAATCTGTAGCAGCAGCTTTAGAAAAATACACAACTTCTTTTAGAAGTCTAAATGTGATTTTTAAGAGTATAAATTTAGGCAGCCAGGTTTGATTTCTGGGGCATAGGAAGTAGTCTGCTTGTAGCTGATGCAGAGAAGGGCCCTGATGCTCTCACTCTTGTAAAGATTTCCAGCTTACCAGTGTAAATCCCTCACTTCTTACCACTGTTAGTGGAAAATCTGATCTTAAAATTGCAATATCCACCAATCCAGTTCGGGCAGTGCTGTTTGTCTCAATGTAACAAGTCCAAAGTTCTTTGTAAATCTCCCAAGTGTACTTATTTTTCACTTTTCATCCCTGGTCCTTGTCTGACCAGAGAACCTATCTGACCCCATCTGCCTTAGTCCAGTGAGGATGAAACAGATCTCTGGACACACCATTAAGTGAAAGTTAAAATGCTCCCATGTCCAGATAATACTGAGATCAGGGTCTGCTGCTAATGCTCAAATTTCTCTCCCCTTAAATACAGAACAACATAGAATATGATACTTCTCGCTGCTTTGCGTTTGTCCATGACCTGTGCAATGACCAAAGTCCTTTCCCAATGCCAGATGAGAGTCTTGACATTGTTATTCTTATCTTTGTCCTCTCAGCGATTCTCCCAGAAAAGTAAGTTTTAATAATTCCTTCTGGTTGCAGAAGATAATGCATATACAGCTGGAGTTCTTTAGTAGTAGGTCCCCTCATATCGAGGAAAATTAAAGTTTGTTCTGTGTCTGGTCCAGGTTTCCATTAAGCCTCTGAAAATGAAATTTTCAGGTACTTTCTGTTCAAATTCTGGCATAGGATAGGTGTGATTTGGAAGTGCTAAGTGGCTGCAGATGATGTCTTGCTGCAGTCACAGTTGCTCACCTGTTCTGAACCCCAGACACACTGAGCGCTCAGCACCTGTTTGTGGAAAGTATGCTGCTAGATTTTAAGGCTCAAAAGCTAAATGAATTTCCTATATGGGGAGTGGCAAGAAGGGAGGGGACAGGTATCAGAAAACAGTTTTTCTTAACTTTTCCAAAGTGCTGTGATCTTAGTGTGACAGTGTCTCTCTATTTTGTTCCCTTTGGTTTTATTTTACAGCATTTTACTTCGCGTTTTCTTACTGCTTGTTTTACAAAAACCAGTGGAGATACTTTTGTAATTAGTAAGAGAGAGCAGTTAATCCCTGCTGTGACAGACTAAGTTATCATTGTAGGAAAAAAAAAGCAGAATTGGGAAGTGTCAGAAATAAGGCAGCCAAATAAAATGAACCCACCTAAGACTGAGCTCAGGAGAAGTGCTGGCTTTTGGTTGGTCTTTGTATGAATTTGAAACGTGTAAAACTTTCTACCTTCTTTTTGGAAAGCAGGCTAAGGAAACAAGCATCATTTTGCAGAATGTTGAATCTGTTTTGTTCTTTCCTCAGGATGCAGTGTATCGTTAACAGGCTGAGTCGCCTGCTGAAACCAGGAGGAATGATTTTATTAAGAGATTATGGCCGTTACGATCTGGCCCAGCTTCGGTTTAAGAAAGGTATTTTCTTTTCCCCTGGGGAGTCTTGCCAGATCACTAATAGAGGATGTTTCTCTGGAGTAGTGTCTACCCTGTTTAGGAGGCAGCTTGTTAATTCCCCTTAAGCACAGCGTGTGCTGGGAGATGTGCCTCTCGTTGGATGGCAGTTGTTGATTTTTTAAATGATATCTGGTAACTGTTTAAATCCCTCTTGCCCTTAGGTCAATGTCTGTCTGATAACTTCTATGTGAGAGGTGATGGCACCAGAGTCTACTTCTTCAAACAAGGTAGGAGGCTAGAAAACATCCCTCTGACTCTCCTCACCTCTTTTTGTCCCTGCGCCCTCAAGTTTTGTCACTAGCTCTTTCCAGCCTGTCTTTCTTGGAGCAGTGTGGAATGTTAAGTGTCTCCCAATTGCAAAGGGACCTGGGCTTGTCACTTGCAGATGTGAATATGGCATGGTGAATTCCTTCATGGAAAATCCTTTTAGAGAAAGACTGGTGTGTTTGCTATACTGGGAGGTGTGGGATTGAAGGAGCTCTCCTTGAGTCTTGTTGCCTGTGGAGGTTGGAGTGAGATGGACACCACTTGAAGGAACTTCTCCTAACTTTAGTGTTCTCCTACGTGGAAACGAGAAGGGTGTGGTTCAGCACAGAGCTGAGACAACCTCTCCAGTTCTGCTGCTGCTTGGTGCTCAGTGGGGATTGTATTCTTCCTGCTTTATCACCAAATGCACCTTCACTCACTTCCACCGTGGGCCCCCTCTGCATGGTCAGTTTTAGAGCAGTGGCACAATTGCAGTAAACCATTCCCTTCCTCACTGCACAAGTCTTGTTTGTCACAACAAAATTAATGTTAGATGCGTGTTTGGCAAACGCTCTGTGATGGCAAGCATCTGATAAAAGAGCACAAGCTGGGACCTGTTACCCCTTCTCTACAGAAACTCCATACAAATCACACGCTCCCAGGCTGCAGTTGAACAAGCTTGCTGCTGCTCAGCAGGACTGGGGCTGGCTTTGCCCACAGCCAGTGTGCTGGGGCTCTCTGATACTTACTTGCTTGATCAGGAATACCTGCCAGAGTAAGTGTTGCAGCCTCGAGGGCTCTTAGTGCTTTGATTGGGCCCCAACAGGGTGTGGTTTCTTAAGGATTTTTTTTTCCCCAACTTAACCTTAATGAATCCCATTCCCCTCCAGCCTCTACAGCACAGATCTTATTGCCACCATTTGAAAGCCCAGGTCTGATCCCTTGCAGACTCTGAAATTCCTCCGGAGTGAGGGGGGGAGGGGGAAGGAATGGATCTGTCCCTACTTGCCAGAAGATGCTCCCTTAATTGGTTACTGGAGGCGATACCCATGTCTGAATCTGCTGCTGGTTTCTCTTTGTCGAGTTTCTAATTCTAGTTGTCCTCCAAATAATTCTTTCCTTCCTTGGTAGAAGGTAAACCCAAGGGAAACTAGAGAAACTGTGATCTTAACCCTGCATAGGACAGTAGTTAAGTCCTGTCTGATCTTTGTTTCCCTGCCAGAGTGAGACCATGAGTTTCCTCTGGCCCATCTTCCATCATAGTCTAAGCCCTCAGTGTGAGCAGGTATCAGTTAAATGAAAGCTACAGCATCCTCAATCTCCTTCTCTCTGTTTCCAGATGAGTTAAATGATCTCTTCACAACAGCTGGGCTGGAGAAAATCCAGAATCTGGTTGATCGTCGATTGCAAGTGAACCGTGGGAAGCAAATGACGATGTATCGGGTGTGGATCCAGTGCAAGTACCGCAAGCCTGGTGCCCCTCAGCTGTGAGGAGACAGGACACTTCTTAGGTTGGAGCCTCCTCATGGCCATGCACAGTGTCTCCTCCTGGTGACATGTGGTTTTATGGAGTTCAGCGCACACAGGACCTCAGTGCCTTTTACAGTGCCTAGCATCACTTCAAGTGAGTTTTGCTAAGGATGACTGCTCTAAGAGGAGACCAAGCAGTAATTTAGATGTCTTGCTACTGGTCTGAGATTTTAAAATTATTTATGGTTTTAACAACTTAAGAAGTGGCCATGCTGTCTTTCAGCAGCTGAGCAAGCTGAGTAGTGAGTCACTCATACTCTGGATTTCCACATGAAACAGAAGGAGAGCTTCAACCTTACCTCTGTGTTGTGTACTCTTGTCTTGGGAACAAGAGTTCTACACAAACTTGGGAACAAAACTGCACAACTGGTAAATGTGTTCTTCTTTGCAACTGGTCACTAGTCCTAATATGGATCCCTTCACCAGCTTATCTCATGCAGCTCTCTTCTAGTCGTTCAGGTTTGTGCAAACCCACAAGTTAAAATACAGTGATCAAGGGTGTGATCTGAGAGCGTGATAGTTTCTCTGTGCCAGCTTCCCCATGATGCCTCATCGTGCACAGGTAACCTGTGGAGAAAGCAGATGCTGCTGCCTTGCCCTCACTGTCCACAAGGATGTTCATCTAAGGAGCTAGCACACTATAGCTCAGGTGCTATAAATTCACACTGGGGAGGGTTCAGTCTTTCAAAGATTTGGGGCTGATGTCAGTTTTGGGGCACAGAATCACAAGCAGCTCATGGGACCAGAGTCTACACAGAATTACCTGCTTTTTCTTCTGGAACAGTAAGAACTGTTCTTACTGGCTGCAGCCCCCAGGTCACAAGCTGTGCTGCCTTGTCATGGTAGTGTGCTAAACCCAAGTTAGGCAAGCCACCTGTCTTTGATAAGAAATCTAAAGAATGTCTACCACTTTTGTTTAATTTCTTAGAGGAAGCCAACACTGTGGCTTTCTGAAGGTATTTCCCTACCTTTGACAGCAAATATCTTTTATCTCAGCTTGATTTATTTTGTTATTTTTAGGGTGTGGTACCACAGGTATTAGAATAAATTTTGTGGTAATGCTTTTCAATGCTGGTTTGGTTAATATAAATTAAGCTTCCACAAAAACTCACATGCTTCTGAGTGCCTGATCTGAAGGATTTGGGCCACTATTAGGTAACTACGTTTTTTTTCCTCTTCTGTTATCATGAGTCTCACCAGCTCCTGCTCTCATCTCTCAAGGGAAAGCCTTGCCTGATGGCTCTTGCCTTGTTCTGGTTCATGGAGCAACAGGTCTATTGTATGGGCACTGCTGACTGAAGAGCCATGCTACACAAAGCATGTATATTTTGTAATATACACTGTGCACTTGTATTTGTTGCTTACAGTTGCCTAAGAATAACTGTCAGCTATAGAGACGTGTAAGTTATGAAATAACTGCTGTCTTGAAACAGGGGAGAAAGGATAGAAAGATGAGGAAATATCATTGCTATCTTTGGAGAGTTTGCAGGAGTCAAAACCAGAGCACCCCAATTTGTAAAGCATTGGAAGGGGCTCTGGCAATACTCTGCTGGGCATGTTGCAGCATGATCAGTTCATAACTTCCATGTCACCGTGTCACCCTGTGGGTATTGGTATGTCTGCTATCTGGAGGCTTCTGGGTCAGGGTGTTTCAGCCCTTCCCGTGGAAGGATGACCCAGCAGATCCATTCACACCACAAAGGCAGGCTGCAGTGCTGGGGAGGGAATAGAAATGCACCATTGCTTTTTTATATGTATCCAGCTCTTTTAAATAATGTTGAAAGGGGATCACACAACTGGGAAGGGAATTCTTGTTCAATTTGTTGTACTATATTTTCTAAAGGGCTAAGAGACTTCCCAGTGTCTGCAGATGATATAGGGGATGAGGCATCTTTCTTTCTAAGCACATTTGACTTCTTCCAGGCACGAGGCTGACCCAACCCAGAAGCTGTGCAGCCACTGCTGCGTTCTCATGCTAAACCTACAAAGTCTGGTTCCCTGGCAGGGTTGGCACCGCAGGCGAGGTCTAGGCAAAACACAGCCCAAGGCCTCTGGGAGCTGAGCAAGCTCATGTCTCCTCATCTTCTCCAGTCAAAAAGTCAGGCTTAGCAAAAGAAGTCCTGTGAGTTGAGTGTTGGACGTGACGTGACTCATGTAACCAGCTCTGTCGCTTTCAGTGAAAGACTTCCCATGTGTTACTGGTGCCTTAGGCAGTTCCCTTGGGCTCCTTTCCCTCTTGGTCCCCGAAGGGAGACCTCCTCCTGGGATAGCTTTATCTCCCTGGAAGAAAAATTATTGACTGGGGTAAACAAGCAGCATAATTAGTATGAATTAAAGTAATTTGAAAAAGGCCTTATTAATCATCCAAAGGCTTGTAAGCAGTGCAGGAAAATATGTTTTTAATTATAAACATGATTTATTTAAAGCTGATGGACTCCCATTTAAATTTAAGCTCTTGAATGGGAGAAAATGAAGGCTAGTAATTTATTTGTTTCTACTTTCAATGCTACATCCCAGTTGCCTCCCTGGTTTTGACTAGGGCTTCATGCAAAAACTTGCAGCCCTGTGAGCCTGCAGCCATTGAAGTGGCTCTTTGCCTTTTTTTAATGTTTTTCATTCTGATGGAGTATTTAAGCAATCATGCAACATGAGCCGTGCTGGGCAGACATGCTTTTGTTTCCAGTCCTGTTGGTGGTGCTCGGAGAGCAACAAGTTAATGGCCTTGAATTGAGCCAGGCCTCCTACAGACAGATACTGTCTGAGCTTCCTTCATTAATCTCTGCCAGCTCCTGTTCTCTCTGAAACTGCTGCTCTCCTGCCACTCCAGGCCTTGCCTCCCACACAGCTCTGCTCAGGTACCTTGGTCCTGACTTGCAGCAGCTTCTGCCATTCCCACCTTGGGCCTGCTGAGCAGGCTGGGTTGCACAACAGCTTTCTAGCACGTTCAAAGGAAATCTCCAAATTCACTTTTACTATATTGAAAAGCCAAGTTAAACGCCTTTATTATTTTCTTTTTTGTTTTCCTCTTCCCTTTTAGTGTATTTCAGTATAACATCAGCTTTAAAGCCATTCTGAACGTATCTGCTCTGGTTTGTTCCCAGCATTCCAGTCTTGTGGTCTGTGGCTTACAGGCAATGCCAACGTAGCTTGTCGAACCTCCCAAGCAGAAGAGATGATTTCATAGCTCTTCAGAGGCACTGCCCCTGCCATTCTGGAGCCAGACATAGTTACACTTTGGAAAGTCTGGTCCTGGCTTTTGCCAGAGGATGGTGGATTTCCTTGGAGGTTCGTAGATTGTTTTGGCTGGAAGGGAACTTTATCATCACCTATTCTGACCCTTTGCGTAACCCTTTCGTGTAGGGATTATGGCATCAAGCCTGTGACTTGGACTGAGCCAGAACTAGTCCTTCAGAAAGGCTTCCAATCCAGCCACGATGCTGAGGGCTCCAGTGAATGGCAAAGAACCCTTTGCCTCCCCAGGTATAATGTTTCTCTCATGGCATCCTGATTTCCCAGGTCAGCTAGAAGCTGGGAGGCAGGAGAGGAACAGGGGAAGTAAAGAGAACAAGAGGGTGGGGAGTAATTCTGATACAATATATAAAAAATAGTAAATTCCACTGAAAATTGAAGCTTTCTCAGGATCTTCCTGACAGCACAGGAAGGTGAAAAATGACAGTCATCCTTGTGATTTTTATTGTTACAACAGGAATCATCAAATACTTCTGAACCAGAAGCATGGGAGACCAGACATAGTTGTCTTCTCTCCTAAATACTTCAGCTTCACCTTCTTGGAGTACGTCACCACCATTTCTAATTCTAGAGTTAGTTGTGGAGCTCCAGGATAAATGAGACCTGATCATTTTCAATAAAACAGAGGTGTGAGCAGAAGGAATCACCATGCATACATGCCAGCAGCTTTTGGCATTGCATCATAACTGGAGCTGAAGGAGCTTCCTTTTGTCGTTGGCATTGGGATGAGCCCGGCTGGTCCCCAGTTGGATTCCCTACAGGAATCACAGACCCAGTCTGAACTGAACTGTTTTCCTGAGCACAAATGAAATATGCACAGGTTTCAGTACCTACAAGTGAGGACACTGATGAGGATGAAGCAGCAGGGATCAAGTTATTAAGGGATTTGGGAAGCATCCTTCCATCTCTGTAAAGACAGATGAAGGGAAACTGAGTCATGCAGTTCTTTGTTCTCCTGGATCTGATTTGCCAATCAGAGTAGTGCCACCGCTTTAGGTTTGGTGCCATATTGGGGAAAATTAGTCCAGAAGAGTGGATGCATGATCAGGATCACTTCTGCTATTGTAGCTATTCATCTGCCTTGGCAGGGGTGTGTGCTTGGCACAGTGTCCGCGGGATTCTTACTCTAATGGTGTCATTGCATGTGTTTTCAGGGCATAACAGAAGTCACTAGAAAAGTGAGGAGGAAGGAGGGATGTTTTTGGAGGACTCTCCTGCAAAGTGAGGTGCTCTAGAGGGAAAGGAATTGTCAGCTCTGTACTCAATCAGCAAAGCTCTGGAGTTTGTGCTTAGCTCTTACTGAAGGCAGTAAGTTCCTGTACAGAAATGCCTTGCTGGATGAGAGCTTGTATTGCTGAGAAAGTGGGACACAGCACAGGAAATTACTTGTGTAGGCATCAGTGAGTGCTAATTTCAACTAAACAGGAGACAGCTACCTTTGGTACGGAGAGCACAAACCAGACCTGGCAACTTGGCTGGAGCACGGGCAGGGAGAAGCAAGAGAAGCTTAGCCATGTGTGCCTCTGCATTTGGGCTGTATGACAGGGGGTTCCAGACCACTGAAGGCTTTTACTCTTGAAAATACAGTCTTTGACCCACAGCTGGATGTGTGGGAGCTGACTGTGACTGGAGAGCATCGATGGCAAAGATCACCAGCAAACCTAACGTGCCAGCACCTGCCTGGAGCTCCCAGCCTGTTGGTCAGCAGCTGTTTCCAGGGAGAAAGAACATCCTGGTGGGGTTTGGACCCTGCTGCTCTACAATGTGCTCCCTTGTATTGGATAACCCCAGAGAGTCTTCATTGCAAGCACCAACACAGCGTGTGAACAGCAACTTGATTTTGGAGTGGAAAGCTAGTGTGACTGCTGTATTTAGGTTAGTTTCATGTTTTGTAGTCTAAAAGACCCTTGTAACTCTTGCATTTTCGTTTTATTTGGGGGTTGAGGAATTCTGGGGGATTGCAGCCAATCATTTGGCCTATGAAACTTTCTTTCAGCTCATGTGAAAAGGAAAGGTGCTGTTTGCAGTCCCAGGTCGCAGAGAGGACCACTGTGTGTGGGGACCACTGGGGGATCTGCTCTCCAGCTGGAAGCGGAGAGGTACCCTGCTACCCTACTCCAGGGGCACTGGGTGTGGCTGCCCTCATTTAGGGAGAGGATGGGCTGATCTCCTCTCAGACTACTACTTCACCCATGGGATCTAGCACGAGGTGCAGTGCTGGGTCCCTCTCATCTGGGGAGCACCACCAGGGCAGGGACACTATGCTACAGTCTTTAATTACACAGCCACACATTTTTTTCCACATTCAGTGCCAAGGGTGGATGTGCAAAGGTCGGTTAAGGTGGCATGGAAAACTAAATCTGACTTTTCCTCAACTTCAAGTGACTTCTTCCCTACTGAGACGAGCCTTGTTGTGAACGTTGGTATGTATTTGCAGACATTCACACAGGGGCTGAATGTACTTAGAGAAATGTGTATGCAGTAACTCTAGCTTTACAATAGGACGTTGATTTAATTTTCCTCTTACACAAATCTCAGAGCAGTTTGTTTAATTGAGGCTTTCAAAAGCCCTGTAAGGTAGGGTGTTATTATGCCAGCTTTATGCAGGAGGAAGAGAAGCAGGGGGCAAATCCTTCTGAGAGTAATACCCTCTTGTAGTCTAGGAAGCTGGTAGTGAGTGAGGATGGGGAAGGATTTTCCGGCACATAAAGGAGAATCACATTGTTTCAGGTGCATGGAGAAGAAAAAAACAATGGTTTTTAGGCCATGTGCTCTGAGGAAAGCGGGCACGATCACAGAGGTGTTCATTTCCTACCTGTGAGTTTTGGTTCCCCTGGGCAGGTCCAGGTTCCTGCACGGGATGGGCTGTGGCAGGCAGGACATGCACTGCCTGGGATCAGGGCACTGCTCTGAGGCTGTGCTGGGCTTGCTGCATGTCTGGAGGTTGAGCCATCTGGATGCTTTCCTACTGGGTTTGGGTATCAAAGCCTCCCTAATGGGATACCTGAAGGTGTAGACAGAGGGAGGGGCAGGAACAACCTCTGAGATAAACCCCATTGTGTGGGAGGGTGGAGGCTCTCCGAATGGCCTCGGGAAGGAGTCAGGCATGTTATCTCTGAGTTTCTGCCAGTCGAATGAAAACAAGGAGAGACCCTTTTAATGTTCCTAGTGAAGGAAAGGCTCTGCCAGGAGCCCTGCCCTAACTAGGTGCTCAGTCCATACAAGGGTGAGAGTGAATGCTCCTTCACTTCCAACTCATCCCTCCTTAGGTGCAGCAGAACAAGGGTTAGCTTCTTCTGGATGTGATGCCTAGAGGTGAGACCATCCCCCAGTGCTAAAACCTCCAGAAACCTGTTGAGTGCTGAACACTTCTGTTGTTTTGGGGTGTTTTTTCTCAATGGCTCTAAAATTTTTGGATTTGAGATCACTGATGCCAGCTTTTACATTTTAAAGGTTCAGGCCATTGGGTGCTTTTCCCAGGTCCGCAGCTCCTGGAGTCCTGCTATCACTGAGGAATCTCAGCTCTCTTTTTTTTTGTGTGTGTGTTACATTATGTCAATACTTTTCCAGACCTCGTGGCAGTACAGAAATGCTAGGAGAAATGTAGTGAGCATGAGCCTGCAAAACAGAGGGAAAAGTCACCAAAACCACATTAAAAAGATGAGGAACTTGACCTCAGGTATTTTATCTTTTTAAAATTAAAGACAAACATGATTTGTTACATGCTGTGTTAAATTATCTGTAAAATCTTACCAAATTCTGGTCAAATCTAACATGATTTAGCAGTGAAGCTGTAATGTGAAGGCAGGGGTTTGCCCTTATTTCACTGTGCTGGCGAGGGGAACTCGCGGACACTGCTCGAGTCAAATTCAGTGGCAAAGAAAATGGCTGCAGCAGCTGAGTCGTTCTTCAAAACATAATACAAGTGCAACATGCCAAGGATATTGCTGACATCCAAGGAGACCAGTGCAAGAAGATGAGAGCTGCCACGGGGGATGTAATAGGAAGCATTAACACTGGCTGATGGCAGCCCCGGAGATCAGGATGCTGTACGGGAGGAATCTGGCAGAGATGATGGTGTAGGAGGGCTGGCTTGCCCCCATGGATGAGATAATATTTGGTCAGCCATGTACATACTGTGTAGCTCATAACCATCTCGTTGCCAGCTCTTTAACCAGCTTCTCTAAAAGGACCAGAGCTCAGCGGTTCTTAGGAAATTAATGAAAAAGGGGGAAAGCAATAGTTTTACTCTGTCACTCAAGTGTGGACTGAAAGGAGTTCTCCTGCTTGAGAGTTCTTAGAGGTCCAAATACTCTCTTGCTGGGCCAGAAAATCAAACATACTGGAACTGTTCACAAACTGAAATACTATGGGGGAAAATTAAGTTGAGGTCAACAGAATTTTGGTTTCGTAACCTTAAGCATTGCTTTAGTTTTGATGCTTTATCAGTAGTATCTTAAAAGTTGATATTAGAATTTTTAATGTAATCCAAAATTTTCTGATACAAAATTATTAAATCTTTACATATTCCAGCCACTTTTAATTAGGAAACCTTTCCCTGTAGAAACAGAAAGTCACAAACTGACCTTTTCTTGCCAGAAGCACATTCTAATAACTTGGCTTTCCTTGTTTAGAAAACAGAATTAAAAACAACAGTCCACCACTTCTCTGGGTCCAAAGCTGGGGGGATTAGCTGCCATGGGAGATAACGCCTTGACAGAGTACAACGTGCTGTGTCTTATCACTGATAAATATATTTTTACCATAGAGACCATTGCTGTTCCAGGGAACTCGATCTGGGATGCGCTGGCACAGCATGGGAAGAAGTGAAGGACCAGGGTGGGATGGACAGTGCATCCCTGCTCACAGCAGTGTCCCGATGGAGTCCAGGAGGAAAACCTCTGAGATTGCTGACTCACAGGCTCTGTCTGCACTGGGGAATCTATCTGGTAACTTCCTTTCTACTGGGACTATTGGACAAACTTGCTTAAAATCCCCTTGTACCTGCCTGGCACTCTGCTGACAGCCAGCACTGCCCTTAAAGGCTACTCCAAAATTTCTGCCTAGGGCCAGTTGCAACTCATTGATTCCTCCCCGCTCGGCGCTGCAGAAAGATAAGGTGCCATGTCCTGTCTGAGCTGCCATTTTGGCATCTTGGAAAGGAAACTGTGGCTGGAAGTGTTCCTGTGAGCTGCTCTTTGGAGGACGAAGGTGGAGAGGACAGAGTTTGCAGCAGATGGGTAAGGAAGGATGGGGCTCTGGCTCACCAAGGCTGGGAGGGAAGGGTTTGTGAGCACTCGCAGCTTACTGAGAATCCAGGAGCAGAGCTGAGCTGGCAGGGTCCTTGCATCCCAAGCCACAAGGTTGTCTTCCCAAAGCTGCCCTAAAACACTGAAGGGGACATCCTCCATCCCTGAAATCACAAGTGAGAAGAAACCTCAACCATTTTGCCAAGCACTGAGGAACATGGGGCAGGGAGAGAGACGAGTCACAGGAGGATGGTGCAACCTCAGCTTACTGGGTGCGTTATCAGAAGTCACCACCCGCCACTCCACGGGTCCTATGTCAAGCCCAGAACTTGGTGGTGCATCATGGGGTGTCTGCTAGAAAACGTTCCTGTGTGCAGGAGGTTCTCCAGGAGGCCGTTACCTCCCTGGGCATCAGGTCCTGCCAGAGGAAGGAGGAGTAGGGCTGTTGATCTGCCTGGCTTCGGTGAGAATGATAGCCAGCAAAGCATGGTTAGGAAATTATAACCCCATGGTCTTTTCTGGTATCCTGTGTGCAAAGGTTGGTGGTGATGTGATCCCTCATGATGTGATAGAGGAAGGAAAAGCCTCACTGAGCTCCCTCCAAAAAGCTCAGGAAAATAAGATTAAAGTGACCTCTATAACTCCCAAAACACAAAGATGGGGGGACAGATCTGGTGTTACAGCACCCAAGTCCTGCCCGGTGCTCTGAGAGGGTGAACTGCTCCCTTTATAAAGTTGGAGGCGTTTCTAGGGGTGGTGGCCGGGGTCCAGAAGAGCCGAGGGGTGCAGGAAGTTGGTTCCTTTATTGGGTGTAACAGCTCCCAAATCATCATCTCGCTCCACCCAAAATCAAACCGAGAGGCACAAATGAAATTTATACCTCCCGGAACAATGTTAACTGCAAATGGTATTAATTAGCACTGCCCTAAATGGCTGTGATTAGTTTACTAGTTGATGGAATATTTACTCTAAAAGTTTTGGTGGTTTGTTTTTTATTTTAATAAAAAATAATAATAAAAAGAAGACAACAAAAACCAATACAGCACACACACACACAAACGCTATTTATTTATTTATTTTACTAATTCCTGCCGCTGGTCGTGCAGAAAATGTGACTCATTTCAGGGAGCTGAAACTGGAGTGGGTCTTGTAGTGAAAAAAAAAAGAAAAAAGAGAAAAAAGCACAGGAAACGCAGCTTGTGAGAAGAGGCAGGCGCTCCGAAAGCCATTTGCAACCCCGAGTGAACGAATAACGCCGGGCTCCGAGTACGAGTAATTAACAATTTTAAAATGATACAACTTCCCCCTGGTTCTGTGATGCTCCACCAGCTCTTCTCTGTTGCCAAACTGGGAGGTTCCAGTTCGGACAGAAATTCTCCCATGTCGGAGGTGTTGGACATCCCTCGCCTTCCCCTGCCCCGGCGTTTCGGAAGGCGAATCCTTTATGGAGCCGCGGGAACCTCCGCTCCCATCACTAATCCGCGCCTGCCTCCCCTTGGACAGGCCTGGCCACTTCCTTTCCCAACAAACCTCTGGGTTTATTTTTTTTTTTTTTTATTCCCCTTGTTTGCTTTTCAGAAAGCTGATTCAGCCTTAAAGCCCAGCCTGGCAGCGGCGTTTTGCATTCTGCCCCCGCTGCCTGGGAGAGAGGCGAAGAAACCACGGTGCAATCACCCATCTGCAGCCAGAACCAGCCC
>VZRW01012706.1:526777-650435 GCA_013398125.1 Aegotheles bennettii | reverse complement strand
TCTGTGATTCTGTGATCATCTTGCCACTGGAAAAAAAAAATCATTGTTACGATTCAGGCCTGACAAATACTCTCAAAAAATAATATAATAAAATAAATATACAAGGAAGCATTCAGAGAAAATGGCCACTAAAAACGGTCTCTACCTGAGTACCTGAGGGACTGATTTTGAAAGATTCGAACTGGCATAACCATTCAGAAGAGCTTTAAACTAAGACGCCCAAGGCAGAAGACTGGAAGAGTCATATTTAACTCTCCAAACATGATTTTATTACAAAGGCAAAAGGAAAGCTGTTTAAAGAGTTCAATGAAATGAAAACAAACAAAAAAAACACAACGCAAAAACAGCAGAAGCAGCAAAGAGCATAAGCAGAGAATATAGGAGTAGTCATTGAGAGAGTTTGGTTACTGAAAGGATAATACACGATCGAGTTGGAGTGGGTGAGGTAACAGAGACGTAACTTAGATGTTTGGAAACCAATGAAAGGTGGCAAGGTTAAAAAACAGAGGAAATGGAACCAATAGAGCGAGACAAGAAATCAGATAGTAGAGCCATAACAAGACATGGTGGAGTATACAGTCATGAATGGAATGTGGATATCTAAATACATGATACTCTTCTAAAAGCTAGAAGTAAAACCAGGAGTAGAATTCTGCCATAGACATCACTTCTGCAAGTAAAAGTTTACAATAACATGGATAAAAGTAGAAGTTTTCAGGTCAAAAGCAATTTGATTGAAGGGCAGTAAGATGAACTAGGGTCAGAAGTTTGGCATTGCCTCACAGGGGTCAAAGTTGAATCTGGATAAGGACCTCATTAGTATTTTGTTGGAGAGAAAATGACTTGTCAGAAATTGCATCATTGTGTGGACACATAAATTTCACAGACACAGACTGGAAAAAACATGCTACCAAATATGGGAGGACCCACTTACTCCTGAATGTGATAGCCAACATATTTCTTCACCAAGTATATTGTGACTAATAAGTAAGGTTCTGGTCAGCTGGAAATGACAGATCAAGCAAAAGACCTGGGCATAGAACTTAATCACAAGACTACTATGAGTCACCAGTACAATGATAAATTGCAATGTGATACTAGACCACAGGAAAAGCAAAATATTTCCAATAGAAATAGGGACGTATTAATATCATTATACAACGTAAAAGTAAACTGCAGGCAGTGCTCTGTGTCATGTTGTGTGCAAAGATGAACTCAGACCAGAACAGGTAGGAAGAAGGGCCAGTCATCCTCGTAGGGAAGTGAGGGTCTACTTTGGGAGGAGAGACAAAAATGGGACAACAGATGAAATGTGGTTGCTCTCTATAAATTCCGCTAGCATGAGGCAAGAACTGGAGGACTAACTAAAGGATCATGTTAGGAAGGGAATAAAGTGGCCTGAATTAATTTAGAAAAATAAAAAGAACAAGTTTCCTTCTAATCAGTTGCGTAAAGTCTTGAAACAGCTTCCTGAAAGAAGTGCAGAAGCAAAAGTTAATTCACTGGCTAATTATGAAGGATAATGAGGTTAGAAATGGAATTGTATGGTGCAATTCATCCTCAGTGCAGAAGACTGAAGGTAATGATCCAGCAAAACTCTACCCTTGTTCATTGTCCACATATAATCAGTAAACATATCTGAGATACAGCTTTTCATCAATAGACACCAAACTACTCATACAGGACAATTAATGTAGGTGTAATTTAACATAGACTTAATGCTTAGTTCTCTACACACTGTACAAAGCTTTACTGATTTATATCAGTGTAAGATGTTTAATATGTTGGGTTTTTTTATTTTTGGCACTGTATTTAATAAAATTCACAAGACCTACAGTACAGAAAGTGTGGGAATATGAACCAAATATATGTAGCACCAGATAGGATGGAACAGCACTGGCTTTTCATGATGCAAATTACATTTTTTCAGTCCATTTTTTCTCTCTTCCTCCCATCCTCTGTTTAAAACATGATCATTAAATAAAATGAAAAGGTCACATTTAGAAAACAGAGATGAAAATAGGTGTTTGCTTTAACATATATAATTTTGGCTATGTTTAAAATGTAACAGAAAACTACATAGTATGTGCTTCTTTCCCTGTCTCAAAGTCAAGTCCAATACTGTATGCAACTCTATGTGTGGGTAAGGTTTTCTTTTAAACCTTATTGTCACAAAACATTACAAACTTTAAAAACACTAGACTTCTTTGTATTATCCATGGTGAATCTGTGGAAGATACTGCTGCTAATTGTCTCTGAGTCAGCAGACATTTAAAATTAATGAATTATTTTATGACCATTAATAATTCGTGTAGCTATGCAAGACAGAACAATTAATTCCACATCAAAGTTGCATTTTTTAGGAAATAAGTTAACTGTTTGTGAGTATGGGGTCAGAAAGAAATTTCTTTTCAATTTCAGCTATTCATTTTGGCCAGTGGGCTTAGGGATATTTCAGCTTTCCCTGACTGTAGGGGTAGTAGTTGTTGCTGTACCAAGACAAGAGATGAAATATGGATGACTCCAGTGTGATGTAGTTCTCTTCCCTTCCAAACAGAATATGAGTCTTCCTTTATGCTCCATATACAAGGACTAAATCAGCAAAGAAAACAATGTAAAACTGACATAATCATAAAAAAACTCAGGCTCGAGCTCAGAGAGAAACAGGAAAGATATTCTCTAAAATTCAAGTAGCTATTTGTACAACATTTCCATCAGTAATATACAAAATTCTATAAATATATATAACTTCCTCTCAAGCCTACACAAAAAACAGCTTGACCAGTCTAGGTAATGAGAGGAGTTACAAAGCTTGTGTAATTCATTCAGAAAGAGTTAATACAAAACTTGAACGTTACATGTGTATTTCTGCATTTATAATGGATAGGCACACGTGAGCTACACATACAAAGCTACAATTATCATACTTAACTTCAGAGTGCACTTTGAAGCACATAAAGTCACAAAGACAACAACTAGAGGGCCCATACAACTTTCCCTGAAAAATCAAGCTTTGGGCATTCAGGCTGCTTCTCAATGTATTCATGGAAAAGTATAAGAAGTTTAGAAGATAAAAGTCACAGGAAATGTACTCAACAGCATTCTTCCCCACTTCGCAAGAACATGAATACACCAGACCCGCACTGCCAAGAACAGTTCTGGTCTGTCTGCCTGTGTTGGGCTCATCAGGAAACATTTTGTACTGTTTTAATCTGGCAGGGCATCTAAGGCAATGTGGAGGACTACAAAAAATCAGATCCACCAAAATCAAAATACATAACCTATCTGACTAGACACTAAGCTTGTTTTCATGATTACAGTAAATCCGCTGTGATAAAAGTCCTAATATTTTGAGATGTGTTTGTATTGTAACAAGTGATTTAAAGCATTTTCAAACTGGAATCATGGGTAGAATGCTTGCAGTACAGCTGCCCATCTGGAAATTTCAGATTTTGTTTATCTATTTTCACAGGAATTTTGACACATCAAATACTTGGGGTTGCAAAAAATGACAATGTGCATTTTGACTATACACTCTCTAGGCAAACACTTGTCAAATGAGGAATACTGAAATCAAAACAAGCTTTTGTGTGTGTTACTCCATAAGTTACAGTCTTTCTGGTTACTGGACCAGATTTTATTTACTGCTCCAATACTGTTCAATAAGAAAGGCAGCACTCAGAAGATTGCCAATCCTATAGCAATAAGAGTTGCATTTTGAATGGCATTAGATGTGTATAATAGTAATCTTTCTACCCTATCCAAAAATAGAAGGAGCAACTGTTGAGGCCTCTTCACTGGTAGTCATCACATTGGGAATGACAGTAGGCCAGACTCACAGTGGAATGATTCAAGCACAGTGTTTGAAAAGTAATACATTTTGGTTGGATACTAGAAAATTGAATTTGTCCTAGTTGGACTTATCAGCTAAGAAGAAAGCCTTTAGGCATCTATAGACACTGGGTTTGGCTTAGGAGTCAGGGCTCAAGTCGAGAAGAGTGAGTTCTCATGAAATGTCCACACAAACAATTGGAAATCTCTTGTGACCAGCTGTTCCCACCAACTTAGATTTACATAAGGCATACTAAGGAACCAAAGAGGAATTTAAAAGCAACCAAAAGCCGGAACAGTAGGAGAAGGTTTGGATCTCAACCTGCCTGGACTTGGAAAGGCTTCACATACTCTACTTTCTGTCTTGAGCCCATCTGCAGTTTTAAGTGTGCTTGTCAAGTTAAATTAGATCTTTACAAGTAAAAATAAAAATTTATTTTACCACTAACTCGTGAAGTGTTATCTTAACAGCTCAGGAAAACATTTGCACTGAAACTCACACCCATTCAAATGGACCTTGCATTCCAGGCTACACAGTTTAGGAAACCCCAGCCCATTCAAATTAAATCTTTGTAATGCAGTTGTACATAAACACAACAAGCTCCAAAATCTCTCTCCTCAGTCAACTTCTCTCACTCAATACATGCTTCAAATTCCTCTTCTTCTGACTTCTCCAATCCTCACAAGCACTTCGTACTTCCCAAAGTCAACTTATGTAAATGGAACCTGAAATACAGTGGAGACAGAAGGACAAGATAACACAGTGTTGGTCCGATTCCCTTCCAAACCCAGAGAACCAAGCCTAAAGGTTCATTTACCCAGTGGAAACTAAAGATTTTCAAGATTAAACCAAGTCTAATCAGCAGCCTACACCAACCGTATATAAAGAAGGGCCTTCACATGTATTTATCCATATTAATTTTTCAGGTGCAAAAAATGCATGTATCACAATTCTCTGAAAGCTTTGCAAAACATATCACACCACAATAAGCAGCCATCAGAAAATTACCAGGACAGTTAAGGGAATCACCTGTAAATCAACCTAAAAAAACAGCCAATAGATTATTTACTGGAAAATGTAGCTGGGGTGAAAGCAGAGAGGGATATAAAAGCCTTGAAAATATTTAAATGTTTTGTCTTAATATTTTTTGAATAAAATGTTTAGGTTCTTCTTTTCAAAATAATTATTTTCTTTTAAAATGTATCTACATTTAATAACTCAATTTTAAAGACAGGGTTAAAAAAAAACAATATATGAAATCAAGTATTTTGGTGCATAAAATGTTTAATTTAAGCAGAAACAATATTTTATTTGTATTGCATTTGGATTTTTCATTACAGTGGGATAAACAAAAATTTTTCACTTTGAGTCTCCCTGAAATATTTTTTTAATTTTTTAGTTCAGCAAGTGAAAAATTAATTATTCATACAGGCCTAATGGCAAGTTTTCACTGGAAAGAAGAGGCTGGAACTTTCTACCAAGTACCAAGTACCAAGTTTGTTTGAATTCACATGAAAATTTAGTAAGTGTCTAAGTTCAAGTAGATACATAGAAGAAAAGAACTGAGACTAACTTCCAACTTTCTATGTTTTAGGAAGTGTGATTCTCCCTATGTGTGACATTCACACATATATTCCACCTCACACATGTCACATATCATATTGCACATGCATATGAGCTTGCCTATAGGTCCTTTAGCCTATATATCACCTTACAACCCTACCTGAACCCTATTTGATCCTATTAGAATCAGGTCACATGGGAATGAAAGTGTTAATAAAGTTATGAATTTTATGTTAAGTTTTACTGCTGAAAGACCTACCAGAAATTATGCAGTGCATTCTACCCCATGCAAATGTCTGTCAAAAAGGCTAGAAGCAGCGAATAGAATAGACACTTCCTATGCATTGAACTTCATCTTCAAGCACACCATGCAACCTGGCTTAGTGGTAAATGCATATCCACTACTATCTAATGAGGCTGAAATACTAAAACTATAGATCACAAAACATGAAGAAGACATTTGTTTCCAACTTGAAGAAATTCAACAGCTGTGTTTATTCAGAGATATTTTTTTAACAGATAGGAAATAAGACATACTGTCTTTTTTTACATAACATGAGTAAGAATGCTTTTATATTCATTTTCTGAAGCCATTAGTTGGTGTCTTTGCCACTGTTAAGAGGGGGCGTAGAACAGCTGCTGAAAAACCTTACCTGTGGCAGTAATTGGCAAACCCAGATTTCGGGGTTAAACCTATAAAAACATTCCTAAGTGCTTTGGCACCCATATATCACAGCATTTTAAATGACACCCACAACACAGGAGTCCAGCATTTCTGATAGCATTTTCATAGGCCAGAGTTACCTTACTGCAGATGAAGAGTTGCCCTTCCAAGACGCTCTGGTTGTTTTACACAACTCTGGCAGGTCCAGCCAGCCATGGATGCATCCTAACAAATCCTCTGAGGATTTCCCCTATGCAGATATTACCAGCAAGTCACATAGCTCCTTTTGTGACTAATGCTCCATCTGACATGATGGCTAAGGGATAGCATTCCTCATGAGCTGCAAGAGTTTATTGGTACTCAGCCAAGCATAAATTAGACATTTTTCATCTTGTTTCATATTATACTGCCACCCACCAACACCAGCTTTCAGCCTTCTCTTAGTCTGTGGGCTTCTGTGTTTTTTTTATTTGTTCACTGTAGCTTGATGGCAGGCAAAATTTACTAAAACATACTAGAATAATCTCTTTCCTGTCTAATGATTGGCACTGAGAGGAACTTTTAAGTTCTGGAAACTCTTAAGATCTTCTTCATGAAGCTGATGAGCTTCTCAGCATTCTACAGACATTTTTGTAAAATTACCTAGACAAGAGTGATCCCAGCCAAAACCAAGATTTATTAAAAACAGAGAAAATGGAATTCAAAGAAACAGTTTCCTGAATAGCAGTGAACTTAACACTTCAGTGAACGAGGTTTTCTGTGATGGCACATGGTAGTGCTGGGGTCATACATGCAAGTTTGGGTAGTTCCAAAAATAAGGCTACCTAATACAAATGTCACACTATTCATATGTCTCATCCCCACCTGAATACACATTCAAGTATATACATTCCTAGTACAATACCACAGTCCCAAAATTCTTGCTGTTTAGTCCAAATACTTTTTATGATAGATACACAAAGTAAAACACAGTATCAGATTCCAGAGGAGCATATCCCTCAGGATAGCCTCATATTGCAACATCCACATAATGCATATAGTTAAATTACTTTGTTTTCTGTCTTTAAAGTTAAGAAATCCTTAACAGTAACCCAAAACCCCAGTGAATTTACATTGCTGCAGATATCACTGGAACAACTGGTGGAAAAGTTGGAAAAAAGTGACAAGTTTTCATCATGTGAGAGTTTCTGTTTCTTTCCAGTTCTATCATTTCTCCTAGTAAAAGGCATTACCCCTCTACACAGAATTTTGCCCTACCTTTGTTTACTTTCATAACCCAGAGACACTGAAAGTTCAAAATATCTGCTATACATATGCTCATTAGCTTTTCCTACTGATAGTCTCATGTATAAATAAAGAGAAAGTAAGTGCAAGTATTGAATTGTCACTAACCTTGTTAACCATGCCAAAGACTGTATGCAGTGGAAATGATCAAACAGAGATCCTGACTTTACAGCACAGTAGGATTTTCAAAGCCATGTCTTGTAGGGTCACTGCTGCTGAGCTAAGCCAGCTCTGTGTCATGTCCCTGATATTTCCTGAACTGAATAACATTTGCCCACAGTAGGGAAGAGAAGGTCAATGTCCATTACTAGCAGATGTGCTAGAGAATTGCTGGATTTTGAAGACAGACATGCCGTGTTCAGTCTCCAATGTGAAGTCAGAGAATAAGCTGTTTCTGGCCTCAACATTTCTTAGACTGTGAGAAAGAGGAAGGAAATCTATACAATAGTATACATTTTCATGGCAAATGGAAAAAAGTTATAGAGCTTAACATATAGTTCTCAAGTATTCTTCAGGTAATTGCTGTCTCTGTGTGTTTAAATACACATATTTATTGAATTCTAGATCATTTGCTGTACATGCTTTCATCAAAATGACTCAACTATAACTATTTTCACTGGAGTTAGGCACAGACTGCATAGTTTCCAATCCAGTCTTATTCTTTGTCATCCTTCTTATTCTTAGCTCTGAAATTTAGGCCTTATATTTTAATAAGTAAAGAAGACACAAGATACACTACTTCCACCATCCAATAAATTATTTTTTTAATGTATAGTCACACTGGGCTAAGTCTTCGTTCACAGAATGGTTAAGGTTTCTACTTATTGAAAGAGATCAAATATATACTGAACTCCATTGGAGAAATCAGCTTCAGAGTTTTGTTATGAAGCAGTAAAACACAGCACCAAGCAGAACCACAGATTCCAAAACTCTGTCAGAGAACCCCTTGGGCACTTCAAGAGAGATTAAAATTACAGATTATTCAGGACAAAATAGCTTGGCTTGCTTTTTGGCACCAGAAAAAATAATACCACCATTTCTAAGACCTCAGTTTCAGTTTGCTCCTCATTTCCCAAACATCTTAAATTCTCACTGCTGGAATTCCTTATGGCTGAATTCCTTCCAGTTTTTGTTGAAGAGCCTTCTTTACAGAAATATCACAAAATTATCTGATGGCAAAAATGTGTATTTTCTAAACCCACAGTTTAACTATCTAATCCCTGCATTTAAGCCTTCATCTTAATTTCAGTCATAACTAAGGCTCCAGCCCTGATTTCGGGAAGTCAGGGGATTCAATCCCTTGGTTTAAAATAAGGAGTAGGCAGAATAGCAGCAATATTGTACTCTTGATGTTCTGCAAAGCAGTTTCAGTCTCTGTAAAAGTATCCCCACAATCTACTGAGACAAGAATTGGAAAAAAAACACCTGAGAACTTCCTCTGTATATCTAGGAAGGGCAACACAGAGTAGCAGAAAGAAGTCCAGGCGGCTTTTATAGGAACTGCAGGACATTACAAGGCACAAAATCTAGGTAGAAGATACACATCTGTACGTTTGGCTGCACAACTTCTTTCACTCACACAGCAGTAAGGTCATGATCAGGGTTGTCATTTTCTGCTGACCTGCTGAAACATCCCATAAAACACACTATGCTGCAGGTATAGTCCAAACCACATTTTCAAACTGAATTGCCCCATACAACTGAATATCTGTAATCCACTATGGCACCAAGACTACATAATCTCAAGCACATAACATCACTGCACTGTTATTTCAAAGCAATACAAATTCATACTTCGACCAAAATACATGGTCTCTGTTACCTGTTCACGTCCATATTAATATTCTTTTTTCTCATTATTAGTTTTCAGTTGGCAAAGTTTCCTCATCTGACACCTTTTGCATCTACATGAACACTCAACCAGTCATAAGGCAGGGATATGAAAAGGGCAGCTGACCCCTTTTGGCAATAGTACAGATTGTTCAGGTAACCACAGCCTCTATTCCTCAGTGACTGGTATCAATGACAATAAGCCATAATGATATTTGCAACAATGCAGTGGCAGAAACACTAATTTGTGCATGCTTTTAAGTGAAAGTGTGAGCCTAATATATTGGCACTGACTGGTACGGCAGCAGACAAAAACTCAAAGATTGTAAATCTTGTTTTTACTTTGAAATGTCATGATACAACAGCAGTACTTCCAGGTACTTTTGTACTCTTGCTTTTCAGAAATGGGAAAAAAGTCATGCTAGAAAGAAAATGGGGATATTTCTTTATGGAAAGTATTGCCTTTCCTTCAGAAAAGCCAACTATTCAACCTTTTTGAAATTTGGTAAGAGAAAACCAAATATTTTTGGCCAAAGCCACACAAAAATAGTTTGGGGGTTTCCCACAAAAAGCCCAGCAAGTTTCTAAGAAATGTAGATGCTATCTGGAAGTACATTCAAAAAAATCCTTTTCCTATTCAAATAAAGGTTCATGCTGAAAGGTTATTTAAGGTAATCTCCTCCTTATTCCATCAATTATGCTATTGAATCTAATTTCATCTGAAGGAAGTATCTCAGCAACTACCATATCTGGAAAAAAAAACCACAACAAAAAAACCCCAAAACAACAACTCTCAGGCTGGCATGAGAAAAAATAAAAAACAAGCATTTTCATTTGTATCTGTTATAGTGGGAACCTCTGAAAAAAAAGTCAACCCAGCAACCCAGCACCACTGGTAAGTGGTACTGCACACAAACCCAAGCACCGATTATAAATTCTGACAATGCTAAATTGTTCAGTTCAATGTCAGATGAAGCTAAAACCAGATAGATGTACTGAAGAGAAAGATGGTGATAAATTTCAACTAAATATCAAAACACCTTATACTGACCAAGAGGATTTATGACCCTGAAAGCCCTTGACTTGAATTTGAAGAACTTTAGAAAATTTCACTGTTGATTTGTTCAGTAGCACTTGAGGAAACAAGAATAAAATGCATAATCAACTATTATCTATGTGTGAGAACATATCTAAACAGCTGAATAGATAAATAAGGAATATTCTATAATCCAAGAAAAACAGTAGCATATTTGACCAAAAAAGGTTCTTTTTCACTTAATTGTTCTCCATACCTCTAACATGTTTTAAACTCACTTAGAAGTGTGAGGGTTATATTCAGAGAAATTAAATTCAGAGAAGGAGAAAGAGAAAGATGGAGGGGAAAAAAAACCAAACTGAGAAAAAACAGACTTCAAACAGACACTTAAGTAAATGTACATGCAGATAACAAAGAGAGAACTAAAATTTCAGGAACAGAGTGCTTAGATACTATTCTTTCACTTCCCAAATACCACAGATATAGGCAAGGTCAGAACATGTGAATTAGTTCACTTAAGTCTAAGATTACTGATGCTTTTCCAATGAACATTTCAGACTAATTTTGAAAAACACACCCGAGACACATTTTCTTCTAGTGTTTGCCTGAATGGCACTCTTGCCTCTGCATAAGAATGCTGCACTGTTTTCAGATCCATTCCAATACTTTTCCTAGTGTTTCACTTTGAACTGATGAAATGAGAATTCTGAAGGCGCACCCTTTTAAAAAACTAAGTCACATCAGGTCACAATGATTTGGCTTAGATGGCTACATAAAACTGTGCAGTTGGCACAGATCTATAATAAACAGCTTGGTAGTGATTTTGAATGAAAACGTGTATGCTCGGAAGCCTGCTGAAAGACGAATGTGGAGACATAGATTTCCAGCTCTCAATCCTATTCTTCTTGTTGGCAAAGCACCTGCATGTTGTTATAGGCAAACGCAAGACTCTTTGTCTGGGAGCAAGAGTTTACTCCCTCCCTCATTCATACCCACTTTCATGGCATTCTCATGCATGCTTTCTTCTCTGTTTATTCTCAGTTTAGTGGTGTGACAGCCTCTGCTGTTCTATCCCAACAGTAAATCCTATTTTCAAAGTGTCTTACTTCTCAAGAACCCCACTGAAAGATTCATGTATCTTCATCAGAAACCATTTTTAAGGATTAGTTGGCAAACCTGGGGTTCCAAAATTTCTGCCAGTACCAGGATTACACTCCAACTCCTCTAAGCAATGCTGAGAGGCTTCCAGATCCCACCTTGTCACATCTGGGCCTTGAAGAGGACAGAACTGAAAGTATCAATGTGACTCTGTGAAAGCAATTCATGCAGTAAGCAAGAGAGATAAGGCACTGTTTTTCCCCAGTTTTACCCTAGGATAAATTCACTGATTTGAATGGAGTCACCCTGAAGTAGAATTAATATAATACAGCGATAAATCAGGCCTATTGATTCACTGACAGTGCCCCTGTAGGACCTTCTTGAGCAGCCAGCTTACTGAACATTGCTTGTAGCATTGTCTTCCCAAGCACTGTGCCATGCCATTTCCACAGACAAATTGTTTCCTGACACAGCAGAGACTGATGTCCATGCTTCCTGCTTAGTTAATGCATTATAACCACATTGTTTTGCACTGGTTGCTCTCTAATTTGTGTGCAAAAAGGATTTTTGAGTCAAACGCACAGCCCTCAGCTGTGGCAAATCCATGTGGAGTTTTGACTCCTGAAGCATCCAAAGATCACAGGAGTTACAGATGCAAAATATATTTCCCAAACTACTTTTATGATTTGATTATTTAAGAAGCCAGGAGAGAAAAGATGGATCAGACTACTGGAGCCAAGAATGCTTTCTAAGGAGGTAATGATAGCCAAACTCCTGGCCTTGAAGTCCATGGTAGCAAAGGATGCCCTGAGGAAATATTTATACATCTCTTGGCCTCTTTTGACCTCAAAAAATTTCTGCATTCTGTTTTCAGTCAGATATTAAACCCAAAAGGCAGCTTGAAACAGTGAAAAATTATGTCTTGTCATAATTACTTGGTAATTAGCAGCTCTCAGCAGCAGCAAGCCAAAGAATAAACCTTTCTTTCAAGTATATCTAGTCATTGTTTTCATGACACCTTGCCAACTCAAGCCTTCTAATTTCTGGCCAACGTCAAAAACGCCACAGAGGTGGGACAATGTGAAATGAAAATCAAATTTCTCTTTGGAAATCAGATAGGAGGAAAAATATCTTAGGAAGGCACAAGAACCAGTACTGTTACAATCTTCTTCTATGATTCTTTCAACAATTCCAACAGACCTTTGCTAGCAGAAACATTCTGGTTTTCTCCTAGAGTTCCAAAATGTCAGCGGATTATGTGGCATCTCAGTCAAAGCTACAACGGGAAAAATCAAAACTTATATTCAACAGATTTACTTCATGCCTGCCCTGAAAAGTCCTGTTAATATGTAGAGGAGATAAGGAAGGCAACCTGAGAAGGAACATGAAACACAGACCAGGTCCTCTGTAAACTGCTCCACTACTGTGAGAAGAAGACAGGGAATCTGATGGCATTCATCTCACCTCAGTCTCCCATCTAGTCAATAGATACAGGCACTGTTATGAACAGTTTATCTGACATTTTACACATTTGCTTTAGGATAAGTTGAGCCAGTACCTACAGTCTATTGACTATATTGACTGCATATCCACAGATCATAAAAGGATGCACAGAGACTACCATAATAGCAGACTAACATTTCAGATGCATCTACATTTAGTTAAAGTTGATCCTCTTTCTCTAATCAGAGAGGCCTACTGCTTTCATTGGCTCAAATTAAGAATTCTCCTTCAGAAAAGAATGACTTCAAGGAAGGGAAAACAACATGGCTGGTTGTCAACAATCTTCAAGAAATAGTCAGGGATGTCAGAGACAGAGAACTACTGCTCAAAAACCTTCAAGATGCTCTATCCCAAGAGGCAGAAAAATACCAGCAGGTCTAATACAAAAGTAGTAGTTCCAACATACCTACAGCTGTTATCTCCCACACATCTGTCCCACCTTTTCTAACAGGAGTTCTAACAGGGAGTATATCTTCCTTCCCTCTTCATTCTTGCTGAGGAAAGGACATTTGATCTAACTGTGAATTGGCTGATAAATTGCCTGAGCTCAGTCTAGATGTTCCTTCCTCCTCAGGGCTAGGAAACTCCATCAAGTGGATGGGGAATACAGTTAAGGAATGCATGGAGGTTCCTATTTCTTAAGCATTTCTGAACTCCATGGAGCAACTCTTCTACAGTCCTCTACAAGCTGAACTGGGTGTTTTGAAGGTTACACTCATCTTCTGGTATACGCTTCCATTCATTTGTAAAACAAAGCAACCTCTACAAACCAGGAAATACAGAAGGCCAGGGGGAAAAGAAAGCACAGATTAACTAGAGATCTTATGTATTTACTTTAGACTTCAGTGCTAGTCATGGTCTCTATGAAAATAAAACAAACTAGCACACTGACAAATTAACCAAGCTTGAAGGGATAACGAGTTAAAATTATTGCAATTACACGTGAACAGAAATGCCAAGCTGAAGTTCTTTGAATTGTAAATGAGACCTGAGGATGAGGTTCTGTCCCAGGAAAACACATGAGAAACCTCACCCAAGTGAAGTAACACTGACACTAATCAAGTGCAGGACTGTGTGGGCTGTCTCTTCCCTGGGGAATTTTTCTCACCCTTTGGACTCTGAGTCGTTGACTTCAACAGTCTTCTTGTAAGCTCAGTCATTAAACCTTCTTGCTCTTCTACTGTTTGCTTTCTGGAAGGAAAAACCAAGCTTCCGCCTCCCTGACAGCCTGACCTGCATCCACCAAACTCCCTGACTTTTCAAACAGAGACAAGCGCCAAAAACACCAGAGGATGCTTTACTTTAAATAACCACAGTCCTTCTGACACAGCTCAAAAGAGATACCACTCACATTTAATCTGCAGCCTTAGCTCCATGGTTTAAGCTCAGTTCTTCTCTAACAGTAGGTACAGCTGAGAAGGAAGAAAAGTAAAGTAGAATTTCCTTAAATCTAAATAACACTGTATTTGCTCAGCCTAGAGGCACAACACACCCCTTTAAACCTAATTCTGTGTGGTTGGCACAACTCACAATACCTTAGGGAGGCTTTCTTGGATCATCCCGAGTGCAGGATAACTAGCAGGCTCTTCACATACTCCTCTGCTTGCCCTCAGCCTGCTGCTACACTTTGGCCACTGGACAATTCTGGCCCTACGTGCCTTCTGCACACCACCAGCATGACAGAGAGGGATTGTTCCATCTACTTCCCATTTCCATCTGATAATGAACTTGGTGCAAATGACAAAAATTTTTCATATGTTGTAAGCTGGCCGAGAAATTACCTGGTGATATTCCATCAAGGCTTATTCCTGAGCTTCACGTTAGGTGATGAATTCTGATTCTTTAATACTTTTCATGTAACTTACCTTCATTAGTTAAATCAATGCTGATGATATCCCATAGATTTGCAGGGGGACTGCACCTACTTATACACGACCCTGGAAGCCTTTTTAATAGGATGTCATGCAGTATACTTTGGCAGAACACTGAAAACAAGTTTATTTTACTTGCAAGATCACATAGTCAGCTCAGCAGTGCTGAAATGTGGCAATGAATTCCTCTCATCGCATAGAGATGATGATCAGCAATACTACCAATAGATAGGAAAAACTAACCAAAGTCGTCCTAGTCAGTGGATCTTACTTGCATTTAAGGCTGACACATACATAGCAATTTGCCTCTGTTCTACAGCAGCTGCAAACTATTAACTATGACAATGAAGCTGATTTTTAAACCAACAAATATGACGGCTATTATGAAAGTTTTGCCATTGTCACATGGTGTGCAGTCTTTAAATCCATCCCTTGCTGTGTGGCTGAACTTTTATTGAATTTTTTTTTAAATTAAAAGAAGGTCATGCGAGGACAGAAAACCTCTTTGTCAGTTAACTGCGCAGTGCAGAAAACTCTTCCAGAACTCTCATAAAAGCCAAGACTAGCATACTGTACTTAAAGCACAGTGTTGCAGAGACAGTACAACTGTATTTGACAGATAAAAAGATACTCCCCCTCATTCTCCATTGCTTCTTTCCACCTCCAAAATGCCATCATCTTTGCTGTGTTCCCAGAAAATCTAGCACTGAATGATCCATTTGCCAACTGAGGGAGTTTTCAACATAAGAAACCTCCAAAATTATACCCACAGCCCAAAGCACACACCTTTGCTGTAATGCACTGATAGAAACGAATCATATGAAAACCAGCTGCCGATCCAAGAGCTACACAGACAAGAAAAAGAAGGATTTTAGCTTCTGACAGCATGGGGATGCATTTGAGGAATACTTACAGTGAAATATCACAGAAAATGTCTCTCATCATGCACAATTAAATCATGGACAAATTATTCTGTGAAAATCAAGATGTAACCTTTAGATATTGTTCATTTTTACCGTATAGGCCCAGTTACACAGGACACAAATTTTTTGAATGCTAGAAGCCCTTATAACTATTCAGCTGAAGATCTGATTCCTCCTGGTTTCTATTTCCATTCATCTTCTTTCTCACCTCATCATATGAGCTACCCTTCTTCTTCAAAAGAGCTGTGCAGAAACCCACAAGAGGGCACGATCAGGCAGAGAAGGGGGTGAGCCTCACTATTTTACATAACAAAATCATATGCATCAATACACATGCACACAACTTTCCAAATGTCTGAGGTTAGTTATCCTTCATGTCCTGACAAGTTACACCCACCTTTCCCAGAGGAACTAACTCACTCCATAACAAGTACCAGACTTCTGTTAAAACAGTAAATAAAGTAGGACCACCTACCACCCAATTCTGCAAACACTTACTGGTAGACAATCCTGCATGCCTACTGCCATGTATAGCCTCGGAGTTTCAGCTGGTCTGCCCGTGTTAACTAAGTGTCATATCTCCAGCAAACATTTCCAGAGTTAAGCTCCATAGCTAGGTCAAAATCAGGCCAATTCTGCAACCCCTGTTTGCAGTCAGCCTCTGGCACTGATTTATGATGGAATAACTCATAAGAATGAAACACAAGTTTGGATTTCAGGATAAGGCCCCCAGTCAACATGTGGGAGCATTTATGCCTCTGTGAGACCTACGTTAAAAAAATAACTTAAAAACAGACACTGTTTCCCTATGAGTGGCCTGTTTTCCCATGTTCCAGTTTGCTCTTTCAAAAAGACTGGTAGGCTGAGATATCAGTCACTATGTGAAAATGACAACATTCAATTAAAACAATAGCAATTTTCAAGTGACGCTTTTTTTTCAATAGATGTATGACATTCCTAGACATTCTATTAATTAGCAGGCCCCAGGCAACACATTTGGTAAAACAGAACAATCTGGCCTTTGATTTTTATCCAGGCCTTACCCAAGATCACACAGAGGTAGCCAGGCTGCTGATAGATCCCCCACACAGAGCACACACCCCCAGCAAGCAGCTGTGCTAAGAACTGCATGTAAACCACTTTGAAGAATTCTCAATCTGCAGAGAAAGAGAGAATTATTTATTAATTAATAAAAAACTGCTTGTGTCGGACTGGGCAAGCAGAATCTGTTAATGGACTTAATTAATCAGGATTTTTTCTGAAAGAAAGTTTTTTTTCTGAAAGAAAAAAATCCTTTTTTTCAGTTACCTGTTTCAACTTCACTTTAAAAGCCATCCTGCTTGAAAAACATATACTAAACATTTCCTATATTTCAGGACCAGGAATACAAACAAGGTCGTTACTTTCAAAGTAAGGAGGCTATTAATATCCTGATGAGCATCTGAAATTAGCAGTATCTCATGTTCTACACCTACATGATGGTTATCTAGGAAACTGGCATCCTTGTTACATCTTTTCTGGGCAGCTATAGTTACAATCCATCAGTACACTGGATGAAAAACCCCGCCTGAGCAGAAGATGTTGTAAAATGCCAGCTGAAACACTCGAGCTTTTGATACTCCCACCTGCATTAATAATTTCTGGTTGCATTGGATAAAGATCTGTGAGTTCCTTCACATTTAGTAATTTATTAAGGTAACCAAAACTTTGGAATCTTTCTTACTTGTTGTATTATTCATCTCATCTGTAGACGATAATGGTTCTCTTACATTAAGGATAATTAGGGCATTAGATAGGCTTTCAAAGACATTTCCACATTTTTCAGTGATGTAGCTGTAACTAAAACAAAATCCAAAGGGAAAAGGGGAGGAGTATTCACTCTTGAAAGCAGCCAGACTGTCTGGAGGAGATATATTTTGAAGGTTTTATTGGTCGCCCTCAGAGAAAGTCAGCTATGACTTAAGCATGAAGGCTAGCAAGGACTATGTGGGTTTGCGTGGGAGGGGGTTAAATCTAATTTGTAAATGGTGAGTTATTAGCCCTGACATTTGAGAATAGACACTGCATTGTGTCGGTGATGAGAGCAACCCTAGTTTTCTTGTTAATGGCAGTGATTCATTCTTTCCCACTCCACTATTGTTCCCATTTACCTGGCAAAGAGAATTACTTCTTATGTGTTCCCAATTGCTGATTTCTGGAGAGACTTGTTCAGATGAGCAAAAGCACTGGAGAAGAAATGCACCAAACAGGCAGAGCTCTGGGAACAGCCTTGGTGGATACCTGAAAGGGTGTGTTATTACCAAGTGGCTTTTTCCCCCTCCTCTACTCCCCTTTGCACCCAAGAAAACCCTGACTTTCTGCTGCTTTACTTAGAGCTTTCAGCTTCCCTTCCTGTCAATTCAGGATTATTCCCTTAAACTCATACTTTCAAAAACATTTAAAATGTCATAAGATGGGTAAAGGATTTGGAAGCTTTAAATTACTTCAAACCTATGCATAGCTATACATTTGGTAACACAGAGCAATCAGTCTTGGATTTTCCACTACAGCTTAACCCAACTGCACAAAAGCAGCTATGCCCACAACTGGCCTCCTGTGCCACATGAGTCCACCCAGAAGCCACACAAGGAGTCTCAGCCAATTACCCTTACAGAAGTCCATATAAGAAGTTTTTTAAAAGTTGCCTTGAAGCCATGGAATATCGGGAAAATGACCAGGAGTGAATCAAGACTCAAACCTCCACACAGAGCTGTCTCTCCACCAGCCTGTTTTATAACACATCTGGCTACTGCACTCAGACTCTCTGTTTGTCACTTGGCGACATGCAAACCCAACACTTCTCAGGCTGCCTCCCCTCCTTCCCAGCAGACTGTGACACTGGTAGACAGGCCTGATCCCTTGCAAATGTGAAGTGGCAGAGCTTCATTGACGTCAGTGATGATACTTCTCTTTCTTACAACTACCAATCTGGCCCTCCCACTTTTACAAATGCCCCTGAAGGGACAACATGAAACACAAAGCTTGGAAAAGTACAGAACTAGGACTTGGGAACAGCCCATGGCACAGATTAGGGGACAGTAGCCATAAAGAGTTTGAATCCAGATGTGAAATTCCCCAAGGCCAGGACTATTCAAACCCTATCTCATATGTGAAGCAAACAAGCTAAATTAACTATTGAGTCAACCTTGCCCATAAGACACAGCTTTCTGTGAGAAACTCCACCCAAAGATCTTTGGGAGCTATTTACTTTGGGGCATGCAAACAGCTATATATCTGCCAATAGGTTAAAGCACATTCCACTCTTTGTACAGCCAGCCAGGGCCACTGCAGCGGGCAGGGCAGGCAACCCGACTGACACTCTGGGGCTTGCTCTGTGCAAATAGTTCTTGTGCCCAGTGAGCAGGGAAACCACAGCTACAGCTTTGCCAGTGCAGCAGAAGGTGTCACGTCTAGAGACAGCAGAAGGCACTCAACTGACCTCAAACAAACAAAGCCTAAGTGGAATGTGGTATCCTCAATTCCATCTTGGGTTTCAAGTGACTAATTGAAGAGATGCAAGAAATTCATACTGAGTCCCTAAGCTATTATGTGCCCACTGCATAGAGCTACATCTCTCTCCAAGCTGCCACAGCCAGGCATAAAGGTAGTTGGGCTTTGGCTATGCAGAATTCCCACAGATTTCAATGGGAATTTCAGTGTTCCAGTCTGGACTCCAAGAATGCAGTGTTGGACCCAGAGCTCTGACGGCTGGAGCCGTATTCAATATCAGTGTCTGGCAACACCCATTTGTAAAACAGTGACTCATTCACAGGCACAACTTTAGAGGGACAGACAGGATGACTTTCATCATACATTTCCATTTCGTTAGCAAAGCTCAGTAAAACCAGATGAGCATCCTGGATGATAATAGTTGGTATTAATCTAATGACTGCAGTGATCTACTGTCACAGTTAGGAATAGTTTTATATCCTACAGAATGCATTGTTTTAATTTGCTTCAAGAGCATAACAACCAATGGACTCCTGAGGCTAAGGACAAAATAATTGTTTAAATGCTCAATAAAATTATTTAGAAACAGGTTTTTTCCTGAAAATCAGAGGCATGGAAATGAATTACAGAATTTAATTTGAAAGAGAACATCTTTACAAGTACCTAAGCAACCTAAGAATTTGGGACACCAGATAAATAAGCTGTCTTTTATGTTTTCCATTCATTGTAAACAAGGGAACAAGTGGTTTGTGTAATGGACTGTACAGGGAGTGACACTTAATTCAGGCAGATACTACTGCAAGATGCTCATTTGTCATGGCTACACAGTCCATCCCACTGACCAGTTGGGTTTCAATTCAAACATACAGTTTTAAGTCTTTCCTTCTAACATTAGCATAAATCAAGCCTCAGACCTGACAGAAAGCATCTGAAAGCAGATTATTTGTTAAAGGTGGAGTTTGGCACTGGATTTTTAATCAAGGGTTTTTTAAAAAGAAGAGGCAGTCTTTTGGGCACCATTTTTTCCAGATCACCATGTCTGGCTAACCCTTCTATGATATTCAGGGTGAGCTTCCATGGCAGATTTGCAAACAGATGCAATTCCCTCTGCAAGTGCTCCAAGATGCCCACATAGAAGCTACTTCTAATCCTAAAGTCATTTAACTGCAGCTCTGCAATGCTGATCCCAAGCTAATATATTCTGCTTCCCAGCAGGACTTATTAGTTCAGGCTCAGCCACATGCTAATGATGGCTACACAGCTCAAGGGCCAGCTTTCAGCCAGCCAGCTTGGAGCATGGACAGACTGAGTTCATATATGCCTGCCAAACCCTGAGTAGACATACCTTCAGTGACTCAAGTAGTTAGGAGTAGAAATGCAGGATGAATCTTGTGTAATAGTCTCACAGTCCAGTAAAAGCTGTCCTCGCTCACTAGTTTAAAGAGCCTGTCAGAGCATGGTAGTTTCTTTTGCTTTCTGGATTGATATGATTATTTCTTACTTTGTGTACCAAAACACTTCCTCCTTGACATTTTCCCAACTTCACACTGAGTCCTTCACTAAGAAGGCTGAGTGCTCTCCTGCTCAGAGGCACGTGTTCCTTCAGGATTCGCCTCCTCATGAAAATACAAAACCAACATATGCTCTACCAAACTCCTTTCACTAATTCAATTTCCCAGATACAGTAAGGTGACAGGTCCCCAGGGAAAACCAGCACCTCACAAAGCATTACAGAGCAGATAAGATAGATTTAAATGCATCATTGCAGTCTGAAAACCCTCTGGTTAAGGTCATGGCAACCAGCCAACGCATGAGATTTCCAATAGTTGCATCAGTCTCAGACATGAGATAAACATCAGATGCTTTGACAGGATTAAACCTTCTACAATGCACACAAATTCTACTGCTCTATCTTTCCAGAGTAAAAAGCACAAGTGAGAACTAAAAACTGGTTTGCTTCTGAATCTTGTCCACTTTCACCTCCAGCCACAGACTCCTGTGCAGTTCTACCACCCCCTTAGTTACTTTTGTAGATCTTGGGCTACTCTCCACCCATCACTTTTTCAGCAAATCACTTAATAGGAAGTTTGTCTGCCATCTCCACCCAGTGGATAGCTAGGTTAATGCACTAAATTAAGTGGAAACTACCTGCTTGAAGATCTGCAGCGCTTCTGGTCTCAGTTTGCATCAGGAGTTAAGAGTAGGACAGAAAATTCATACAAGACAAGAATTCCCCCTACCCTTCCAAACAGGTTTTATGCTTTCTTCTCTGTTTTCTTCACCACTGTCCACAAACATCCAGGAAAAGAGTTCCACCTTTCATAATAGAACTTCATCATGGTTGGATTCCATGATCTAAACAAACAAAAAAACCCCAACCACTATTTGACATTTAAACCACAATTCATCTATTTCTGTTGTTTGATGACTCCAGTAGGCCATTCATTTACCGAACGATCTTAGTAATCAAACATTGATTTTTCAGTAGCATATTTGTCCAGATTCATTAGTGTCTCCACTAGTACTAGTTCATTTATTATTCATATTTTTTCAATCATAGCAATAATTCCTTCAGACTTACATGACACTTCCAGTTGGGCAACACCAACTTGTCAAAACCTTCTTCTCCTTTGCACAGAAACTTCCATCATGACTGCAGCCTTCACATATATTCCAACTTCTGTATAATCATGTTCACTAGGTCTCTTATATTCACTTAAATTTGAGTTTTTAATTTCCAATTTGCTCTAGACAGAGCCTGTAGGAGCCCATCCAATTCAGTAAAATCTTTCTAGCCTTTGGGACCAGCAGCGCTGTTAAGATATTATCACTTCCATGCCCTCCTTAATGTGTTTTCTTCTGCATCTCTTGATTTCAGTCAATTTTTGATAATACTTTCCTACCAATCTGGGCAGCAAGTTAGTATCAGGCCATACCAGGTCATCACTCATTCAGTCTTGCACAGTGGCAATATACTAAGAGGTGAGAAAATCTAAGTGTGCAAACTCTTCAAATATGTTTTATATCAACTTATTCTTCATATTTTCTGAGGAAGCCACCTAGGATCCCTAATCAAAAAATGTGAAAGAAATGTAAAAAACAAAATACCCAAAACTGTTAATATTCTACAAATATGGTCTTACTGGTTGGGGAAAATAGCAATGCTGCCTTCTTCCTTTACTGTCCTATTTAGCTATTTCCTTTCTCCTGCCTCATTCAATACTAAAAGACCTGTGATGATCAAAGCATGAAGTCTGTGACACTCTCATTTATGGTCCAGGTGAAAAACACACTGATTTCCTGCATGTGAGCATATTTTCCTCCATTGCACAGTCTGAGAAAACATCTAGCCTATGGCTACATCACCAAAACAACTTTCCTTTTACTCAGCTCCTGGCTTAATAACCATGATGTAACTCAGCATCTGTAGTCACACTTAGTTGTATGTAGCACAGTGCAGGACTGTAAGGTGGGTATCACACACATTGCCTCCCACTTATTTTCATAAGCTGAAACTAATTAATGACATTTTGTATGCCAGGGATAAGAGGACAGCTGGAAACCATCAAGGCGAAATGGGAGCAGTACATGAGCTATTTCTTCAGTCAGCTGTTTCACTGCCCAAGGCACACACACGCACACTCACGACTTCCTCTCTCAGGTCCATTCCTACTCTAGCTCTACCACTGTAGCTCAAAAGTCAATACAATTATTCCAGTTTTACAGTGGTATAACAGAAAAACAGGCTTGGGCCCAAATATCCTACTGGCACTTGAAACATTCCTGTTTTATCAAAACTTGCTACTAAAAGCCAATCAGGATAAATAGCAATTAAAACAACATAATTGCCTTAGACTATGCTCAGAAATCTCTTCCAACTCACAAATAAAAGTCTACATACTCAAGCCACAAGTCCCAGCCTATGTACTCCATCAAGAGACATATCTTTGTCATATGTCCTGAAGGCCAAACAGTTTGTCCATACCGAGGAAGAGAAGCAGAGAATTGAGGTTCACTGCAAATGCCATCTTACTGGTTGTCATTTTCTGCAACAGTGCTCAGGCCTGGGAATAGTTATCCAAAATGCTTCTGCTGACCTCAGTTTCTGGGATAGTTCTCCCTTGCTTAACCCTGAACCTTTCACATACACATGAAGACAAACACCCAAAGTTCTACATGCTAAGACTTATGCAAACACATTTTGTGCCAGAGGGCATAGGCCAATAACCTGCAAAGATCCACACCCACACAGAATTGCACAATGGACCACACATATTTTGGAGTATGGCATTTGCCTATCACTAAGAATTATCAAGCACCAGTCATTTCCAGAAGCAATTTCCTGGTCTCAACGAATCAGTTACACTGTATTTATTTTTGCCCTAAGCAATACCTTCTATGCCAGTCATTCATACCAATTTGGGAGCTCACCCAGGTCCTTCCCTCACCCTTTTCCAGGTCCTCAAGCTCAATAACATTTAATTCACCAAGTGGAATTCCTCTGGCTCTTCTCTGCAATCCTAATTTCAACTTTATCCTGATGAGCTGCCAGAGGCATAGAGAGCCTACTCCACAGGGATCCCAAATTCCACAGTCCACTGCTGCCCAACACTACATGACAGCAAATCTTCCAAAAGAAAGAAAAGACTCCATAAAACATCATCAGAGCTATAATATTTCAAAATGTGAATTCATACGTCAGTTGTAACATGTTCAAGCCTGGACACTTGGCTAATGCACAGACCTCTTCTGAGTCAGTTCTCCGCAAAGGCTGAGCACTTGGTGCCTCGCTGGTGCCTTCAGTCTCATCTCTGATCCACTAGAAGACAGGTGGATTGAGCCCAGGAAAGACAGCACTCCAGGCAAGAGCAACAGAAGAATTTTCCTCTGAGTTCCACAGCAAGCAATACTCCAGCTAACTGATATCCTGAGCAATTCTTTCAGAACAGATACAAAGAACAGAAGTGAATTTCCAGGAAGTAGCTCCTGAACACATCCAGCACATTAAATTACAAGATAATTTGTAGGTTTTCAACTGCCACTGGAAAGGCCCAACTAACAATCTGATTAATCTCAAAACAATAACAGCCCTTAATCTAATATATATCAGCAAATTCCTGTTTTTCCCTTTTCTAACAAAAATAACAACACTGTAGTTGCCAGTGCATTAATAAGATCCTATTTCTGCTCCAGAGACTGAATTGAACCTTTGTTCTCCACAGCAAAGGATTAAGAAGGTTGCTATTTTGGTAATGAGATGTGGAGAGGTTCTTACTTTGCAGCTGAGATCCAGGCTGGATGCCTGAGAAAGGAATAAACTCTGTTACCTCAGATGAACTTTATTCTTATAATCAGTATATCAAACTCTGTTAGTGTGATGCATATCATTAACAATAAAGAGAGACTATTAATGAATAATTACAATTTGATAGAGTATTTAAGCTCATTTACAAAATATGCCTTATGTTGTAGATAAAGTCATGAATGTAGATTTTAAGATAGCAACACACACATAAGAAATTAGAAAAAGAAAAAAACTTTCTAGGCAGTTTATTGGTCAGCTGCTTCTTTTTTTTACGCTGTCTAATTTTTTTTCTGGATAACTCACCTCTTTTAACAGCACATCATGGAGAAAAGCCGTCATAAAGTGGCACAAGAAGAAAAAAAAAGTGTCAGAAAAACAGCACATGAACAGGGACAAATGAGAGAACACTCTGAAAAGAAGATCAAATCATAGGACACGGATCCAAGTGCTGAGGCACCAACTCAGTGCCCAAGATGATTGAGAAAACTGTTTGTGAGGCTGGAAAAGGAAGCAGTGACCTGTGAAAATGAAAGCAACTTCACGAAAACATTAGTCATATAAAAAATATGTTGTTTATAGTTATCACAACAACATTTTTATTAAACAAACATGTTTGGTATATAAAGTCGTTGCAAGTAAAACATTTCCAAAGGACTAGGGTAGGTAAGGTAGTGTGGTTAGAATCTGGCACCATATATATAATTTCATAGGGATCAACTTTTTGTATTTAGAAATGGAAATATTTGGGGCTCACATCAGAGGAGGTCCAAATTTCTAAATGAAAAGTATTATTGTAACAAAATCTAGTAGCATCTTCAGATAGAGCAAATGCAAACAGAAGCAAAGGCAAATAGAGCCTCAACATTTCACTTGCATCCTGCTTACTGGCTGTTGTCATGATGAAGTACTTTGAAAATATGACAAAAAATAAACTGTTTACTAACTCTCATTTCCAGTCTAGCAGGGCAGTGTATTTTAAAAATATTTTTAAAGACCCGCTATAATGCAGAGCAACTCCAGAAACAGGCAGAATGTCAGAAAGAAATTAGTCCACTGGTCATTGCTCATATCCTCCGGGAATGCTGTTTTACATCTGATGAAACTCTCTTATCTCTCCTTCTTTAATGAACACTAAGAATACAACAAAAATTCACAGGGGTTTAGATATCTCTGGCAGCATGGATGCCAGATTTCCTAGAGAAACAAATCTTACGCAGTCAAGCTCATCTGCATGACAGGTCAATGCATATTACCCCTGCAATAATTTTTTGGACACTATCACTAATCCCAACCATATCTGATAAAAGTGGACACCTCAAGCATAGTTAAATTCCTAACACAGTGCTGAGAAAAGCAGACACCTCAAAAACAATTAAATTCCTAACATGATGCAGGAAAACAGCTGGATGGGTGAAAAGGATGGCCTTAATATTGCTCCAAATAAATGAAAGGCTTCAGTGTGAACATAGCCTACTGGGCTTCAGAGAATCCACTAGTATTGAGATGTCAGGAATTTTCTGGCCACTGGAAAAGCTTCAGTTGAGCTTGTGTCTTGTTAGAAAACCAGAGAATCCAGTGCCATAGGAAATGAGACTTCATTCATTGCAAGCAGGGAATCAGTTTTCCAAATGAGCAACAGTAGAAAAGAAATTGTGCTCTAGTCAAAGATTGAAGGAATTGGGCTCAATGTGGATGTGACAGAGCAATATTTTTTGGCCTGTAATATGCAGGAGGTCAGAATGTACAAATAAACAGTCCTCACTCTTTGAGTCTACAGAACATGTTGATTTCCTTTTAAATCCTTCAGCAGGTCAACTAAACAAAACATCTATTTACAGCAGAAAAAAAGGATGAAGCTCTTCAAGGACTGCCATATGAGTATCAGTGTGAAGTTATGACAGGAGGATCTACCACATGAAGCTTTCCATATTCATTCTCTCCAGAAACACCAGTATTGAGAATAACTGCAGATTATAAAATAACTCTCTGAGTACTTTAACAATTTTCAACATGGTGTCATTTTCATAATACAGTAGAAATGATTTATAACTCAAGTGATAACTTTCACCAAAAAGTCTTAAAGGCCCTGACCTGGAGTTTGATCCACATTAGTGCAACTCTGACAGATCTCATGGACAGATATGCTTACAGGAGAAAGGATCCCATACATGCAAGACTGGGGACTCAAATTTAACTTGCAGATATTGCATATACAACACTTCAGTATTCGGCCACCTAATGAAAAATCTTTGGACTGATCCCTAGAAGGAAAAGGCCTTGTGGTTGAACAAGAAATTCTGGATGTGGCATTTTCATTAAAAAAAAAAATAAAAATAGCAAAGCATATTTGCAAATTAATTGCAGAAATTTTGGCTACCATTTTACTGAGGGGAATTCAAATGGAAAAAAGGGTCTTCTACAAGAAGTGTCTTCCACACAGCTGAGTTCTCTCTGATAGCTGACTACACATGGTCCATTTAACCTGTAGAGAATGAACAGGCTGAATGGACAACTCCAGGAGCAGGGAGATATTCAGCTGGGTGACAGCTTCAACATCTGGCTTCAGTTTCTAAAAGTACAATGTGAGGATGGATGGATGGATGGATGGATGGATGGATGGATACATGGATGGATGGATGGATAGATACACCTATACACATACACACATTTTTCTTTTACAATAAACAAGTATTTTTGCAATCAGCTGAAATGCTCTCAGTATGTGCATAATACAGTTACAGAATCAGGTATTTCTATGACAATAGCCTTCTATGTTTTAATTCTATATTATCTCAGACTTGAAGACTTCACAGAAGTGTAAAAAATTAGGCCTCTGCATTTAAATGAAACAGTTTAGTCAACAGCAGTCTCCCTGCAGCATAGTTGGGCAGACCACTCTAATCTCTTTCCTCAATATGTAGGACAAATGTCGTACCAAGGTCAAAAGTTAGAGAATATGCCTAGTGGGTCATTCCAGGTTTCAGGGTAAGGCCCAGGGTTCCAAACACCAGCTAGTGGTTATACTGCTATAAGAGCAAAGAAAATGCAAGTTGGACATACAAGAACTATGCCCTTTCTCTGGCATTGTGACCTTCCATAGAAGCTGCAGAGGCAATGAAGTAGTGCTCACAGGGTCACAGAGGGAGAGGGACAGACCAAGGCACTGGGTACTTTGTGCACTTGCAGTAGTTTGGGAGACTGGCAGGAGGCATTGTAGGTTCTTCTTCCTTTGAACTATGACAGCAAAATCAACAGGTGTTAAGAGCACCCAGAGACTTGCTGAAAATGAAGCCATGGTTGTCTCAACTTGGGCAACCAGACTTAGAAACAATTTTTGAAAACAGAGCCTGCAGGGAAATGAAGGTTAGAGCGAAGCTGTCCTAGCTCCCAGGCCTCACACAGAGGCAGCTCTTTGACTATAGGACTCCTTATTCCCTCACTTCCCCTGGCCCTTTGCAGTGAAGTGGGGCCAGAGGGAGGCATTTTCAGCCTTCAGAGGACCTTTATACTGTATTAAAAATATGGTTTCTTTAATGTTTCCTTTTTCAAAAGTAGTAATATAAACTAACTGAGTGTGCTCTTAGGAGAGCTTTTGGCAAGGGTATGGGACAATCCTGTGCCAAACCTCATCTTTGGCATGAAGAAATAAACAGACTGTGGTTCTGCATAAAGACAAAACTTTTGGAAAGCCTTTAGAATATTTCTCATAATGAAACAGTGGGGGGGTAGTTTTCTTGAAATTCAGAATACTCTCCAGAATATGAATCCAACCTTTAAATGTTTTGGTCTCTTCAATTATGAACTGAGTTCCTTCATTAAAAATAAAATAAAATTGAAACAATTAAATGATGAATGATTTGAACAATCTTCATTAGGGTTATTTCCATACCATTTCATCTGTCTATAGCAAATAAAAATATTGTGATAGGAATGAAATTATTCTCATCACTCCACATTACTGAAAGGGAAACTGAGATTGAAAGATCATGTGTTCTGTCTGCCTAAGGCCACAAAGGATCCACTGCCCAGAATAGCAGTGCCAGATTAGTTTGCTCTAGACTCTGGCTGTTGAGCCCTGTGCTTCTTGATGATGTTCCTATTCAGGATATCTGAACCAGAATATTGTCAAAGATATGGGAAAGAAAGGCCCAATCTTGGATCTTACTTGTGGGTGCTCCCAGTAGTCTTCCACAGTAAACTGGTAATGTGGATTATATAGAGGATTTAGAAGAAAAGGAATCAAAAAGTTTCAGAAATACTTCAATAAAAGGGTTCCAACAATGAGATTTCTCATTAACACCACAGAGAAAAATTATCACACTTCAGAAAAAAATGCAACAGGTCAACTAAGAGTCAAGAAGCCTGACACCTTTATATCATTTTGGTTTGTCACTCAAAACACAACTACTGCGTTATAGAGTAGATCAACCTCCCATATTTAGCAAATGAGGTTTATCACGCATAGATCTGAAACATGCTTAGATGAAGATTAAGTATCCAAAAGGCTACTATGCTTTGCCAATACACACAGAATCATGCTGGACTGCCCAATGTACCATGAGTGTTATTAAAAGAAACTAAATACTTTAAGAACATTTTAATAGTGTTCCTTTTTGATTTTGGGTGGAAAGGGAGGTTGTTCTCTTCCTTTTCAGGATTATTTTTTCTACGTACATTACTAAATCCTACTTAGTTTTGTTTAACTCCAGCCTTGTAAACCCTTTGTGTGTTTCTTTCTCTATCAAGCCTCTTTTAGTACTTTTATATCTCTCTTTCCAACAAGGATTTTGCTGCATTGCTCCTTTTTGTTCTCTCAGAAATCAAGTCTCTGCCTACAATTTGAAGAACAACTCCTGCATCCACCCAAGTCCAGTGCTGCAGGCAGCATAAAGGTTTCAGAATTAATAACTTATGAAAAATGAATGAGGCAATTCCCAACTCACAAAGTTTAAAGTTCTCTGCTTACTTCAGAAGATATTTCCATAGTGGATTCATTCATGCCAAATCTTCAGCTTTTCTCTGTAATAATGACAATAATAAAAAATGTTTAGATATAGATGCCAAAATTCTGATGTCATCATAGGACTGTTAAAGTTGAAGTCAGGACCCTGTATCAATCTAGACCTTGACACCAGTCTCACTTTGTGAAAAAGGACATACCTCAATTGCACAGTCCTCCAGTACAGCTACATAGTTGACATTTTTTCAAGCACATCACTGCAAGAAGCAGCGGTTAAGCCCAAAGCTTCAAGAATTTCTCTAAAGAATGTACCAGTATCTGGTTATGTAAAGGCCTTTGGTTAAATAATACATAAACTCCAAATACCACTGGGGCCTGTGGGTTGAATTTTTGGGGCTTTTGAGTTTAGGAATTTAAGTCACAATTTACTGTGAGAAAAGAGAAAGCAAAAACAACTGAGAAATTGTACTAGTCCACTAAAAACTCAGAGTCATATGCTGCCATGCCACAATAATAAATAAGAGGCTTGTGTAGGACAGAAATACAGGCTGTGACCTCCTTTCCACTAATTATCACAAAGCTATTTTGCTGCATTTTTATAAATACTTTCCTATCTTCACACTTAGTACACTTTGTCCCAGCGTAGCTCCTCCTCATTATCTAGGCTGTTGGTTGATAACTGATCAGTCCAAGTCCTGATGTATGTCCGTGTGTTTCCCATCAGAGTTAAGTAGTTCACGTGCAAAAAGGTGAGGTTTTTCTTTGAAAAGCTCCTTCTTATTTTCATCACATTTCAGTGCAGTGTCTATAGACATGATGCTACTATACAGAATAGGGCAAGATATGGTTCTTTAAGATGCATACAGCAACATTTTAGGATGTAAGTGATTAAGAGGCATTACTGGAATGGTAGAGTGCTATAAGTAGCACAATAAAAAAGTAGTTATTTAAAAGGGATTAACAAAACAACAGAGTGGAAGTGGCTGACCTGCTGGGAGGTGTAACATGAAGACGCCATGAAGCCAAGAGCGAGAGACAGCTGCATAACACATTAAGAAGCAGCACACTGTAGATCAAGCTGGATTTATATAATAAAACCAGAGAAGAGTTTCAGTTGTGAAAAACTTTTGCATGGGTGAGAAATCTCAAGGTAATATCTTCAACTGAGTAAGCACTAGCTGGTGGAGAGGAATTCCAAAGCTTGATCCAAGTAAATGAAGAGGCTTTACTGACCAGGCTTCACGTTACATGATGAAAGGCCCGAGCCCTACAGTGAATTCTGATCCCAGCAGAGTCCAGAAAACTGTACTCCTATCAATAGAAGTGTTGCTGGTCTTAAACAGAAACGCAAATGTGAAAGGGATGTTACTTTCACAAATGCATTTTAGGCAAAGCTTCATGGCCTATCATGCACATGCACTGAAATACACAAGCAAATACGCACATCCATTGGGTAAACATCTTTAAGGTAATGTGCATGCACATTAGCTCTGAGGGGTACAGCTTGCGCTCGCTCCACTGACCTCATTCTTATCCATCTATATTTAATGTAGCCCACCAGAGCAACTGAGTTCTTTACTTGCTAAACACATAATGTGGATAAATTTTGCTTTTTCTAAACTGCTGCAGAAGGTAAATTCACAATTTTTCAGGGTGAAAAAGGTTTTATTTTATGTAAACATTTTCTAAGTAGGCCATTGAAAACACATTTTAAATATCTTTATCTTCTCTTTAACAAAAAAAAATCAGCAGATGTTTTTTGGATGAGCTACATTGTTTATTATTTTCCTAAGACGTCCAAAACATGAAACTCATTTAACCCCTAGAGGAGTGACACAGAAATTACACGATGTGCATCATACATCAAACAATGGTCACTCCTGCTGCTCCTTAGACATCTGGGGCTTAATTTGCAATTATTTGCATTTATAAAGCAAAGCTATATAATAGAAATGGGAACACATCTCCTAAGTTGATGTAGAATTAATTTTCAAAGGGTGACATGCACCATAAATCCTATCGCGTGATTACTATAAACATGCAAACAAAAGAATGAGGAACAGCGTTGTCTGCTAATGGATGTTCAGTTATGAATTTCAATTGTTACAACATGTGATTAATTTACATTTTCAAATTAAGTCTCCATTTTTGCATGTTTAATTATGAGGTATTTAAAAGCATGGATGGGTGTGTTTGATCATAAGCAGCATCTAGCAAAAAGATTGGCACTTGCAATTTGCTTGTCCTGGTTTAAAATGTTCTCATTACATCATGGAATGAAAAAGTTAGAAAAAGGAATGTCTGTGTTCCCAGCTAACAATGCACACAAGTCAAGAACTCTCCTCTTTCTAATATTTCCCATAAGAATGTGCATCAGAGGTATTCTTTGACAAGCAAATGACAGGAGGAATCTGTGAAAACAACGTGTCTTTGGAAAGTCCAGTAGTAAACATATTGTGGATGCCATCATTTAATCTCATCTTATAGCTCCCCCATTACCAAAAACTTCAGACAACCCTAAATTTTATTGGGATTTCCATTTCATGCCATTCTGCCATGGATGAACAGCTCGAGGGACTATGCTATAATTTTCCTAGTAACACGTAGGGGTCCAACTGCAAAGGAGGGCTTAGGGCTGTGCAAATAACTGTTTTTTCAGTTCAGCTGCCAAGGCAAACAGTTGAAAAAGAATGTTGGTTCAAACTGAGCCAAATTCACAATTTTTCCAGGTTTCCACACCAAAACCACTACCATCCCCACCCAGGCCACTGTACTTCATTTTAACATTAAATATTCCGTATGTCTCAAGAGGAAACATTTTTAGAAAATTCAAACATTTGGCAAATGCAAATATAAAAGGCAAGGAAATGCAAGACAAGATTTGCAAAATCATTTCAAAAGGATTGTTCTCTCTGACTTTTTATTCAGTTCACTCCTTTGCTAAACTGAGGAAGTTTCTTTCCCACTGTGTTGATAACAGGGTTTGTCCTAGCTTCCAAATTGAGTACCATTAACATCAGGTTGGAGAGTCATTCTTACTCTATTGCTCATTGACTCTCAACTATTATTGAAGTAGTTTTAATAAGTGGCTTATTGGACCGGTTCCATTTTGGACTGATCTGAAGAGTAATTGCTGGGATACTCATATGAGGAGTTAGGCAACCAAATTCAAACTCCTATCTTGATCAGACAGAGCATGAGTTTGACATCTGATCTGACTTTTCCTGTGTGAGTAGGTACCAGAGGATTATGAGGTAGGTTCTCACCCCTTGCATTGGAAGTGGTTCACTTTGCATGCAGTGTTTAAGTGGTCACGATCAAGACTGAGAACATCTTTAAAGCCAGGTGAGTAGCGCACTCCCCCAGCAGAGAGGGCATCAGCCCCACAGACTTATCTTCTGAAGCAAAATAGCGTAAAGAGGAACAACTAAGAACACATTGCAGTAGATCTCACTGCTGTTAATTGCACATATCCTGTTCCAAAAGACAGGACAGCAGGATCTAAATCTCCAAAGCAGAGGACAGAATTAAACCAAGGCATCCACCATTGCAGATGAATAGCTTAGCCACCAAGAGAGGAGGTAGAGATGAAACACACCCCTTGTGGGGTCTGCCTTCTTCCCATCACCACCAGTATTCATTTCAGGTTAAATTTTCTAGTAGATAAGGATCAAATTACCCCAAATAATTTGTTCAGTGTCAGAAGTTACCTATTTTTGACACTACACGTTTTTCTCTTATTGTCCTGGAAGATGTACAAACACTTTTGAAACAGAACAGTTCTTCAAACAGGAATATTGTGCCATCTAGCAAAGCAAAACATCCAGTAAATTCAATACCAAGCTCTTATAGATAAAAATTATTATATACTATGAACAGAGTCAATCAGATATACACTCATGGTAGTATACATATTTGAAAATGTTTATATACCTGAAGCTTCAAGACACCACAGCTCAGAAGATCAGCTGTCCGATTTACAGAAAAATCCTGGAGAAAATCCTGACATACAGCAGACTGCACACCATTCCCATTCATTTCTACAATCTATTTACCTTTCTACATCATGACACTATTTGCACAAGGGAGCTGCCTGACATGCCAAAACATAGTTTCATATCTCTGAATTCATGAAGGTTTGTGAAGGAATGGCTCTTCTGTTTGGTAAGCATTATACATCTATAGAGAAACCATACTGGCAGTGAGAGCAGTACAAAAATATATTGTAAATATATTTACCAGAAGCAATGATTTCTAGTATGACATAGAAATAATATTGAATATTTTCAGGTAATACTAGTCACTCACACTTACTGAATAACCGGATGAATGAAGCAGTCCCTGCCACAAAAGACACAAATCCTAACTTAAGAAAAAGAGCACAATGAAGGCATACATCTGAGATAGCTGAAACTTTAATTCCAAATATGCTCTATATATTCTGAGTCCAGGAAGAGATAGAGGGAAATTAATTGATCATCTGCAAAACAGTGGAATCTGTCTTTTCCTATCTTTCTTCTACCTGATTGAGGAAAATAAAATTGAAAAATAATTAGTTGATTGAGATTCTGTTCACAATTCAATACTTGCAAATTTTAGCAACAGAAGAACCAATTAAAAGCCAGCACTAACAGACAGATATTTTGGCAACATTTTCTTTGAATGTAACAACTAACCAGGAGGTGAAAGTCTGCTTTCAGCAACACAGGTTGGAACCATAAAAGGTAGAAATTTTACAAAGTAGAAAAGCTTTATTCACAAAACACCTTTTAAAAAATGGGGAACTGGATTAAACCCAGAAACGACATTTTTACTCAAGTAGTGGAGATAAGGAAGAAAACTATAGGAAAAAAAGAAAAAGTGAAAGTACTGCGGTTTTTTTGTTTGAAGTTACTAATACATGGAAACATTGCTTTTCAAATTGCATGGAATTAAAATTATTTTTTAAATGTTACTGAAGACACTTTAATTTCCTTTGTTCTCTTTTTTTTTTGCAGGCTTAACTGATAATCTCCTGTAGTTATCATCATAGTTGCTCTGGGGCAAGTAGCTATTTGCAGAAGCTTATTAGGTTTATTATTAAACAGCAACTAAATGAAAAAAATCTATGGCTTTGAAAAAAGGCCTGGCATGCAGATAACATGTATGACTGAGTAAATTCCACTAATACTTCTCCATGCAATTGTTGTTTTCTGTCACGTTTTTGTGACTTCTAATGTGCTTTTCACTTCACTTTAGACATTCAAAATTTACTGGTTAGCTTCTTGACTGAGCATGAATTTTAATTTCCAAACATCTCACGTGCAGCTCATATTCTCACCACTGCTTTACCTACTGCAGGAACCCAGCTACGGGTTCCTAGCTGATCACAGCAGCCTATAGAAGACCAGGAGTGTGCAGAACTTCAGCCATCGCCCAGGAATCACAAACAGCTTCACTCACTGAGTTACATTCAGACTATACTGGATAGAGACAGACAAGCTATTAGGGTAACCAGCAACAGAAATTATGCTAGTTACAATACCATGCTGGCACAGCCATAACACTTCTTGTTCTGTGCTACCTGAAGACATTGGCTCTCACTGAAGTGTGGCACACTGACCTCCCCAAAAAACAAAACAGATCATGAGAATGCCTTAAAACACAGCTGGACCACTTGCAGGCAGAGTACTGCATTTAACAAGCACTGCAAGACCTCTAGCTTGCACAGCATTACTGTAGGAGGGCTTTAGCTGGAGCTTTCAAATATTAGCTATGGGAAAGAGCTGTTTATATAATTTCAGCACAACACTTCATTCATTCCCTTTGGATTTTTAACAGTTGCATTGCTCTTGTTCAATCAGAGCATCATCAGAAATTTGCAATATTCTGGACAGTTTCAAACATTTCACATATTTTTGTGTCAGAACTGTGGTGGGTCACATGACATGCAGCTGTGTTAACATATTTAGGGTTTGGATACTTAGAAGCTCTTGCACTCTGGAGTGTTATTTTTCTACTTGTTTACATTTCAGTATTACTGGATTTTGTTGGTTTTTTTAACCACAAGGTTAGAATTTATAGGAAAAAATTAAGCAACAAATAGGTACAGTGTCTCACCTTCATTTTTCACATCCTGCCTGCTGGCAGAAGGATTAGAGAGATAAAGCTGGTTTTCTTCTGCGAAACAGCAACTAGTCCAGTCACAAGCTCACAAACACCCCTTTCCATGTCAGCTATATTTTGGCCACACAAGTGTGGTTTACAGATTATGGGAGTTACAAAAACACATGGCAAAGAGCTCTCAGCAGCCTCACTTATGTATCGGCAGGAAGAGCTTCCAAGGGACCTCTCCATCCCTGCAGTGCTGAAAAACTTCCAGGGAAAATCTTCCTGGATGCTGATGATCTCCTTTAACTTGGGGAAAACTGCATTCTCAGCCAGCTGTTTCACTATGGGAAAGTACCAGTACACAGAAAAATTATTCATAAACACAAAGCTTTAACTTTGAAACACAGAGCTTCACCTGCATAAATTCTGATAACATAAACAAGTCTGTAACAGCAGATCATAGACACACTTCATCACTTGATCACATAGACTAATGAGTAGACCCCATAATTCTTTCTAAAGGTGCATGACAGCAACCGTAAATAAACTAAATATGCAGTATCTTATTTCAGACTATTTTGTTCTTTTTTAATTCTACAGCTTTTGAAAAATGCCAACAGCCTCAATGGTGGAATCTCAGGCATGCCTGATACTGGATGCTGGTGACATGATTTTTTTATAGATAAAATTGCAATTAGACATACAAAGAAAGCAATTACACTATCTTTGACGGAAATATATGAAATTATATATGACAACACTTCATAAATGTAGATTGTGTCAGTCAGTTGGATGCAGATGGTTTAAAGGACAGTTCTTCAAAATCATACCTGTGAAGTTTGGAGAAACTGGCAAATTCTATGGTTGGAGAACTAGAAAGAGTAAGTATGTCACCTGAAGTCTCACAGCAAAAGTGCTTCAGCACAGACTCAGTAAAGGGATATATTCCCTCTGTCCTTTAGCTGCTACTACACCTGACAGTCCCAACCTTACACATGTCAGCATATGAATAATCATATTCAAATGCCATCCTATAAAAAATAATCCAATAATCTAATAAATCCAATAAAAAAACCCCAGAATTTGGAATGCCAAAACCATTCAGATCACTACCTCAAGACCCCTCTGAGCTTAAGGGAAGTGACATAAGTCATTGTTCTTAAGATTGTCTTAACTGACAACAAGCACACTCCTGCTATAGAATAACTGACACACTGAACACTTAGAAGTAAATTAGAGGAGATCAACACAATACTAAGGCATAATTCTGACTTCACCTAACTACTTGCAGACATTTCAGACACCTTGTTTCCACTTGAGATACCAAAGCAAGATAATTATTGTATGCTTACTAACTTGCATTAGGAAAGGAAAAAGGTCCAAAATTTGAAAAATCATTTGTCAAAGAAGACAAAGCCTACAGGAGAAGCTGTGAGATGATCTGCTTGAGTAACTTGATGATATCTTTCTCTTGCCCTTGAGGTATGATCTGGCATAAAGTCACCATCACCAGAGAGAGCCACAGTTCTGCAACAGTTGATAAAAATTTGGACATTCTATTCTGTGGGGAGGAAACTCCCACATTTCCAAACATTCCTTCATTATAAACAGGAGTCAAAACATTGCATCTCAAAGTTTCCTGCAAAAAGGAAATTTCAACAAATTCAGTTTTAGAAAAATAAGTTCATTTCATTGCTTAATTGGTTGGTTTTTACCCAAATGACATTGGACAAGTTGCTCTGGGGGAATCCTGAGATTGCCCCAAGATTTAGAAGTGCTCGACAAACACCTCTTGGGAGTAGGCTGTACCAAATCAGGGCAGATTTTTGACATCCTCAGAGGCAGAACTATTTCTGCTACAAACCCATCTTGTTTCACACACAGCCAGCTTTTATAGAATCATAGAATCCTTTTGGTTGGAAAGACCTTTAAGATCATTGAATCCAAGTTAACCTAGCAATGTGCACTATACATTCCTGATATTGGTTGGGTTTTGCTCATATATATGAAATAGAAACTGCATTTGGGCTCTATTTCTTCCCAATATACAGCTTTGCTTACCACCTTTTTTCCCATATCCTAGACAGCACTGTCTGCCTGCACAAAGAACTGGATGTTAAGCAGATATGATCAATAGAAATGGCTTTTCCAAGCTAATGAAGAGGTCAGTTTAGTCTTTCCTTCAGCCTTCATGATAACTGATGACTTCATTGAAAAGAAAAACAGCCGTGTACATTCACATGAATCTAGACTGAACTGGTCCCCTGACAAATACTAACTCTCCATCTAGATACCACTTTGACATCAGATACTATCTTGGCACAGAAATGTGTTCATGAGCTACTGTACTTTTTTCTACCTAGTCTGTCTCCTTCTACTCCTAGTTAAGCCTCTAATTATGTTAAAATATTAAAAAAAAAAAGCCTATCCAATCCAAGTTATAATACCTCAAGACCATTTAATAGCAACTTGTAGTGTTAAATACACCGCACTTCTCACCCCAGTCCAAGAGGATGGCAAGCAAGGCAATGACAAGCTAAACCTCTTCAATGCATATTTTCTGATCCTTTGCCTAGTAGTATATTATTACAACTACCACCTATCACGGATCAGGTTCTGATAGTTCTGTACTGGCAGAATTCCCATTACACATTTAGCTATCCAGTTATGTTGACTTTGCTTTTGCTTTGCACTTCTACTTCTCTGCCTGATAGAAGGTCCAGATGCCTCTTCTGATTCTGGACAGACAAGAAAACAACACCTTCCCCTAATACCAGGACCTTAATTAACAACTGGAAAAGACCCAGCAGCTGCCACAGGAACTGGAGTCATCAGCAGAAGCAAGGAACCAAGACATACAGAAAGCAAGGACCAGAGAAGCATCAGCAGGAAGAGCAAAATTAATTTAGAAGGCAGCCAGATTAATTGTAGCATTATCCAGAATGACTAGCTTCTGTTCAGAAAGAACAAAACACTTGACGCAATAAAGATTGATGGAAGATACATCAAATATTTGTTTCGCTAGTAGTCCTATCCTGCATTCATTATTGAACAGGGACGGGGAAACAATGTGACTGCAAATGGACAACAGGACCACAGATGGGAAGCAATGATGGAAGCAGTTGTAAACAGAAGGGATGTGTCCAAAAGGAAGATTTTTCTGTTCAGAAATGGGTCATTCTCAGAAAGTATTTGAAAACCTTGCAGCACACTGAAATGATTTAGCCCATCTCAGAAACGTCTAATCGTCTGTACAAAACCCTGGACTTCCTGGGGCTATAGCATATCACATAATATCAGTCCAATCCACTTTGAACAGGGCACAGAAATGTTACAGAAACAATACAAGTTACAGAAAAAAGCTTGGATGATGCAAATGCCAGAAATGCACCACCTGGGTGCCAAGTGCCAAAACAATTGACAGGGTGAATGTCCAAATTCATCCTTTTCATCTTATATTAAATCCGTATTCAACACTCTTTTCTATACTACCCACTAGCCAACTGGAAGTAAGTTAGTGTCAATATAGGTGAAAATATTTGGAACAATCATTTATCTAGAGATTGCAAGAATAGCCATGGCTTGCATAGGCAGTGTACAATTTGCTTTGCTTTCAGAAAATCCAGCCTACTGGAATCAGCCATCAGAAACAAATTAGTCTGGGTTTTGCAAGCTGTTATCTTGACTGAAGATTAAAAGTGTTTACAATGTAGTCAAGTCTGCCAATCAATATTCTCTTCTATGATTCATCTTCACAGAATTGCATAATTCTCACCTAGATTCACCATTTCCTGGAAAGCAAGGATTCCTTTTTCACCTGGAAGGCATAGCTATTAGTGCAGCATCCACAATGGGGGAATAAAGGCGAGCCAGAAACCATAAAGTACTATCTCATATTAACAGGCAGTCTACACTGGTTCAGAGGCCAAGTACTGAGCACTTCCATTGCATTAAATGAATCAAATATTCGCAAGTCACAACAGCTGCAGAGGAAATCAGCCAACACACTGGTAAATACACAATTGGCATTGCATACTGCTTCAACGTATCAGCTATACTGCAGCTTCCTGCCTTTGTACCTATAGTCTGTGCCTCTAGGAGGCACTATCGAACTACAGTCCAGGGCACCTAAGGCATTTAGAAAAGCAGCCACAGCCATAAATCCTCTTTTCACATGTTATTGTTCATCTGCTCTCTATGAGGAGATGATTTATTTCTGTGGTAGGGAGCTACTCAAAGGAAAGCCTCAAAACATTCTAACAAGGATAAGTGTGACATATGTGTTAATGTCAGCCACTACCCATCAGAAGGTCTATTTCGTAGAACTGACATAGGTGCAAGCATTTTCTGTAAAAGAGTCAAAGAGCTGACACCTTTTCTGATATTATGGAGGTCATTGTGAACTAGGAAATGCGACTTCCACAGATCTTTTTGTTTAATGTTCCAGAACATTCTTCACAAAACATGTCATGTCAGGATACATCATGTTATGTATGTGATATACATATACATCCTCCATCTCAGTACTCTGGACCAAGGTTTTCTTCATAGTCTTGATTATACATGATATTCAGCCAGTAGAGCCATAAAAAGGATTCCCATCGACAGTAATTCTCCCTCCACAGTGAATCAGCAGTGCTCATTCTCTGCAAACCAGGATTATGGTGAGGGGCAGAATGAGATCTCTTCCCCTCAGGTAGTATGGGTGAGAAAGCTCCATGTTTGTTCAGTTGTACCGATCTGGTGCAGAACTGAAGTAACATAGTGGTGAGTCAAGCGCACTATGCTTGCCCATGGAGTATTTCATTGTGTTCTTTTTGTTTGTGGTTCATGCACATAATCTAAAAGGTCATTCTACACTGAAAGCAGTTGTTTTGCCTGTTCTAATGGAAAAACAATTCCCCATCTCACAATCCATAACAATAAAAATAAGAACAACAAAACCCCACCCACATGAAAGAACCAGCCAGCGAGAGCATCCCATTGCACAACATCTCCACATCTCATAGAGGCCAAGCCTTCCTAATTCTCCCTAGATATCTGTTCAAGAAGCTGGGCTATAAAGTATGCCCTGAAGGTGAACAGTTCCAAGAGTTCTTGGTCCTTTGCTTAATCCAAGCAGTTACTGTGACTCATTGTTCTTCTTTCATGAGTGACTTTAGTTTAAGGTCAATATGACAATAAGGTTGTCATGCTTGGACAGGAAATGATATGTAGAAAACAGATGTTAACAGGTGTCCGCATACTACTTCCAGTTGCCACTGGACTTACATGTTTACTGCACATTATGGTGCAGAGAAAATTGGACTCTGAGGTAATTAATTTGTCTTCAAAATTTCCTCTTCAGAATTGTTCTGTTGGAACTCTACTTTTATTGCAACTGGTGGCAGTCAATAAAACTTTTTTGTAAAAAGGTCAAATATGCATAAAACATATAATTCAATTGAAAAATGGAAATCTCTTAACTGAAAAATAACAATGTTTCTCAGTAGCTTTTAACAGACATTTGGTTTTGACAGTTCTCTTGTGATTTTCCTTTTGGTTTGCTTTGTTTTTTAACCAAAAGTTAGTCCACAATCTTTCAAAACCAAAAAGACATTATTATGTGGAGATGAGAAGTAAAAAAAAGTCCAATTTTTTATCAGCTTGGGAGCAAAATTTCAGTGTCTTTCACTTCTTCCCCCCAAATCTTTTATTTATGACACTAACAGAGCTAACATACAGCACTAGCAGTAAAGCTTAAATATCTTCGGTGAAAGACTTCGGGTCTTTGTCAAAACACTGTCAAAATCAGCACTACTTCTTATAAGGGAGCTCACAGGAGAGATTCCAGGGTGAAGTCCAAACACAGCATCGAGATTACTCTGTAGCAGAGGTCTGAATTACTGCCTGTTCACACAGAATTCTGCAGTACCTTCATGGCATCTCTCTCCCTTTCCTCCATCAGAGTATGCTTTGCCATAACACAAATCAAACTCCTGAACTCCTCATTGCAAATTAAAAATTAAGACAGCTTAAGGCGTATAAATTGGGTTATGATTTGCAATATTCAGTAAGAAAACAGCCAATTCTGGCAAAGCAAAAATGCCCTGAGCTACAATAATGAATACAGGGTTTGTTACAGCAACAAGACTGATGGTCTCACCCATAATGATCTGACAGAGGCTGCCTTTATAGAGTACCTTGGTTTGATTTTCATATCAATAATTATATTATGTGCCTCAAAATATCTGGCTGGCTGGCTGACTTAATGCATGTTAAAACCATCTTGTCTGTGGATATGCACTGGAATAGGAGCTATTACAGGATCACATAACAGATGTCAGGAGCAGTAATGATTCTTCAAAATTTTGTGCTACACCAGGGCCAGGGAGCACTCACTGTGGTCTCTTCTGCCCTTAGAAGTTGACTTGAATACATGAATCGAGCCGACCAGTGCCAAACGAATGCACTACCACAAAAACTCCTCTTTGTGCTTTTTTCCAGCAGCTTCCCCAAGGCACAGAGTCAACACCCACGTTAGCATTCACTGCATGGTGCCACCTTGTCACCTAACACAAAGCAGAGAAAGAATTTCTGCTGCACATTGTCCTGACAATTCCTGGCTAGTATGGCCATTGTTGAGTTTTGCCTTTCAAATAAATTGCACTTGTCTTTTGTCTGTAAAAGTACACACGGCTGCGCATTCACAGGTTTGTTGCATTTACTAGTTCACGTGGGGCCTCGAGCACGTATCAGCCAGCCTTTAACTAGGTCTAAAACACTACCATGGATTTGGGTGGCTTTTTCACTTCTTGGTGTTAAATGGATTCAGACAACTTGGGGCCCTAACGGATATTTCTCTACTTTGATTTGAAATTAAGATAAACTGCTTCTTCATATGCAGAACTACAGAATCTCACTGTGAGTTAATGTTCTAGGTAACTTTAAAGCAAACGTTATGAAGAAAGTCTGTCCTTCCTTTTCCCTTCTCTTATTTCATAGACTCCAACCTACCTGCACAGAAGAGCTTCTTTTGTTTGGTGTTTCTGTATTTGCCATATGCTTTATTGGCCAGTTCTAGGATCAAAGCACAGGTTTGTGTAGCACCAGCTTTTAAGTACTTCCTTGCAGGGTAAAGTCGGGACTTCACTACTCCAATATGAAGCCAGCAAAGTCGTACTTTATTTACTTTCTATCTCTTTTATACATTCGTACGATGTGCCAAGAACGTACAGAGTGATTGGTTCGCATCCCCCGTACGTGGGGCAGGCATGGTGTTAGACACACTGCTATTGGTCCATGTATCATCACTCCTCATTGGTCCTTGCTCTTCCTGGTAGTGTACTGGTCACGTGACCGGAAGCATACCCGGGTGAATTCTGGTGTCCGACTGGAAGCAGACGATGTTGTCTCTGGTTCCTGTTCCTCGAGATGACCTCTAATATATGGCTGCGTGATTAACCCACAAGGCTATCAAGTAGCTGGTTCATTACATGCCATCAACCTACCCCAACACTTCCTGACCTAAGGGCAAATGTAAATTTGTAAAACAGGGGCCACAAATAAATCATTATGTTATTTGCTCTTCTCTTTCAAGAACTTAAAATTGCTGTATCAGACGATATGCGCAGTTTTATAATGTGAAATTATTTGGCTGTTTCCCTGACATCCTGGTAAGGTGTTATACAACTTAGGCAATTGTAAGAAACTTTTTTGGATGCTGCTGTTGTTACTGAGGAGGTCGAGGAAGATGACCAGAGGGCTGGAGCACCTCTCCTATAAAGACTGGCTGAGAATGTTGGGGTTGTTCAGCCTGGAGAAGAGAAGGCTCTGGGGAGACCTTCAAGCAGCCTTCCAGTACCTGAAGGGTCCTACAGGAAAGCTGGAGAGGGATTTTTTACAAGGGCATGGAGTGATAGGACAAGGGGAAACATTTTCAAACTGAAAGATGGTAGATTTCAATTGGATATTAGGAAGAAATTCTTTCCTGTGTGGGTGGTGAGACACTGGAACAGGTTGCCCAGAGAAGCTGTGGCTGCCCCCTCCCTGGAAGTGTTCAAGGCCAGGTTGGATGGGGCTTGGAGCAACCTGGTCTAGTGGGAAGTGCCCCTGCCCATGGCAGGGGGGTTGGAACTAGATGATCTTTAAGGTCCCTTCCAACCCAAACCATTCTGTAATTCTATGATTCTAACTGCTTCTTCTTAAAATTGTCAAATTTGCAATACCACCAATTCTGATTCTCTTCACATTTCATCAGGGAGCTATAAAGTGAATGAGGAAGAAGGAAAATCATCTCTACACAATTTACAAGATGTCTTATTTTCAAAAATATTTTCTACATTTACAGCAGAGGTACTCTGAATATGCAGCCACATGTTGCGTGTTCTGGCATCTCCATTAAAACAAATACAAATAATTACACAGCTCAGCATAGTGTATATGGTCATTCATGTTTGCCTGAGTTTGTTGTCAAGACTTGTGGGTGTTTGGCATTCTGCAGCATGTGAGTTACCTTGTACCTCACAGCAGGTAATGGCTGACATTCTTCCAACATCAGCTCTGCATGCATGGGCTGCTTCACAGGGTATGGGCAGGGGTGCAGACCTTAAGCTCACAGAGGTGGCTTGAAGTGGGTTGAGCAAAGGCTAGGTTTATGTTGGAATCAAGAAGACCTGCAGGACTGAGCTGATATATTGGGAGAAGAGATTATTTCATTGGAATTTACCTCTTTCCTCTCCACAGCAAGAGCAGAAGCCAGGGAGGAAAGTACAATGCTCAGGATTACTACTGGATCCCTATTCTGACAGCAATGGCACCAAGTACTTAGGGCACAATGTAAAGACACACGTTAGCTCCAAAGGGAAGCACTTTATATTTTTGCACGTCTTCTCTGGATACATCATTTGCTGGTGGACCAACAATCAGGTATCTTTTAATATAAACTAAATGCTAGTTCCAAAGTTAACTCTTTGCATGAGTTTTGATTTCCAGAGTAATTTTACAACATAAGACTCAAAGAGTTGGTATTCTCTTAAAGGACAGTTTGTAGGACACAGATTAAGAAATGTTTTATAGCCATCCAAGTCAGGATTCTTTCAACATTTTTTTTTTTTTTAAAGACACATGGCTTTTTGCAAATTCACAAGCTTCTGCCACGGTATCTCTGATCCAAATCTCTACTATTCCTCCAGTATATTTTCCACTGCCTATCCTCTACTTCTCCCTGTACCCAAAGGCCAAATTATACAAATGAATGTCTTGGGTTTTATGACATGGATACTGTTGAGAAATGTTAACCAAAAGCCAAATTAAGGTTTTCTTGCGTCAAGTTTTTTTACAAACTTGAAATACAGACTAAGTTTTTCAAAAGCTTCACTAAGATACCAGGATCTTCCAAATAAGCTCCAAAGACGAATAAAGCAAAGCCAAAACAATACATTGTTTTGTATAGAGAATTGTGGAAGTCATGACTTTACAATGATAATTTAATTATTTTTTTTCATTATCTTTAATTCTGGAAGGGTCTGGTTGAGCATGCAGAGGCAATAAAACTTTTTATTTAAACTCCTTAACACAGGAAAATTGTCAGTTGTCACGGATGAAATCCTGCGAGCCTGATTCACTAGACCTTAATGTTCAAAGGAAAAGGAAGGTCCTGAGCCCAGAAAGATTAAAAGCAAAGAAAATCCTAAACCAGCACCCTTCTGTGAAACTACAAAAGACCAAAGGACATATCACCTTATCAATATTTGCAGGGCTGTGTGAATCCACCTGACTTTGTTGTTCAAATCACTGATATAAACTCCCAACTCATAGCAGACACATGCATGAAAGAAAAAAAAATAAAAATAAGGCTAACAGAGTTATCAGGGAATTAGGTATGCACTTAGAAAGAAACTATATGTCATACACAAGTTCTAACTGAACCTTTGCTGTTTAGAGGCACAATGCTGTTGAATTGAGCACTTGTGCTGCCTACTGTAGCCCTCCTATTACCATGTTTTTAGATGTGGTTTTCTTTTAAAAGGTAGTACAGTGGACTTTCCATTCCAGCTCTTATTCAGTTAGTCTCACTGAAATCAGCTTGATCTATGTTTGCAAAACTTAGAGCAAGACCATGTTTCAGTATTGAAATTAAGAAATACCTGCACAGAGAACCTGATCCTGCATGCAACCAGCTTTGTTAAGAACAATGAAACCACTAACACAGCAGAAGCAAAAAGTTCTCACCTGAGAAGGATTAGAGGAAATCACAGGGGAAAAAAAAAGCTTAGAAAATCCATTCCTAATGCCCAAGGTATGAGACTATTGTATTATGTCATCAAGACCAGCCAAATTGGCAGTCTGTTATATAAATCCAGAAAGAAAGCCATAAAAGTTACCTCTGATCTTAAATATAGCTGAACTCTATTAAGTATTATGGGCAGCTGTTTTTCTCACAATCTCTATTAGCAATAGGAAATACATTTCATGTTACCTCTATATCTCTTGTGTCAATTCCTACGTGTCTACCTCTTTGAAACTGCCTCCTCCTTCCACTCTTCAGCTACATACACAAATAAATAAGTAGTAGCTTGCAACAGGAAAGCTATATTCCAGGACGCAGGAGTGCCACAGGACTGCAGTGCAGACTTCATCTTGAAGTAAATTTTAACAGTTAAGTTGCATGTATAATTCTTGATGGTCATTATTACTTTAATATGGTATTTGGAATTAATCAGTTAATATTCTGTCTGGTTACTGAGAGCTAGAGATGTTCGATTAACAGCACTGCTGTTATGGTAAAGAGAAAAGATTTATCATTCTTCCAGGATCAAGGTCATGAGGTTTTGTTGAGCTGGTGGATTTGTGTTTTTTTTAAATTTTTTGAAAAAAACAATTTTGACCCATCATATAAACACAATAAGTCAATAATAAGTAATAACAATTCTTTCCCTCATTAGTTCTTCACTGCGATGTTTTCCGGGATATTCCATTTCAATGCATTAGGGCAATTTTGTTGTTTTTTCCAATTCCAAAGCAGAACAATAATGACAGTAGCATCCAAAAAAGTTTCTTATAATTGCCTAATTGTATAACACCTTACCAGGATGTCAGGAAAATAGCCAAAGAATTTAACATTATAAAACTGGGCATATCATCTGATATAGCAATTTTGAGCACATTTTCAGACTAGCCAGAGTTTACAAGCTTTCTCAATTCTAGTTTAGCCAAAAGTGTTTCATGGACCATCTGGTTCTGATACAAAACTGGAATAATAGGTGTCCTTTTCACTATGCTACATTAAATTAAAGCTTAAAACATCAATAAAGCAAAATCCATTCTTTTTTTATTATGTTTCTTAAATCAAATGTTAAGAATTTTGGCTAAGTGAACGTGTTTATTTTTGTAAAACTGTACAGTATATACTGTATGATACAGTCAGCAGAATCTTTAGTTAAGTTACTCCTGCATACTCCTGGTCTACAGCCCACTGAGGCAAAGGGAAGTGTTTCCATTGACATCAGTGGGCTCTAAATGAGGCTCCTACTGTGAGTTACATCACATACTTACTCATCCTAAAACATGTATGAGATTTCAATACTTCTCCAAAGATAAAAGGTTCAAATTGTGCTTACACTAGCACTTCCTAAATTAAGTAATAAAAGGGCCCAACTGTGCATTCCATGTACACTTGGTAACACAACTGAAATTCAGTGAAATCAAAATATTAAGGATGTGATAAGAGGTTTTATAGCGGAAAGGCATTGTGAACTATATAGCCTTTGTATGCACTGTAGTTAGCTATAAATAGGCTCTTTGAGTGTGACTTTCGCAACTGCCTGCAAGACTTAATCTTCCAGCAGCTGTTGAAAAGCAATGGAGTTTTGAAAATGACTAAATGTAGCTCAGCACTTCTGAAATCAGCCACAACAGGCTACAATTCCTTCCATTTCACCACCAGTCTTAGAAGCTTGTTCTGCAGGTGGAAACACAGACCAAATTTTGGAAAATGTGTAGGAGAAAAGGCAATTTTTAACAATAGAAGTACCTAGCTTCTGTAGGTCCAAAGACGTCAAACCAATCTGGAGGTTTGAGCATGAAGGTCAACCTCCATTGCCTCAAGGAGCTTACACATTCCATGCATGAAGTAAAGTCAACCAGCAGCGAATTTGATTTCTTATTTATGAAACCAGCTTATGTTTTACTGTAGCAAGTGGCCATCATCTTTTTCTGTATGTTTTGTCTTGGTTTGTAGTTTCTATCACTATAACCCTCACTGGAAAGTTTCATCCCTCTCATAGCAAACCCAATAGCAAATATCCCACCTGTTTCACCAAGATACAGGTATTATCCAAAGGGTACATCACATCCTGTTCTGTTCTATACACTCCCCTGAATCCAGATATGTTAGTAGGGTAGACTTCATTTTGTTTCCCCTTTCTTTCTGCTTTTTCTTCTCTCTCCATTGTAGCTTCCATGTTACTATTACAAAAATAGTTAAAACATATAGTTCCAACCCTGAATTCCTTACAAAGCCTCCTAAACAGGAGTTTTTCTGCAGTAAGAAAGGACTGAGAGAAGACTGCATGAATTGGCCCATACAGAGTTACATGCTAACTGTTGTTATTGTTCTCAGAGAGTGCATTTAAGGTTTTGGGAACAAACAATAAAACGAACAGCTGAACAATTTTAATCATGGCCCAGTTCCTAGTTACAATTATTTTTAAGCTGTCTCACCATTAGCTAGACTCTGATTTTTTTCCCCAATGAAAAAATATATTATGTAAACCTTAAAGAAATACTGACTGTAAAAGTAAAAAGCTAAAAGTAAAAAAAAGATTCTCAAATGTAACATGCTATGACTTCTGCTCTTAGCCCAGAATTTGTGTATGAGTTATACATAGTTTTTAAAATGTTCCATTCTCTATATACTTCTTGTACAAGCCAGTTCTCTAGGAAAATATGCTTTCCTAGATAAGTTAAGAGTGGCCCCTGAACTCTATGACTAGACAGAGAATATCAGATTTTGACCACAGATATGTCTGAGGAAAACTAGAATGCATGCTCGTATGAAAGGCATATTTCATGCATTCTGTATTTCAAAATGCTACAGCAGGGACACATTAAATCAGAGTAAGATGACAGCTCACACAAACAAATGAGAATGGGAGAATAAGATGGCACAAGGATGTTAAGACCTTCGGAGACACTACTGACCAAGAATATACTTTTAAGATCCCTTCTTTATTCATTCAAGGCCTGATTCAATTACTTCCAGTGGAGTCAACAGGAAGACTTGTGGTCCCCAGGTGTCTGTTACTGTGGTTCATTACTTGTATTACAGTAGCACGCTGAAGATTCAATTAAGCTCAAGCACTGTAATACCAGGTGTTATACAAACACCCACAGTGTCATAATCCCTTCTTACCAGTCTGCATCAAGCAAGACTTTGAATCATGTAGGGGAAAAAAACCATGGCAAACAAAACATGGAAAGAATCCATAGGGAGTGCAAGGAGTTTAAGCTGGGTTAGAAAAACAGTCAAAGGCAAAGCAAGGAAGACTTTGGTTGCCTGACTGTACACAGTGCCATACCTATAAAACCATTTTGCCTGCTGGTGGACTTTGCGTCAAAAGCTGCACCGCACAATATGAATGACAATTGAGTGAATGAAGTCAAAAACCTACCTGCTAAATTCAAGGAACAGCTGTTCCTGTGTTTCTACCTCATACACTGCATTAAAACTACTTTGTGTGCAGAAGGCAGGAATCACTAGCGCTCCACTTGCAACTCTTGTTTTTAATAAGATTTCTGCAAGAAAATGCCATAAACAGAAACACAGAATCACTCCAGAGGTTACCAATTTCCCCTCCATTAAGGCAAGCTCAGTTATAACCGTGTCATTCCTAACAGATGTTTGTCTCATCTGTTGATGGATGCTCTAAACTATCATTAGGCAATCTCTTCCAGCACTTCACCCTTACTTCATCCTTACTTCTAATCAGAACCTTTCTTGCTACAGTTTATTTTCTTAGTTCTTCTACCATGTCCTCTCTCCAGTCTTATCCTCTTTAGGCTAATCAACCCAAACACATTCAAATCTCTCCTTTTAAATCATCTCATTGACCAATATTCAGCTTGAGATCCACTGTAACTGTAGTGTTCTTTCTACAGTATTCTTACTTGGGTTGTCCATCCTGTGTTTACACTGTTGATTATTCCTGTCTGAGTGCAATAACTTACACTTGTCTGTCAAACTTTATTTCTAAGTATAATTTTGTATTCTAATTATTTTTAGTGTATATAGACTTACTGTCAACTGCAAATTTTATAAGCCTATTCAATAACATCATGAAGGACACTACTGAAAATCTTGAATACTAAGAGGTCTCAACAGATACTCATTCAATACATCAAAAGTCTACTGAAAAGTAACATTTACATACAGTTAGTAAGCCCATTTTGCACCCACACTATGGTAGTTTGAGAATGTTTGCCTTGATTTCTTATTAGAATGTCATATAAAGCAGTATCAAAGATCTTATTAAAATCAGGATAGACTTGTTAATTCTGCTGTATCTGGAGCCTGTTGCTCTGTTGTAGATTGGCTTGACAGGGTCTGACAACTGACACAATTTGTTTCTGACTGTTATTCATATGTTGCATGTTATTCAACTCTTTAGCTTCAATGTGTTTAAAATTAGGTAGTTTATCATTTGTTCCAGAATTTTGGGGGAAATTGTATTTAAATTGGTCAGTCTTTTCTTTCTAACTGTTCTTTTTCCTCCTTTCTAAAGATAGTCACTACCTTTTTCCCATTCCTCACCTATTTGCAATGAGTTATCAATTACTAGTTGTTCTGAGAGCATTTTTTTTTAAATATCTCTAAAGGCGATACACCAATTCCAGACACTCTGAAACAATTAACTTAGTTAAATACCATGAATTTAAAACCTGTACCTTAACAAAAAGTACACAGGGAATCATGAAGGCTTATTTTGCAATCTCCTGAGTTCCTTCTGTGTTTTACTTTACAATGTTAATTGCCCCCTCAATAAAACTTTTTTCCTTTTTTTTAAACAATTGGGAGAATTGACTGGTTGTTTTCAGCAACATGTGTTATTGCCCAGTAACAAAGCTGGATCATTCACACACAGAGTTGGTCTTACAGCTACAAGGAATAAATGTCCTGTTTGGATTCTCTGATGACTAACAAGCGATGAGTTCACATCTTCACTTATCAAACTGTATAGCACTCTACAAAAATAGCTGCTGAATTCTGGAAGCAATGTAAATGCATCAGTGAAATGCTGTATCTAAACTAATTAAACCTATTATTCTGCAGAGCTAGTTATCCCAGACACAAAACAGTGTAATAAGCATTGATGCTTGCAGATAGGGAATAAAGTTCTTCAAAAATAGTTCAGGTTTTTCTGCACAATGCTGCATCACTGATTTCAGTCAATGCCAGACGGGATTCAAAAATGGCAATTCCTTCCATCTACTGCCTTTTCCCACCAAGACAAGACAATGAAAAGCCAACGTTCATCTAAGTATATTCTTGAAGACATGAAAATGTTTCTTAGACACTTGTATACAGCCTTGACCACCAGATTAATACTAAATTCCATAACTGCAATTATAAGAGTCCAAAATTTCCTATCTACCTTGTTAACCTATATACTGAAACTGGAAAAATAAGCAGTAGAAATAGTCATAGTCATCCTGATCTTCATCTTGTACTCAGTTAGCTCTTTTTTCACCGTACATTCAATGTGGGGAGAGTAATTTGACAAGTCACTTCTTATTTCTTGTGATTTTACATTTCCAGTAATTTTAAGAAACAAAAACAGAGTATGTTGTGAAAACAAATTATTTTCATACTGCATGGTAATAATACTGAATGGGAATATTTGGGTGGAATTGCCTCATTTGCTTTATTCTTTTTTAACTGTTGATAAACACATGTCTAATGATTCTAAGTTCTTTGAATCTTCTGCATCTTTCAATGCAAGGTCCAAACTACTTAATAGCATCCCTGTAAGTACAGTTGTTTTCAAAATAAGAGATCATGGAATAAACTCTGGGCAGGAGGACAAACCTATAAACAATTCAGACAGTTCTTTATACAAAGATTGGTTGGAATATCAAACAAACTGCCAAAAGTTAAGCAGCCAGCAGTTAAAGTGACTTGTGTACATTATTTCAAGAAAAAGTTGGATTATGCTTTCGAAAAGAAGGAAATACTACAGTGCAGCAGCCACTTTTTTTCCCCCCCTCTCTTCTTTTTTTTTTTTTTTTTGGAGTTGGGATTATGGTTAGGCGGTTCCACATAGTTAACAAATATACTACAATTAGCAAACTTTCTTCTTTCATTTTCTGCAATTTGCAAGAAAGTTTCCCATGGTTATACAAGACTGATCACTGGGTTCCCTTTGCAAGACTTCATTTCTGTCTTTATTTGCTGAAGTAAATATGTCTCTTTTTTTGGCTTAAGAATGCCTAGCAGCACTTTCAAAAGAAATTTAAGCCTGAAAAAACAGAGGAGGAAGAGAAGATAAAATAAGACATCTTAACAAGTTTGCAGATGACTAGATAATTCAATAGATACCTGGAGAACCGAAAAATTGAAACAAAAAGCATCTTCATCTGTTACATGTTTCTGTCATGTCTGACCCTTCTGTGGTCATCAGGACTTATTATACAGCAGGAAAACAATCAGATACAAGAGAAATAGTACAAGGAAAAAGAAAACAACATGAAAAGTCAAATGTTAATTCATTTTTCACCAAATGTTTGTGTCATAATAGAACTGATAAAAAATTGTTTTCATTGGAGGAAAAGTGATTGCTACAGTTTGCCAAAAAACTAAAGCCTCAAGATAATCACCAAGACTGAGCACAGGAAAGAAGTGAAAGAAAAAAAAAAAAAAAGAGGTTTCATGAAGCTTCAAACTTTTCATTGGAAAAGGAAAAAATAATAAGGCTCAAAGATTGATGGTATCAGTAAAGTCCCTTCATTCACCCAAGCTGTCATCCTGGTACCTGGTGCCACAAACAGTAGCAGCAATGATAAACTTTGTTGCAACAGGAAAGACAAAAATAAAGTGGATGAGAAAAAAAGGTATCATTCAGTCCTTTTCCTTTCCAATGTACGCTTGTTTCCTGTGGCACATTTCCTAATAGTCTGTCCAGCATACTTTTAACGTTCTCAGAGGATCAAGTTTCTACTGTCTCCCTTCAAAGACACTTTTTTAAATTTAGAAACAAATAGAAATTATACAGCTATGAGCTAGCAGGTAAAGTAACCAGGTTGATCAACATCAGCAACTGTTCCTGACCACCTGATCAGGTAGAAGTAGATGAGGTCTTTTTCAGATGGCTTGGCCTTGGACCTCATTGGGAACTTTAACCACTCCAACAGCTGCTGGAGGAAAACCATAGCAGGGCACAAGCAATTTGGGAGGTTTCTGAAGTGCATTAATGATAAACTCCTAACCTAGATGTTTGAGGAGCCAGTGAGGGTGGGTACTCAGATGGACCTCATACTTGCAAACAAGGAAGAAACTGAAGGTTGGGAGAAGTCTTGATTACAGTGGCCATGAGATGGTGGAGTTCAGGATCCTGAGAGGAGGAAATATGGCAAAAAGCAGGATTACAACACTAGATTCAGAAGAGTAGACTTTGGCCTGTTCAGGAACCTACTTGGAAGAATCCTATGGGATACAGTCCTGGAGTGAAGAGGGGCCCAGAACAGAGGGTTAATTTTCAAAATCTCCTCATCTATGCTCAAGAACTGTCCATCCCCATGTCAAAAAAGTGACAAGAAAGTGACAGGCAGTAGTCAGTACAGATTTAGTAAAAGGAAATCATGCCTGACGCACCTGATAGCTTTCTGCAATAAGATGACTAGTCTGGTGGACAAGCAGTGGATATTATTTATCTTTACTTTAGAAGGGCTTTTGACACTGTCTTCCATAACCCTCTCATAGAAAAATTGATTAATATGGGTGAAATAAATGGACAGGGAGGTGGACTGACAACTTGCTGAATGGCTCAAAGGGTTGCAGGAAGTCCAGATGAAGGAGGCCAATCACCATCACTGTACCCCAGAGTCCAGTACTGCTTAACATCTTCATTCGTGACCTGAATGCTGGGACAGAGTGCACCACCAACATATAAATTTGGGAGGAGCTGGTTGTGCTGCCTTTGAAGGGACCTCAACCAAGAAAATGACAGCAATCAAATTAAGTTCAACAAAAGGGAATGCAAAGTCCTGCACCTGGAGAGGAATAAGCCCATGCATCAGTACAGACTGGGGACTGACTGGCTGGAAAGCAACTTTGCAGAGAATGGCCTGGGTATCCGGGGGAAAAAGAACTTGAACAAGAGCCCTTGTGGCAAAAATCAACAGACTGTTGGGCTACATTAGGAAATGTGTTACCAGCAGGTCAAGGTAGGTGATGTTTCCCCTCTACTCAGCCTAGTGAGACACATCTGGAGTTCTGGGCTCCCCAAGACAAGAAGGACACAGACATACTGGAACAAGTCCAGCAAAGTGCCACAAAGATGATTAAGGGATGACCTGGAACTGTTTGGTCTACATAGCAGAAGGCTCATGGAATCTTACCCATGTGTATAAATACCTGCTGGGAGGTTGTAGAGAAGATCCAGACTCTTCTTCTTGGTGTTCAGTGAAAGCACAAGTGGCAACAGGCACAGACTGAGATACATGACAATCCATTTAAATATAAGAAGAAAACTTTCTGTGGTAGGGGTAGACCACTGGAACAGGTTGTCCAGAGAGAATTAGGAGTGTCTACACCTTTGTGGATACTCAAAATACATTGGGGGACACTGCCCCCAACAGCCTGCTGTACTTGACCCTACTTTGAGCAAGGAGCTTGGACTACATGATGCCCAGAGGTCCCTTTTAACCTCAACCATTCTGTGATTCTGTATTCCAGGTAAAGCTCTCATGAAATTTAAAGTATCTTACACCTTTCAAAAAAGTTTTCTTTTCCTCAAAATCCAGTTAAAAAGGAACATGAAGATAAAGAACACAGAACCCTTGTTACTACGCCCATACCAACTAGTAAATAACCCAGAATCAGAACAGGACAGTCTGTCATATAACTGTAGTGCTACATCATCAGATTATGTTCCACATGCTGGAGGTAAAATCTATGAGGTTTAAATTAAGACACAGAGTAGACTTACTAGAAAGCTTTTGTTTTCTTGATCCAAGCATTTATCATCATCTTAGACTAACAGCTGAAGTTCATCTTTTGTAATGATAAATTATGGCTGGATGAAACTTGTCTGGGTCTGCCCTTTTAATTCATTCTTAGTTGCATTCCCTTGGTCTTTGAGGAACAAGCAGTCAAATTAGGAAGTTCTCTTACAAAATGGTTTGCAAGAAAGCAAGGCTATTTCTGTAAACAATGGGAAAGTCCAGTTGTTGAATCTCTGTTCATGAGAGAGGAAAAGAAAATGGGGTTATTTGACATAAAAATATCCAAAATCATACCAAAGGGTCTTCACAGTGATGGAGATGCCACAAGTGACAGATGCAATCTACCCTGCCATGAGGTGTTGCACTCCAGAGAGTAAAAAATTCATTACTCACTCAGGATGCTATTAGAAACAAAATCTTGGAAGAAAGTAAAGATCAAATACTAAACTGTGGACAAAGGTCATGGAGAAAGACAGCATTTCTAAAAGAGAAAGACTGAGATAATATCTGTAAGCAATGCTAGTGACAAGGGAGAAAAGGAGGAGAGTTGTGCCTGTATGTATTTATTATTGCCAAATAGACTGAAAAAAAAAACCAACATCATCGCTATGATATTTTCTTCACTAGATCTAAAAGACAGCAGCAGTGGAATCTGCTGTTTGTATTAAAGTGTCAGGAGGGGAAAGAACAAAGACATGGAAACATCTGCTCTTAGAAGCCACTTGAAAAATAATTATGCAATAGCCTGTGAAAAACATCTGTTAAAAATGCTGCTGTCCACCCATCACATAGAAAGTAGACACTTAAGGAAAATATAAGCAAGACCAGGAGAAGACCATGGCTCTTTTTTCTCTTGGAACACTCATTACCTCAAATCTAAACTGAAATGCAAGGGTAAATTTAGCAAGAGAAATATATTATAGAAGTAAGCAGGCTGATACACCACTGCTGAGCAGATGGTACAACCTGCTGTGACATAATCAATACAAATTGAACCAGAAACTGTGCTTAGCGTGTGTACTCTTTCTGAACACAAACAAATTGCTTCCTGGGAATTTTCAGCCCTCCCATTCACAGAATTGGAATTAGTCATGGAGCTCTCTGTTCTGCACCAGTGAGGCTATTCCAGCACAGAACCTCCCCACTCATCCCACTGAGGAACTCGAGTTTTCTGTAAATCTCATCACACCACATCTCATTTCATTATACACGATTGTCTTAACGTCCAAACCTTTCAGGTGTACGAGTGAGTCATGATGAAGTGTTGGGTTGACAGGATGCTACCTGAATCCTAAAGAATGCTCTCTCCTTATCACTTTGATGTGCTGTGCACACTTACTAGCTCATTCAGTACTGGTTTACATGTCCTTATGCAGGTGATTTAATCTAAAACATTTTAACCAGCAACTGAGATAGAGAGTGTGCATGTGCTGTTCCCATTATCCTGCTGATGGGCAGAAACGGACTGAACTATGATGTTTAACCTTGTTCTACCCTGTGCCTACACCTTTAGCCAAAGTAAAGAAACAGTTCATGTTTCAGTTCTTAAGAAGGCTTACATGAACAAAAACACAACACCTGATACTTTCCAACTTCTGCATTGATTACTCAGCAGAGCTAACTTCATCTACAGATCAAATGGCATATTATTGATGAGATTCTACATTGCATGTGACAGAAAGAGGCTGGATATGATTATCAGTGGATAAGAAATTGGCTGGATGGTTGCACTCAGAGAGTTGTGGTCAACAGCTCAATGCACCAAGTGGAGATCAGTGAAGAGTGGCATTCCTCAGGGATTGGTACTGGGACCGGTACTCTTTAACATCTTTGTCTGTGACATGGATGGTGGGATCAGGTGCACTCACAGCAAGTTTGCTGACAACACCAAGCTGTGTGGTGTGGTTAACACACTAGAGGGAAGGGATGCCATCCAGAGGGACCTTGACAGGCTGGAGAGGTGGGCCCATGCAAACTGCATGAAGTTCAACAAGGCCAAGTGCAAGATCCAGCATAGGGGTCAGGGCAATTCCATGCACAAATACAGGCTGGGTGAAGAATGAGAACAGCCCGGAGGAGAAGGACTTGGGGGTGTTGGTTGATGGAAGCTCAACATGAGCCAGCAGTGTGCACTTGTAGATCAAAAAAACAATAGTATTCTGGGTGGTATCCAAAGCAGCGTGACCAGCAGGTTGAGGGAGGTGATTCTCCTCTACTCCGCTCTCGTGAGACCTCACCTGGAGTACTGTGTCCAATTCTGTAGTCCCCAGCATAAGAACATAGAGCCGTTGAAGCAAGTCCAGAGGAGGGCCACAAAGATGATCAGAGGGCTGGAGCACCTCTCCTATGAAGACAGGTTGAGAGAGCTGGGGTTGTTCAGTCTGGAGAAGAGAAGGCTCTGGGGAGACCTTAGAGCAGCCTTCCAGTACCTGAAGTGGGCCTACAAGAAAGCTGGAGGGGGACTTTTTACAAGGCCATGTAGTGACAGAACAAGGGGAAACAGTTTCAAATTAGAGGGTAGATTCAGATTGGATATTAGGAAGAAGTTCTTTACTTCATGGGTGATTAGACACTGGAACAGGTTACCCAGGGAGGTTGTGGCTGCCCCCTCCCTGAAAGTGTTCAAGGCCAGGTTGGATGGGGCTTGGAGCAACCTGGTCTAGTGGGAGGTGTCCCTGCCCATGGCAGGGGGGGTGGAACTAGATGATCTTTAAGGTCCCTTCCATCCCAAACCATTCTATGATTCTATGATTCTATGATATGAAGCCCCTCCCTCTCCTGTATCATCATGCTCATGCCCAAATTCAATTGCATAGAAATTCAGCCCTTTCTACCAAAAGCCCTCAGAACAGACACCTAAAATTCATTGCCATTTGTTGCTGCATTTGCCTCAGAAGTGGCTATTTCTCAGTAGGAAGCAAAGCACTTGATATAAATACAATATGATTTATGAAATGTTTTGAGATACTTGGTGGTACAGGAAAAGCTGGAGTAATGTAAGAGGACATTAATTTTATATCAATAAAACAATGGCTCCAAAATATTGGCACCTTGCTGCTTAAGCTGTAAGACGAAAATAGAATTGGGAGAAGCAGGGAAGGTTGAACCAGATCTTCAATTCATTGACATTCTCAGGAATTGTATTCTCAAAACCATGGCTTGTAAGAAGTGTCATCTCAATGTTTCCTCTATTTTTGTAAATAAAGAATTTCTTATGCAACATTTCAGCCTGTTAGTGTCAGTTCTTTCCTGAACTATCAACAGTGATGCATGCAAATGGTTTAATTAATGTTTTCTTTTCTCTGTGTATTTTTTTAAAGGAACATGAAATGAGCCCAAAAACTCAAGCCCAATCCTCAGGGTTTGGTAAAAGCCATCCATGTTTTGCTGCCTAAAAACACTTACAGATGAGATGTGAAATTTACTGAGTACGATAGATTTAGGTATTTGTCTAGGAGTGGGAGGACAGGTGGGAGAAATCTATGAGTATGTGCCACTGTCCCCAAATGTTTCCTTGAAATCCACAGACTCCCAGTAGTGTTCCAGACAAGATCGGTGAGCCAAATCTTAAAACTTCTCTTGTATATAGCAGATCTCTCATCTAATTCTCATGGAAGAATCCGTGGAGATCTGAGAAGGGAATTTATGAAGACAAATGCACAGCAAGAGTTTTGTTATATTCCCCAGGTTAAAATGACATTGAGGAAGAGCTCTGCCTATCACTGCACTTCAGATTCACTGGCAAGGAGAGAAGATATTGAATTCTATTGCTCTCTGAATATTTTGCTCAATTAAAGACTGCAAAATTTGGCTCAAGTAAACCATCTTCAAATTCCCATCTCCTGCAGCTGGAATGCAGTGAAGCCACCAGAATGAAGACCAAGCTAAATATTTTAACTGAGCAAGATGCATTCTGGTTTTGTGCTCCAAACTACAGGGAAGTCTATATTATGAAATGGGATTATAGGATTAGAACAGGTTTGCCTTTGGCATCTGCAAAGTGTGGCAATTGGCTTCAGTACAGAATTTCCCCAACTAACATAGGTCACATGGGTCAGACCAATTTCCATGTCAGTGCAGGACCAGCATACACAAGTAAATGCCATATGGTTGCTGCCTGGCTGCAAATGATCTAGTAATAGCTCATTACAATGCTGCCACCAACTCCTAGTTCCAGTTAATTTAACGTTCAGTGTAATTTAATCAAAACCTTGGGTACCATGTAATCTGTATTAAAAACAGAAATTGCCTTCTTTAGTGACTATTTCCAATTGCCTTGGATGGGTGTGAGGGAAGAAAGACTGTTCAGTTACTTATAACTATGCTTACTAATGTTGTCTTTTTTTTTCTTTAAGGAAAGACAAACTAGGAAAATAAATTCAAGGGTCTTAAGAGACATGAAGGCTCACCTACACAGAAAAGGTAACTTGGATTAAGGTAGAGTATTAATTTAAGTGTAAATCTTCCTGATTAACTCCTGATGAGATAGTAACTTCTGGTATCATTTGTCTTGCACAGTCTTATCTGACAATCTGTGCAGGAAATTAATCCAGGACAATTTATCAAGAGGAGCCACTATGGAATAATTTCCTATGAGAAAATTCCTGGGATTGATTGTACAAATGCTGCTAGGCTGTACACTGAAGTCCTCCTATATACCCAACTGGGCTGTCACCAACATCAGTTGATTATCTTCACTGCACTCTCTAACATCTGCCAGTGAAGGACCAAAAGCGTGATGGTGGTTACCCTGAGCAGAGGGCTGCACTAATATTTTCATCCAGTAGTGCTGTCTTTACAGTTCACAGCTGAACTTCATGTACATGGGTTAACACAATTCCTAGAAGATATTCAAGTAAAAGAATTAAACACTTTCTCACATGTCAACAAGATCCAACCAACACATCAGTGAGAGAAATTGTGTAATACCCAACATGCTGAGCAGGGATTGCTCCTGTCCAGCAAATGGACTTTGGCCCATGCTATAAATCAGTGCAAGCAGTGAAAACCCTGAAAAATCTTGGCCTCTGTGGAAGAAACAGAAGATTTAATCTGGTCTTCAGACATTTGGGTGAGTAAAATATAATCCCTTTCTCTTTCCAAATGTATAAAGCTGTTCAGAGAAGGCAATGAACCACTTCATATCATGTAACATACTGAAAGTGATCATAGCCACTGACAGTTAAATGTACATAGAACATAGCAACATTTGTTCTATTTAGATATATGACCTTAAGTTTATCTATATTGATCTATATTGTTCAGAGGGGTGCATTTATTATGCTTTTGGGCTGTGCATATAGGTATGTAAACCATCTCCATTATCACCACAGTTCCTCATCATAATGGCAGCAGAATGTTGCCTGATCCATGCTCCACGGACCTGTGCAATGGTTCAGCCAGCACTTTAATGACAGAATCTGGAGGAAAATCTAAGACAACTGCAATTATAAACCAGATTTCCTTCTCTACCCTCTTGTATTCCATTCGCAAATTCTACCAGCTGTAACATTATATTTTATTCCAAAACCTTGATACAAAAACTGAAAGCCAGGCTGCACTAGAAACACCCTCCTCAGGGAAGAATTCCATTAACTCCTTATTATGACCTATCAGCTAATCAGTTTTTAATTCATACAATATGGACTACACTGATTTTGCATAGCGCTAATCTTTTTTTAAATCAGAATGCCATGTGGAACTCAGTCAAGGGCCTCACAGAGTACAAGGGCCTCAGTACATCATGGCAACTGTCAGTTAAATCTGCTATGTTGTTCATTCACCCCTTCAATGGAAATCCACTCTGTGCAGCTGAATACTATAGACATTCAAACTGTATTGCAACTTTCTCTTTCCAGCAAGCAACAGCCGAAAGTGCAAAGAGAGGAGCTCTGGACATTCACTTCCACAGTTGGCCCTCTGAGCCAAGGAACCAGCTACAGTATCTTTTTTTGTCATACAGCAGCTCTTCTCACTTCTTCAGGGCTAACAGACAGTTGTAACCATTCTAATTATCAGGTATGCAGCTGGGCTGCAGTGGCCTCTTTCAGAGTCTGTAGTGGATTAAGTTCATGCTGTTTGCTGTCATGGCCATTTTTAAATCGCTGTGTCTGGTGGATACCGTATACTAGGAGCAGCAGCAGGCTGCCTGATATTATAATTCTCAGAATGTGTTGAAGAATGGTTCCACTATTTTACCACATACAAGCACTGTTTTTACTTTCTGAGTACTACTCATTAAATCTTAGCTCCACCAACACCATCTCAGTACTATCCTGCCTCCTTTCTGACAGCCTTTTTTTGGTTTTGTACTAACTAAAACCTCAATAAGCTCATGGATTGCATAAATAATGTTTGCAACAAATTATTTCCAACATACATAAAAAATGCACATAGGCTTGAAACTCCAAGGTGTTAAAGGTGTTACATTTTAAGCTCTGTGGTATCTGTCCACTTTTCTGTTTATTGTCTGAGAGAAAGGCAGGCACCAGAGCAGATATTTTATGAAGGATTTATTTCCCAGACATACTTGTGCCGACTTCTGTCCTAAACAGCTCAGAATAGGTTTCGTTTCTATAAAAACCATCATTCACAACAGTGAAAATACAATAAGCTAAGGCTGCCCATAATACTGCAGAGCAGACTGAGCAGGCACTTCATAACACGAGAGACATTAGTAAAATTCTGGTTCTAAAAATTAGTTAAAGTCTGATGACAATCTGTATCTCCCAATTTATTCTAGCAAGGCCTGATATACTACAGAATTACTTGACCCATCCCTGCAAAACTGTGCTCGCTGAGCACTACAGATTGCATTTAATCCCTCTTTTTGAAGATCAGTAAATGAGAACAGTACATATTCAAGCATGTGGACACAGCAATCATTTCATATCACCACCCCTCAAGAACGGATTGGAAATTGGAAGCATAGAGGATCATTTCATTCCATTTTAAAAGACCAGAGGATGTGGCCAATTGAATACTGCAAGATAAATATAATCCTCAATAAATAAATAAATCCTCAATCCTGACTGGTGGAGCAAAATATTTCATTAAAACTGTATTTCTCATTAAAAGAAGAGGCCTCTTTGCAGAGACCTGGAAGTTCAACCAAAATAACAGAAGATGGGAATGGAAGTAAGGGGTAAAGGATTTGTAAGGTTTTTGCCAATGTTGAAATTAGAAGTTCTGGTGGGACCCTCCATGTAAAGAGACTAGTTCCAGTCTGATATTATTTAAGTCAGCATTAATAAAGAGTAATTCAACCAATTCCAATAAAAACACCTATATAATCAACAGGATCAAGACAACTTCAGGGACAGGCAGCATGCTAAAAAATCTCTTACAACTCCTCTTAATTGTTTAAATTATTCAACTCTGGTATGGATAAACATTGTGGTTGTTATTACTGTTACAAAGATACAGTACATACCTCTAATCAAGAATAAGTGAAGTTGAACATCCTATTATATTAGAGCAAAAAGTGAGAGACTTCCATTTTGAATGAAAATTAAGATTGTGTTTTGTGAATTCCATACTACTGGTGCATAAGTGACAAGCTGAATGTGTAGCAACTAGTTTTAATTCCAAAAAGGGGTGTAGGCACCAGGAGAATTAGTTTATGACTACCATGTTATCTTAGAAAGGGAAAAGATTGCTCAGCTCCACAAAGACAACAGCACTGCAGCGCACATGCATAAGCAGAATGCTGGGTTCTCAGCAACCTAAGCAGCCTCAGCAGTGCAGTTTCTGTGTCTCCACACAGGGCACTTGAATCACTCCCTTGGATTTAGGTACCTAGATTCTGCCTAAGTTTTTATTTAGGCATCTAAGTGCTTTTTTGGATCTCACTCTAAATTCTTACTTATCATAGAAACTTTTCCAAAAACTCCATTAATTTCTCCAGCAATTACCAGAAAACCACGAGATTATTTCACTAATCAACAAAATGAAAATATTAAATCGCTTTTCTGTTTTTAAACGAACTACAAAAGAAAACACATCTGCAAAGTAAATCTAAAACATTGGGTTGTGTCATTAAACCACTTTATAATAATATACATAGTGAATTTTGAGACCCTACTGCTGCAGATCATAAAATCTACTGCTTAATTGTTATCAATAAGTACACCACATTGAGCTGTTATTGTGCACATGCCTCACTTTTCCACACCAAGGAACAGAATCACTGCACAAAACTCCAAATCTTTGGAATGTCCTCCACACTACTGGGAGATTACTCAGCAACTACATGAAAACACACTCCCTCGGCAAGGGAACATGGGATTAAATAAATAGTGTATGATCTAGAAACAGCAGGACATCTAACCCAGGCTAGTATAATGACTTTGTTCTTTTTTTTCTTGGGAAAGACAAATATTCTCTTTCCTCCTTTCAGAAGTCCAGGATGGAGATAATCAGTATCATTTCACAAGGCTGGTGTAATGGTCACAAAATAAACTAAAAATAGTACAAACTGCATGCTAATTTTAAATAACCTGCACATTGGAATAAGAAGGAATCCCTACCCATATGGTTTAATCAGACCATTCTCCCCACCTCTTTACTATGTAAAATGAAAGAACTCGAAAGGAAATTGCAACTCACCACCCTTACAGGAAGTATCCTTTATTCCTCCTGGCAGACTTTTAGTATTCAAGCTGAAAGTTCTACTTTCATCTTCTTTTGATTTATATAATGATTCTGTTTGTTTGTGTTGAGCCCAGATTCTTTATGAGCTCAGTATACTGTCAACAATAACAGGACTCTCAGCTGGGCTTTGTGGATACCAATGCTGAGTTGCAATTGAATTTATACAGCTCTGAAGTTGGTCTGAGCTACAACCTTCAGATTCATGACCAAACTTAGGATGGAATTAGACCCACATTCTGTCCTAGAGCCATTCTTATTCTACATGGTTGTTTAATACACTTGAAGCTTCAAGGATAATGTCCCACAGGAAGGATGGAGATTTCACTTGTCTCAGCAGCAGAAAAAATGTGCTACTGGGAGAGACATGCCCCTTGGAGTTGAAAAAGGATAGCTATATAGACAATATCAACCCATGTTTCTGACCTTTTCAAGAAGGCCACAGAGGTATCTGAGCCTGTCAGATCTCTAACCAGAAATTCAATGTTAGTATTTGGCATCAGCATTCTAACTAAAAGGATGCATAGAAGGTAAACTTGGAAAGACAAAAATTAAGGTCACATACAAGATCTGTAAATAGTATCCTCTTAGAGAAAAATAGCCATTAACTCTTTAGCTATCATGGCTCAGACTCGAATCAGGAAAGTTCATGAAGCAGCTCTTAAAAACATACAACATTCAGGTACGGGAACTATTGCCATAGCTAACCTCTAACATAATTAAACTGTTGCTTGTACTAACTATAACAGAAGAATTTCAAAGTCCTCTTTACTCTCAGAACACCTACAGTCTCAGCAGGAGACTCTACCAGCATTCAAAATAAAATTAGGATTGTAATTTAACCTAGTGATAAAGTCGTGGCAAGCTTCACTGTGATGATACTAATGGCTGTGGCTACATTTGTTCAAGGAGGGGCCCAAAAGACTTTTCAAGAGCAGGTATAGTATCAGCAAATGGAGTTCTATGCTCTTCCAGAGTGCAGCACCTGAATACAAAAAAGCTCTTGTTTTGCTCTTTTGCTAAAGAACATTTCAAGAACAGGTTCAACCTATATATGTCTCTCTCTAAATTGCAGGCCACCTCCCACAGAATTCAACACCACCAAGAGCTGGACCCTGAAAATGAAATGAAAGATTTATTTCTTACATTATGAAACGCTTCAATTATTATAGGATGTTCATGTCTATGTGAAACCAAAGGGTTTATCTCTATTCCACATCCAGCTTTGGCATATCTCTAACATGCTGTGTTTACTCTCAGCTTCCAAAGTGTATTATTTTTTAAGATGAGGAGTGTGGGGGAAGTAGATAAACAGGGCAGGCCAGGCTAAATTAAGAATACGCCACATTTTCAGTGACTAGCTGTTCTCCCATAAAACAGGATTTCAAACTTTCTTTGGATTCCTTAATAAACAAATTCCCAGGAGCTTTCTGTGTATGATGATAGCCAACTTTCCTTTTTTTTTAATGATTCTTCAGAAAGGGCACAAACTGATTCCTTGGAGAGATAGTGCTTTTTATCTACAGGGACTTTGTAAACAAATTGATCCAGATGTTTTGCTTTAGAACTCTCCAGACATAGTAAATTATTCCTTACTACATCAACACTTCATTTCCTCTATTTGCAACTAACATCTCAAAACAGAACACTTTTCAAAAGACAAATAATTGAAATGTTGTATTAGCATTAACAAGATCATTTGGACATTTTCTTAAATAAAATCTGTCTTCTGTACATGGATGTATTCGGTGCCATATAACAGTTTCCAGAAAAGGATCAAGATCAAATATATTAAGAATGCATTTGGATCCTTTTCCTAAGCCACTGAAAATTTCTCAAAGAAATCTTATGAATTTAATTTTTCCTTTCCTTTGCTACATTATTTTCTGCATTTATCTTTAAAAAACCCTAGACACGTGGGATGGTAATGGATTCCAGAGGCTGAGCTAAAAACTCAGACAAAAACTGTTCTATCCCATTAGGATGAAACTAAAGTGGGAAAAAGTAAGAAAGGAAAGGAATAGGTCTATGGACTAGGTAAAAGTATATTTAAAAATATTTGACAATATAGGCACGTACACATTCAAAAATTAAAGAAAAAGAAAGAAAACTGTGCTTCTTAGTGACATGCCCAAAAGGTTATTCTTCAGAAAGGCATGTATAGATTTTTTTTAATTTAATTTTTTAAAACCAATAGTAAAAAGTGTTAACTTACTTTAAAGATACAAGGGACTTCCAGAAATAAGAACTAGACAAATATAGTATCTGTAAAAAGAGCACTATCAAATATATACCAGCTGAATATACTGTATCAAAATACATTTTAGCTGATTTCCCTAACTTTCTTTAGATGTTTTTCTTCCATTTTACAATGATGTGACCAGTTTCCCCACAGCATTGAAGTAATCTTTCATAATTACAGGCTTTCTGAAGGTCACATGCTGACAAATATAGCAACCAGCTTTCCATTCTGTACTTCCTGAACTAGAATATTTGCTTTAAAATGAAATCATTGGTAGCTTTCCAGTTACTGTAAGGACGGTGGGATCAACTGAGTGCACAGCAACAGATTACGAAGCAGGTGGCTTGAGGCTAAATCTAAACAGTTTCCTCACATAGCTTTGTAAAGTGGGGTGCAGATAACTCCTAATGAGTGTTAAGGGCTGTCTGGTCACTTAGTTGTATACAAGGTCTAGACAGGTCAAGGTCTAAGGATCAGAGCATCTAATTACATTCTATTAAATACTCGCTAGTTGTAAAAGATGTCACTAGAAGACTCACCAGAGCCATAGTGCCTGATTATTAAACAGTAGTGCCCTCATAAGACCCTCAGGACTTGAAAAATTATGAGAAGATACTGAAAGAAAAAAAGAGACAGCCAAAAAAGAGGTGAATCTGAGGACACAGCTGAAAATTGAGGTCATTGTTCTATATCACATTCCCCATGTAAAAGAGGAATTTGAAACTCATCGTCTATTGAATCAGTCAGTATTTGGCAGCATGAATTCTAATGTTCAGTTAAACCATTTAGGAGGCAGATTTGGAGAGCTTTTCATTGCAAAATGAGCAAATAATGAAATACACTTATTTCATAACCTGTATTTGTTATAAACACAACTCACTGAGCTGTTGCTCATTCCCTAAAAGCTAATAAAAAGGAAAAATTAATATGACTAAAGCCAGCATTTTTTTACTTTCTTTAAATAAAAGCCTTGTATAAAAACTCTTGTGGTTTGGTGATAACTGCACTGTTGCTGACTGGCAGGGCAGGATTTGGCGATGCAAGCCCCTGAAGACTGTTGTTACACTGTTTTCCTCCCAGTACTCATGCTGGGAGAACACACCAAATCGGACAGCTAAAAGGATAGAGCACCTGGTAAGCATGAATTCTGCAATGACAGGTTTTAAACCAGCAACAACCCAAGTAGGTAGTAGAGAGATAACAGGCTCAAGCTTTGGCTAATGAAGAGGGCCACCCACATGCATGCAGTCAAGAATGCACCCAACTGGGTCACAAGAAAAGGTAATGCTTATGTCTCGGCACAAGGAATACTAGCATGCAGTGCTAAGGACTGATCTTGCCCAGATGGGAGTATGATCTTAGGAGCCAGAAATATGGTCCCCAGGGTCAGAAGACAAATTCCTGAGGTTGCCTTTAAAGGAGGCACAGCAGTGCCGGAACAACTCCCAAGTACTCTGACATTTCCCTTGTCTTTCTTTCTCTTTGAGCACTCCAAAACATGGCACTGTTCAGACCTCCTGGACCTACAAAACCTTCTGGAGAATGAAAGACTCCAGGTTTTATCATGAACTCTTTGGTGCTTCTCAGCTTCCTGACAGCCCTTGAATTACCTGGACTCCAGCCTTCCCTGCAATAGCTTGGCTCTGCTGTTCCCAGTCTGCCTGGAAACAATTAATGCATTAGCAAAAAAAAAAAAAAAGAAAAAAAGGGAATTAATCATCCTTTTCTGAACCTCAAAAGATTCAAGTTTTGGACAGGCCTTTATGGAGATGGGGTAATATCTGAACTGAGTTACCCCTTCCTAGCTGACAGAAAGTCTGGCTATTTATTTTCCTTCTTACCAGCTAGCACCCACAATAAGTTGTGGGGCTGCATGTATCCGTCTTGCTTCCCTTAACTCTGTCCTCTACAGCACCTTCAAAAGGGCACCACCACCTTCTACTCACAGTCTCCCCTTGTCCTTTCCAGGATGCAAACTGTCCAGTACAAGGTAGCAAGAACCCCCACTTTGTCATCTCATCTTTAGATGGACATTTTTGATCCCAAACCTCAACATAACAATGCCAACAGGAATCTGCAACCTTTTGTACCTCACTCATAAGTTTATTACCTTTCTTTTGACACCGAAGTGGATCTCAGAATCTCAAAAACCTCTTCAGTTCCTTCTAATTCTATCTATCCAGAGAAACATTTTTTTGTCCAGTTCTCTTTCCCTGCCACAGTTAACCCGCTCAGTCTCACATCTCTCAGACACGATGTAGCGCTTCATCCTCCCTGGGACTTGCAACCGCTCCTCCTGCCCTGACACCCCTCCACCAACCCAAGGGCATCCCTAAGCATATAGTAAGGCTGAAAGAGTCCTTAAAATCAAAATCTGAGGGTACTCTCACTCCTGACAAGCCTCCTCATCCCATCTGTTTCTGGCCCTTCATAAGCAGAAACTGAGGCTGTAGTGAAAGCCTGTAAGAGCAACTCACATCAGCAGTGCACCAAATTCTGCCTTTGCTCTATAGAATCAACCTGTAGATGCTCCTCAAATCTGGTGTCATTTAATAAACTCACTCTGTGCCTATGGCAAGCAGACAGCAACACAGGCATGGCTAGATGGGGTTCAGTCACACCTGGTGCCAGGAAAAGGTAGCTCAGCCTCAAGCAGCTCAGCCACTCTGCAGACCTCCATGTCCTGCAATCCCAGAATGACCAGATGGCCCTGATCCTGGCTACACAGAATCACAGAATCACAGAATCCTAGGGGTTGGAAGGGACCTCGAAAGATCATCTAGTCCAACCCCCCTGCCAGAGCAGGGTCACCTACAGTACATCACACAGGAACGCATCCAGGCAGGTTTTGAATGTCTCCAGCGAAGGAGACTCCACAACCTCTCTGGGCAGCCTGTTCCAGTGCTCTGTCACTCTCACAGTGAAAAAGTTTCTCCTTATATTCACATGGAACCTCCTATGCTCCAGTTTGCATCCATTGCCCCTTGTTCATGATTGGTCATTACTGTAAAAAGCTTGGCTCCATCATCCTGACACTCACCCTTTACATATTTGTAAACATGGATGAGGTCACCCCTCAGTCTCCTTTTCTCCAAGCTAAAGAGACCCAGCTTCCTCAGCCTTTCCTCATAAGGGAGATGTTCCACTCCCTTAATCATCTTAGTGGCTCTGCGCTGGACTCTCTCAAGCAGTTCCATGTCCTTCTTGAACTGTGGGGCCCAGAACTGGACACAATACTCCAGATGTGGCCTCACCAAGGCAGAATAGAGGGGAAGTAGAACCTCTCTTGACCTACTAACCACCCCCCTTCTAATGCACCCCAGGATGCCATTGGCCTTCTTGGCCACAAGGGCACATTGATGGCTCATGGTCATCCTCCTGTCCAGGAGGACCAGGACCCCCAGGTCCCTTTCTCCTACACTGCTCTCCAGCAGGTCAGCCCCCAGCCTGTACTGGTGCATGGTGTTGTTCTTCCCCAGATGCAAAACTCTACACTTGCCCTTGTTGAATTTCATTAAGTTTCTCCCCGCCCAACTCTACAGCCTATCAAGGTCACATTGAATGGCAGCACAACCCTCTGGTGTGTCAGCCACTCCTCCCAGTTTAGTGTCATCAGCAAACTTGCTGAGGATACATTGTGTACCCTCATCCAGGTCGTTGATGAAGATATTGAACAACACCTTCTTCTCATTTTTCTTCCCTTTACCAGATTTCTATTTCTGTCCCAAAACACTCCCATATTTCTTTTTTTACCCTTAAAAACACAAGGGCTGGCTTTTCAAGATGCCAATTAAGCAAGAACAGAGGGGAAATGACAAATCAGGAGTAAAATGGAGCGCTGAGCCCTCTGGCTCAATAATTAGGATTTATGTACTGGAAAAATCCAATTCCTGGCACCGGTGAGTTAATAAAGAAATGAAAAAATGTCTGGAAATTTGGAAAAACTCATATAATTGTCTAAGAAAACTAGCACGTCTGGTCACTTCCCCAAACATTGTTATTAGCACAACAATTGTTACAGCACGAGGCAAGATGGGAAGAAGTAATACAGGAGCAATGAAGAAAAGCAGTAGCAGAACAACATACCACTCAGACACTGACTCCTGAGAGAAAGCAGACCTGCCACTAAAGAGGCAAGTTGACTTTAACACGCATTTCTTTAAAATGTGATTTATAGTGTTTGGAGATAATTATTTCCACTAGGGGTATCACAACTGCAAAATTACACAGTCCTTTCTGTGTAGTCATTTACATTGGTACATGAATTGCTAATATTCTGATATTTACATGCTTTTTCTAGTGGTAGGAAGGGAAATATGAGGTGCAAGGCAAAAGAAAACAGATCTCCAGACAGCAATTCATACAGCAGGCATGTGTACATGGTGTATATGAAGAGGATTCACTTGCATGCTCTTGAAACTCAAATGCTAACCACTAAGATTTCCCATACGATACCAGTGAATCTAGTAAGCTACTTGTCCTTCTTTCATAATTGTTTTTATGAGGAAGGCAAGAAAAAGAAATATCCCAGCAAGAATGCCAGTAACAGTTGCATTTTGTTGATTCTCTTTCAAGTTTTTTGCTTTTATATTTTTGCATGGTGATATTTCATGATATGAACATTGTGACAGTTTAATGGGGTTCTCTTGATTCTTCTGCAGCATAATCCTTCAGGAATCTTATACAGAATGAATGTCTTGCTAATATATTGATTACTAAGACCTTTTTCTTTTTTAAAATGTACATAAAAATTATGCGCCGTGCTCCACAAGTATGTTAATTTGCATTGTGACTAAATTGGACAAGATCCAGTAAGAGACTTAGATTCTTCAGTGCTAGGCAGTAGAACACTTATCTTTCAGTATCTCAGATCCCACAAGAAAATTCAAAAAACAGAATGAAGTGCCAGGCTCCCTATTCAATTCACAAGATAAGTTAGTGCATCAGAATTTAATTCAAAGCAGTCAATGTACCATGTAGGTACCTGATGGCAATGTGTTCAGGAGGCAACCACCTAGAATTGGCCACAGACAAATCATGAGAAGATCACGCCTTAAATCCTTCTCATTCAGGAAGGCAGTTTGATTTATAGGGTATCTGGAGCCCAGAAGCTTCTACTCATGTTACATATCCATCTCTGCAGAAAATTAAGTATGGTTCATGTTTTTCTATTAAAAACAATTTGAGAAAGCAGATGGATTCCTGTCTTCATATAATCACCCAGTGGCTGCCCAGGCAGTATAAAGGATCTCATTTCTCCCTTTAGCTCAAGGGAGCTCAAAGTCACATCTCCAAAGAAAGTTTCCTACTTACAAGTACATTCAATGCCTCAAGCACAGTCAAATAGCTCTGGGCCCAAAACAGACAACAAAAACTGAAGCACAGCAAGATCAGTGGGTAGCTTACTTGGAAGTAAGGGGGCATCCCTCTTTCCCCTTCTACTATGACTTTTTCTGTACTGTATCAAGCAGTAATTTCATGTAAAATGCACAATACATCCTGGGAGAAGAGAGAAGAAACACATGTGTCTTCATGTAATCTGAGTGTCCAAGGAGTCCTCTGAAAAATATGAATAGTCAACTACTGTCTACATAGCAGCAAGGCTGCATGGAGTAAGACGAAGGATGCCCTGCCACACCAACCAAGACTTGTTTACAGCCTAGAGACTAGGTACAACTCAGTCAGTGGAAGATGTAAGATATCATCCCATTAGGCAGAGGGGACTGAACCTTTCTCACTCTTTCTGCTCAAGTATCTCAACCGCAGGCTGGACGTAACTACTTGCAGCAGCTTTTAGAAATAAATCAGCAGCTGTCACTCCATTGTTTTGTGAAATGATCTAATGTCTCAGCATGTGAATACCCCTAACAGATCAAGTCCATCCTGAAATTCACATATGTGCCAGCTTCGACCTTTCCCCACACTAATGTGTCATCTGCCTCTTCAATTTAAACAACTTCTTACATGCCTACTGACATTACTCCAACATCAACTACTTTATTTCAAACATGCTGCTTCAACATGTTTGTTTTTATCTTTAAAACTAGCAAAGAATCCTTCCCTATCCCAAAGAAGTGGTCAACAAAACCCAACCAAATTCATCTCAACAATGTAAAAGTTTCAAAGTTAAGCATACCAAAGAGACACAGAGGAAGGGAGAAATGAAGGAACTTGGACTAACGGACTGGCTGTGCTTCTACTTGGAATGTAAAAAGAGCATCTCAGCAAGTCCATACAAAACATTTATTTTCTGCTTACAGTTACAAGATAATATGTTCTCATGCACATACAAAACCAATCTACTTTTTTATTTTCTGTACTGGTACATGAAGACATAAACTCTATAAAAGACATAAGCTATTTATGAAGACATAAATAGGAATGCTCTACTCCTAGATCCCTTTCAGGTCAGTACGTGATTTAGATATTGAGCTGCTTTGCCTTGTCCATATTAAGGCGCATGTACAAAAGACAACACTTAGGCTCTTGGTGAATGTATAGGCAAAACAGTCAGTGACTGTTGATCCCCAGATGGTGGTGAGTCAAAGCTGGATGGCAGAAGTCCCCTGTTATTACTGCTCCTTTCTACTCACCTTGTCTTTAAATCAATGACTGCCCAGAGTGGCAGAGATGACCAAATTGTCCATGAAGCAGCTCCTCAATTGTAATTACTTACAGCATTTGGCTTCTCAGCAGAAGCTACCTACACACATTATCCTGCCAGATAGACAACTTCCATGAGAAAAGTAGAGCACAGAGATCAGAAGGAGGTATCTGATGTTTCAACATCTCAGTTTAATCCATCTGTGTTTGCAAATCAATGCCCATGAAATGTAGGAACCTCCAGTTTCAAGTGGAGGCAGAGGGGAGGAAAGAGTTCAAGAACATTTTCACTCCTGCTGTTCTGTTGAGAAAGAAACCAATACCTGTCCTCTGAGATATCCAGGAAATCACCAGGAAAACCATAACAGAGCAAACTTGGCATTTCTCAAGTTTCTAAGTAAAAATCAAACCGGAAAAAAAAATCATTCAACATTCCTCATAGAACATAAAGCAACAGAAAAGACTTATGCCAAAGCTTAAAAAAAATTCTTTCAAATCTTCCTAAAAGAACGTGTGTGGGGGAGCATCATTAAGCTGGAATCCATGGAAAGAGAGTTGTTGTGCTTTGGGTTTTTTTTTGGTTTGGACTATTTTTTTTAAGAGCTAAAAGAAATTTCAAGGCTTACACTTGCCTTGGAGCCTCATTGCCAATTTTTGTGGTTTTACAACCACAGTCTCATATTGCTTTTTCTTTTTTTTATTCACCCCCCTCCTTTTTTAAGAGAGAGAGAGGGAGGAGTTGTTTGTTTGTTTTTCTAAAGTATTTCTTTCTTTCCCATTGTCATGTATGATACCCACACACTAAACAAGGGAAACTAACACCAAAGGGCATGCAGAGAAACTGCCTATTCAAACCAAATGACATTTTCCCTTCTTCGTCACCAAAGTCTAAAGGCTCTACACAACAAAACTGCTAAAGTGAGAGGGATCAAGGCAAAAATGCCAGGAAGCCTGCATGGAGCTCCTGGACAAACTTAAGCACAAAAAGGAAGCCTACAGAGGGTGGAAGCAAGGACAGGTAGCCTGGGAGGATACAGAGAAATTGTCTGAGCAGCCAGGGATCAAGTTAGGAAAGCTAAAGCCCTGATAGAATTAAATCTGGCCAGAGGCTTCAAGAGGCTTCTATAGTTGTATCACTGATAAAAGGAAGACTAGGGAAAATGTGGGGCCTCCCTGGAAGGAAATGGGAGACCTGGTTACCCAAGACACTGAGAAAGCTGACGTACTCCATGACATTTTGCTTCTCTGGCAAGTGTTCAAGCCACACTGCCCAAGTCACAGAAGGCAAAGCATTGGGAGAATGAAGAACCACCTGCAGCAGGGGTAGATCAGGTTTGAGACCACCTAAGGAACCTGATGGTGCACAAGTCCATGGGATGAGATACATCAGAGGGTCCTGAGGGCACTGGTGGATGAAGTTACTAAGCCACTATCCACCATATTTGAGATGTCCTGGTGGTCCAGTGAAGTTCCCACCGACTGGAAAAGAGGAAACATAACCCTCATTTTTAAAAAGGAAAAAAAAGAAGACCCAGGGAACTACAGGCCACTCAGTCTCACCTCTGTCCCTTGTAAGATCCTGGAGCAGATCCTACTGGAAACTATGTTAAGGCACATGGAAAATAAGGAGATAATTGGTGACAACCAACATGGCTTCACCAAGGGCAAATCATGCCTGACAAATGTGGTGGCCTTCCATAACCCTTTGGGGTTATAGAGTTGGTGGATAAGGGAAGAGAAAGTGATATCATCTACCTGGACCTGTGTAAAGCATTTGACACCATCCCGCATGATATCCTTGTCTCTAAATCAGAGAGGCATGGACTTGATGAGTGGACCACTTGGTGGATAAGGAATTGGCTGGATGGTTGCACTCAGAGTTGTGGTCAACAGCTCAATGTCCAAGTGGAGATCAGTGAAGAGTGGTGTTTCTCAGGGGTTGGTACTGGGACCAATGTTCTATAACATCTCTGTCAGCGACATGGACTGTGGGGTTGAGTGCACCCTCAGCAAGTTTGCCAACGACACCAAGTTGTGTGGTGCAGTTGACGTGCTGGAGGGAAAGGATGCCATCCAGAGGGACCTTGACAGGCTGGAGAGGTGGGCCCATGCAAACTGCATGAAGTTCAACAAGGCCAAGTGCAAGGTCCTGCATAGGGGTCAGGGCAATCCCATGCACAAATACAGGCTGGACACAGAAAGTCTTGAGAACAGCCCCGAGGAGAAGGACTTGGGGGTGTTGGTTGATGAAAAGCTCAACATGAGCCAGCAGTGTGTGCTTGCAGTCCAGAAAGCCAATGGTATCCTGGGCTGCATCAAAAGCAGTGTGGCCAGCAGGTCAAGGGAGGTGATTCTCCTCCTCTACTCCGCTCTTGTGAGACCCCACCTGCAGTATTGTGTCCAGTTCTGGAATCCCCAACATAAGAAGGACATAGAGATGTTGAAGCAAGGCCAGAGCAGGGCCACAATGATGATCAGAGGGCTGGAGCACCTCTCCTATGAAGACAGGTTGAGAGAACTGGGGTTGTTCAGCCTGGAGAAGAGAAGACTCTGGGGAGACCTTCTAGCATCCTTCCAGTACCTGAAGGGGGCCTATAGGAAAGCTGGAGAGGGACTTTTGACAACGGCATGTAGTGATAGGACAAGGGGAAACAGTTTAAACTGAAAGAGGGGAGATTTTGATTGGATATTTGGAAGAAATTCTTTCCTGTGAGGGTGGGGAGACACTGGCACAGGTTGCCCAGAGAAGCTGTGGCTGCCCCCTCATTGGCAATGTTCAAGGCCAGGTTGGATGGAGCTTGGAGCAACCTGGTCTAGTGGGAGGTGTCCCTGCCCATAGCAGGGGGGTTGGAACCAAATGATCCTTAAGGTCCCTTCCAACCCAAACCATTCTATGATTCTATGAGATTCTACCTCTTTTCCCAACCTGATACCCATGTCCTGCAGGACCTTAACTCCTTAATCAGTTTCTTTTCTAGCCCATTGGATGAGACAGTTGGCTGTGCCCAGTATGAAGGAGTTAAACTCAGTAGTCAGACTCAGCCTTTGGGCAGAGTACGCTGTCCAGTAGCAAAGGATTGAGCTTTTGTATGTTTCCAGTACAGTTATGCCTGAGACAATCAGGCCTCAAGTGTTTAGTCCTGTCTATGTCATGGAGACCACAAAAAGCAGACAAAGATCTTTGTAGGAGCACTCCAACACCTTGTGGTGATATGGACTGTAAAATAAGGGCGATGTCTATGACCATGATGATATTTTGTGAGCTGCCACATTGAAGTCAGAGGCACTGCAAGGCTGGTCTCTTGGACATGCCAAGTGATAGGCCCCTCTTGGGTGCCCATGTTAACACACAATCCAGACATATTTACTGTGGTCTTGCCTGCAGAGATTCTTCTATAATATGTAGACGGAATGACCACATGGCTGTCCAGTCATGTTTTCTGCCACGTCCAGTCTTTACTGTTGCTGCACCACTGACAAGAAGGAATTCTACTCATAATGCATATAAATGCACAAGACAAACAGACTGAGTGCAAAAAAATAAAGAGTATCGATTCTTTCCTCCTTACATTCACTTGCGGTTAGACTAGAACTACAGGTACATGATGTCTACTATGAAAGAGAATGTGCAAATGATCATTGTGCAAATGATCATCTCCTTCGCTGGAGACATTCAAACCCCCCTGGATGTGTTCCTGTGTGATGTACTCTAGGTGACCCTGCTCTGGCAGGGGGGTTGGACTAGATGATCTTTCGAGGTCCCTTCCAACCCCTAGGATTCCGTGATTCTGTGATTGTCATATTAGCAGTATTTTGTCTACTATTGGCTGTTACTGAGTAAAACCAAAGACATTTCTGTATGCACAAGTCTTCTCTGGATCCAACTTGAGAAGCTTTACTATGAGGGCAGTCAAGGGAAACCCAGGTTCTGACAGGGCAACTGTGAGCTCTGTCATCTACTGTCCTGGTTAGTTACAATATTGAATTTTATTCTTAAAATCCTCTGTAAAGAAGAGCATAGGTTTGGTTTTTTTCTGACTGCTGCAGGCCCCTGCTAATTTGTCATACTGTGGTTTATGTTATGGTGGGGGGAAAGAGCACATCCTTTGCTGATTTTTATGCTTATTATTTTGTAACTTTGTTTGAAGTTTTAAATAAATAACAGCTTCTTAACAGTAGCTTGAAATAAACAGTGAGTTTGTCCCTGGCCTGTGTACAGTATTTCTTGGGTTTTGTGGTGGGTTTTGGCAAGGGGAGGGAGGTGAGAGTAAGATGTTTCCTTTTGCCATTTTTCTTCTTGTATACTGCTAGAAAAACTAGTCTTACATGTCCAACATCCCAAAGTTGCCTGATCATCTCAGTGGACCCAAAGCAGGTAAGAGAGGAGACAGACCTAGAAAATGAGGCTGCAGAGATATACCTACTTCAGTCATGAGGCCTACCTGGATGCACTGCCTGCAATCACTTCAGAGTGAGGACCTTTGAGACATCCAACCTTCCCAAAGACCAGTATAGGAACAATGTGATTTCATACCACATTGTGTGGATTGCCTGTGATTCAGAGTTGCATGACACAGTCTGCACTGCTCTCGCAAGCAACATACCACAAGGGAAAATCTGAGTTGCTGCTGGTTTCTAGTGACTAATTTTTTACAATACTAATCAAGCATTTTACAGTTTGCTTGGGTTTCTTTCCTAAGTATGTGACTCTTTACAATTTAAAGTAAATTCTAACACTTTTCACCACAGAAGGCATTCAGGATAATTCAGCTAATGTTCATTACATCACAAACTGATAACTGGGTGTTAGATTCCCTCTGTTTTGTGAGGACTGCTCATGCTTTTCATAGCTAACTCCAGGTGGGAACCTCAGAAGAGCAGTTTACAAAGAATTAGTTGTTTCAAGACTTGTTTACTTCATAAGCACATGAGAAAATTTATTGCTCTAATAAAAACTGAGTGAAAATGAAAAAAACTAGCTTTAAATTAAAGGAGTTTAAGTTTTACAAGTCTGATATAAAATAGAAAAGATGCAAAGGCTTTGCAAGTCCTAAGGAAAGCGTGGTTTTCTTTTGTATTTTACAGTATTTTTAAAGTTTATTGAATATAAGCAATCTGTTTTACCCTGCAACATTATACTCTTTGTTCCACAGTTTGGAAAAACAAATTCTCCTTTTAGTCATTGCTTTTCCTGACCACAGGGAAATACAGACAGTGAATTTAAGATTCATGTTCCTGAAGAGGTATCTCAAGTATGCTACTGCTTGAGAGTTTGACTATGCATTTTATGACTGCATGTGGAAACAGTGACATGATTATGAATTTTCCCCTAAAAATTAGGATTTATTAAAAGTGAACAGGGTTGACTTGTAGCTGTTTAAGCAAAATTTAAGTTCATTATCACAGCATAGAAAAGCTATAAACAGACATTTCAGAAGAGAAAAATAAGAACCATACACTTCCCATTTCTCCCATTATCACCCATTCCGGTATTCTGTGACATCTAGCCATCTGTATTCAAGCTCCTGGGTTGCTCCCTCTCTTCAGAAAACCAACTTCTCAGCTTATCAGCCTTTCTAACTTAAGTCTTCTGTCTTTTGTTTCTTCACCTGAGCAGTGTTTGCCCATCCCTTCTGTTTTTAGTAACCCACCTCCACATTTCTTGTGAAACTGCCTTTGCATTTCAGACTCCTGAGTCAGTTTTCTCTTAACACTAGAGAGGTTTTTACCCAGGTGAGCATTTGTCTGGGTGGTGCAAAACCAGTGAACCTGGGCATGGAAGCATCTATTATTTATAAAAACACAAAGTTCATTACAGGTAACATTCCCATTATAAAGTCCTGGAGTTTCGTTCTGCAGCAAAGAGAAATGAGAAAACGTGGAGTGAAATTGTCATCTCGTATCTTTAAGACTGGGACATTTTCTTAGGTTCACAGAAGCATAGCCTGATCTTGCAGATTGCCTTTGTTCTTCTTATGGCACACATTGTCCATCAGCTGAATATTAGTTTTCCTCAATCATGCTAAGGATTATTTAAACCTAATTGTACTTTGTTTTTCTTATATTTTGAATATTTAGCTACCTTTTTTTCCCAGATTTTTTCCAGCAGATCCTGCTGCAGCTGTGAGTAGCCTCACTACATTTCTTTCCCAGATGTTCTATAATTTCATATGCATGTGTCTCACAGAACCCATAATTCAATTGTCCAGGATTTTGTCAGTGTGCTTCCACAGTCCTTTTATACATTTTTTATGTATGATCTAGAACCTTAGTGATGAAGATAGCCCACAGAATCTAAGTGTCCAGAGACATACTTATCTATCGCCCGTCCAACAGAAGCTGAAGTAGCAGATGATTACTGGAGTTTTCTCTAGACTGATGGCTTCTGCAGGATACGTGCTCAGAATCAGTGAGGATTGGCACTCTGCTATTTCTTAACATGTTGTGACTTATCTAACCTTGCTTCATGCTTAGGAATACCATTTAGGGATGAAGATTCCTTTGTGCTGGGCACTGTGGAAACACAAGCAAAACATATATCACCCTGGTCCAGTGAAATTACATTATGGTCATAGAAAGGGTGAGAAACGAATACCAAAGGCAAAAACACAACATCAAGCAGTCCCACCTGTAGCGATCTACCACTAGTGACCTAGTTTTTGCCAATGTTTCTTTTAGCTATTGTTAAAAAAAAAGAGTTTTTAGAGTCTAGAGTAACGCTACAGATTTGTTTAGTGGCTGGTTACAGGAAAGTCTTTTCAAGCATTAGGAGTAGCAGAAAGGAAAGCAAAAAGATAATTCCTTGAAATCAAAAACAAGAAATGAAGGTTGGTATCAGTAGCCAACTGAAAGGCCAGTTGGAGATAGCATCTGAACAATGAGACAGAGGCTGAAGATATGAAAGGCCACAAAACCAACTAAAAGTAATTCACAGAAGTTCTATAAAAAAAGGCATCAAGATCTTAAAGTGATGACTTAGAAGAAAGTTTCTGTTGAATATGAATTTCCAGGTCAAAGGCCTAAACAATAGGCAAGATGGTGATCAAGCAAGGAAGGTATTGGGAAAGATTTGAGTGAGAAGTTAAAAAACTGAAGTTTGTCCATAGTGGACCTGTGCTGGTGGATAATACCATTCAGGAATTGTTGGATGAAGACTAACATGTTTGTTATCAGCTCTGGTAGAGGAAAATAGGTATGTTAATTGTCCAGAAAAAAATTAAAAGTTAAGCTCAACAGTGCATAAGGAATGAGTCCTAATTTCAGTCTGTTAGCTTATAAGACTCTTTTGCCTTCATTGTAAAGTCTGTAACTTCTATTATTCTCACCATTGCTACTTTCATTTCATGATGATATCAAGAGGAAATAAAAAAGACAAAGTCTGCTGAAAAGAATAGTCAGTGGACCCAGTAAGGGGGATTTTGCAAATGAGAAGTATGGCATAAATTGGCAGGGCTCCACTGATTCTAAGGGAAACCTGCCAAGCTGTGTCCAAGTATCAAGTTCTTTCTATGTTTCCAAATAAATGAAGTGTTTCTGACCCATAGGTTAACTCTGATCTTTGCAGTATTCATAAAAATGATTGATACCTGGCTTTCTCTATGTCTAGATATGTATGACAAGTCACAGAAATGTATTACAGATGATAAGTGGACAGCCAGTTAGGATCTGGAGAAACCTGACAGTTCCAGACGCTTTCAATGGCTTCTGTTCTTTTTCTCTCTTCAAAATACCTGCCAGGATGTATGGTAGAGAACAGAAGCTACGTATAGTAATGGGCAAAGATGGTGAATCATCTGGGAAAAATCTGGAGGTTTTTTTTCCTCTTTAACATTTACAGCTTCAGAGATCAAAAAGTGCTCCATATAAACAGCAGAGAAGCAATTACAGTATACTTGGTTCTAGCATTGGTATCTCTCCAAAAAGCTGTAAAGCTAATTTTTCCTGCAGTGTTGTCATTTTGAAGCTATTACCTTGTGAATGATCAACAGAACAATGGGGAACAAAAAATGAGAGATTCTTTTTTACCCATTGTATATCGAACAGAGAATGTTTCCCTTCAATGCACTTCAACTTTCTTAAATGATAGGGTTCTCCTACTCAAATAATCCAACTGAACAATGAGTTAACTGAAGAGTAAATTTCATTCACCTCTCCGAATTAATGGCCTAGTCCAGAGCATATCGTACAGTGGTTTGAGTGGTTTGGAAGAAACACAGTTGAACTACATGTTACCAGCCAAACATGAAAAGCTGTCAAAAGCATCTACTAAATGATAAGTATTATGACAGGGTGCTTTGCAAGAATTCATGAACAACTTGAATCTGATACTCCACAACCCTACAGTTGTCTACATCTGTGCAAAAAGATTGCAAAATGTACAGATAAGATCACTTTGGACTGATGCCAATTACTATACAGAATGTAAAGCAGCAAAAAATCAAGCCTTCTGTCTCCCAGTCACCCAATGTGGATGACCAGTGGTGTTTACTCATAGACTGCTTTCCTTAAAACTTTAATATATTTGTAAGAGGACTATATGAAAAACACATTCCCTGATGGCATTATACTTTAAAAGGCTCAAAAACAAATAAATTAATTTAGTATGTTATGAAAGAATTAAACAATACCAACATATTTTTACTGTTCCCATGAGGACTACTTTTTTCTTATGGGCCTGCTCTTTGCCTCCTGCCAAAATCCGAGACGGCCCCAGAGACTGGCATGATAAACCTGCTAGTCATTCACATGAATGACAATTGCCATTTCTGAGCTTACATCTGATAGAGGCCACCTTCCTAAAAAGGAGAATACAGCGTGACATTTCTTTTGACACCAAGTCCTCTGGGAGTTAACTACAAACACATTTCCACCGTGTTTTAATACTGCTTTAACAATCAGAAGCAAAGCTTTAATGTTTTTTAAAATTTACTTCCTTAATAAAATTAAAAGTCTTTTGTGATTGTTCTGGCATTTAAAATAATACCAGCAACTAAAAAAAAAAGTATTTAGATCATCCTACAAGATTTTAAAAGGTTTTGTTCCACAGAATCATGCAAGATAATAATATATGACTATTATTTCTAAACCAATGTGGTGACATGTCACTTAATTAAAAGAATTGTCATATTTAGGGATAAATTCTTAAAAACTTAATCAGAAATTATAAGATACACCAGATAACATGATGTATCTTCTTATTTGTATTCTCGGAAATGCCTGTCCATTTCTGTGATCCAGAAAAGTAGTTTTTGATGAGCTGCTCCAGGTCCCTATGAAAACCTCCTCATCCCAGAGAAGCTGTAGCTGCCCCATCCCTGGAAATGTTCAAGGCCAGGTTGGATGGGGCTTCGAGCAACGTGGTCTAGTGGGAGGTGTCCCTGCCCATGACAGGAGGCATTGGAACTAGGTGATCTGTTAGGTCCCTTCCAATCATTCTGTGATTCTATGATTCTATGATCCCAAAGTTCAGAGGGCCACAGTGCTACTGGAGAAGAGACCCATTCGCACATAATGCTCTGAGAAAGCAGAGCTTAGGACATATTGAAACAATTCTTACATATTCTGAAGCCATCAGAGTCAACAGCAAATCCATCATTTTCTTCAACAGGGCCAGGTTTTGTTTCTTGAAAGTCTCTTCACTGCATAGCAACTTGGCTAGCTCACCAGAGGTGACTTCTGTGAGATGACCAACTCGACTACTGTGATCATACTGGCTAACACACCAGGCAGTTCACTCAGATAAGTGGAATTCTAACATCTTTTATTGTATGCACTATTTTGAACAGGGGTAATTAGACTTAAAATGGGCAGAAATTAGTTTGGTTTGGATAGAAGACTCAGTAACATGCTGAAGGGCCCACAAGTCAATGAGGGAAGTATGTTACAACATGATTCCCCCTCTCTTACCTACTCAGCATGTATACATCAACCAAGTGTCACAGTGGCATCCCATAAGTACTGTGAATTATCTTATGGAAATGCTGATTGCAAACACCTTTGTACTTTGTTCTCTAATTCACTCCAGTTTGCCTGTTGTGTTGTTGAGAAGATAGCCTTGACATGATAGTTAAACTTTTACTCAGTGTGATTCTGGTAAATAACGGGCCTGATACAATTTTTTTTTTAACTGGAGACAACACCAGAGCTACATTTGTAATACACTTTATTGCAAACTAATTACAGAACCACAGGAAGCATTCTGTTCATTATTCACGGCATACTGAAACTAAGAATACTACATTTTCTTTGATTAGAGACAACAGTTGCTTTTGTAGCCAAATACAAATCACAATGGTAGGAGGGAGGTAGGAAAGGAAAGCATACTGGAAAAGTGTATTAGTATGATTTGATACATATGTGCTGTAGCTGTTAAGAACAGCACTGATAACAAGTTTGAATGTGATTCACGTTTTTTTAAAGGGCTTTTGACCTTCCATTGCACTGAATATACAATAATGACCAGAACTAAGCGCATGAATAGGAAGAGTATAATAACACTAAGACCTGGATTCCTAGAATGTAAATTTGAAAAATCACTACAAGATAATGTCAGTAATAGCAGTAAGTGTATTTCCTATGCAATAAGATAATGTACATAATGCAGTTAGAAGCAAAACAAAAGCAAATATTTATATTTTATTATATAAAACACCAAAACGAGAATATTTAACTTTAGAACAAAAATTAGGTACTTTGAGCTACACAGTTATTAAAGGACTTCTGTTAGCAAAAGTAACACCTACCTTCATAGAAAAACATGTTAAAACCAGTTTATTTCTGCACATTAGCAGCTGAGTTCACCTGAGCTTGTAGGTTTTACTTTTTAGATTTTATCTTTTGAGATTGCATAGATGTAAAGCCTCAGGTATTACGTACAGCACTGGAGAACTCATGGAAAAAAATCTGTAACCTATATATGTATATATTTGCAAATATGAAAGAACATAGAAATGCAGAATATTTACACCAGATGGATACAGGGGAAGAAACCAAATGTATTAAGTACATTAGAGTGCCAAACCCTCTCATAAACATTCCTCCACTAGAGGAACAGTAACAGAAGAATAGAGAAAGTGTTCTGACTGCAGCTGGAGAAAAGGCAGAAAATTGGTAATGTTTCAAAAATATGAACATTTTTCACTGACACAACATATGTATGCCATGTTACAGAACACATACTCCTCAGGCACTGCAGGTTATTTCTTACCCAGGGCAAAGAGGGATCATAATCAATGTTAGTATGATCTGAGTACACACAACTTGATAAATACAGAATCAAGGTGTGTTACAGAGCCAGGAAAACCTCTGCATTTGAAAAAAAAAAAAAACATGAAAGACATGGACATTGCTCTTTTAAAAAAAACTTGGAAATTTTTTTTCAAACTATATGATACACCAAAGCTCCAAGAATTTCTTATAAATGGGCCTTCTGAGCGTTTTGTACCCTAGGAGCTATAAATTTGTCTAGATACATACATGCCTCCTGACATAGGTTCTGTATTGTTCCAAAGGATGGTACAAAGCACAGTATAGATGTCTGTGAAATAAATTTTAATAATAAGAGTAAGGTTTTGTATCTGAAAATTTTGGAAATCAGGATAGCTTTGGCATTTCTGTACTATGAAATAAGTTACCATCAGAGCATCCAGTGGAGTTCCACTGATTCATATCTTACTAGTTTTTACTGGTTTTGAAACACTTTAGTTGTTAAAAAATTGCTCAATATAATAAACAGAAACAGTATAAAGTCAGTAAGTGAATACTAGTTAATACCAGCATTTATGTCACTTCCCAGACAGCTTTGCACCAATCTGTCAGAAAAATCTAAACAGATAAAAACATCAATGAAAACAAATAAATGGGCAATATGGTGTTGAATCTAGTGACCTGAACAGGTGAATCCCCAGTAAGAAAAAGTCTGTCACCAGATTTGACAAGATGGTAGTTACTAAGCACAGAATTAAACATTCAGGCATTCACTAGAAGACTGTTCTTTTCAACAGTGGCTACATTTTTGTTATTAATTCAAAAATCCAACCACAGAAAAAGTAAGAAATTTAAAGTATTCTTTTGAAAAAAGCCATCAGAGAAGAGAGATGTACTAATTATTGCTGATTTCTGCCCCATCCATAGATGTGGCTGCATGACTGAACCCAGCCCAGCATAGGGAAAAATAAAGAGTGCAAACAAAAGACACACAGGAGAGCGGGGCTTGGCTTCATGCCCACTGTCATCACAATCAAACTCCATTTCCAAGATCTAACACAACACTTCCCTCTTAAGCTTCCGCTGGGTCACCATGACCTTTGTTAAATGCTACAACAAGTGATAAAAATGAAGGCTGGGAGTACATTTGTTGCACAGTTTGAATTGAAAGGAACGGGGGGGGATCTGAACCAGATTGCAGACAAATTTAATATATTGCTCAGCTACATTCCTCTTTGTTCCAGATGTGTGATTTGTTACTAGTTAAAACAGAATGCAAGCTGTATTTTGTAAAGACTAAAACTAACACATTACAGAATGCAGAAGCACTGTCTGTCAATTTTCTAAAAGGAAATTGCACCTGCCTGCAAACTTGTCCTCATTTGACTGAGCCCTCTGGGTAGCACAATGGTTTAATGCAACAGCCTTTCACATTTGAAGGGTGTGGTTCAGCTCTGGCTTCACAGAAATGAGTTTAGCAGTCTAAATTTAGCAGGTAGCAAAAGGATATCCATTAAAAAAAAAAAAAGAAAAGAAAAGAAAAGAAAGAAAAGAAGAAAAATCCTCTTCACATATCTGTGTACATAAGTGTAATTCACAGACCGTGCTCTGCCACTTCACCAAGACTGACCTACATCACTTTTGTTCTTTCAGTCTTGCAGTTCTCTCAGGGAAAGTGGGCAGCATACCCACTGCTTTGCACCAATGGCATCCTTCCCACACTTTCAAAAACACTGACCCTTAAATTGTTAAAAAGGAGCATGGGAGCCTAGCCATGTAGCTATAGCCCAAGTACTGGCCTTGACCACTGCAAAAGTAAACAGTCATTTAAAGTTAGTCTGTTAAAATGTTCCTGTTTATCTTCAAGCAAAAATGTAAAGCAAAGCTTTGTTTTTATTTGCTCTTTCCAAAAGTCAAAGGATGCAGTAAAAATAATGGGATTGCAAAAGGAAACAAGGTCTGCCATTCACAACATCCCAACATCAAGAAGAGGATAGGCAACTTAGTGCAAAAACTGGTTTCAATTATGATTACTGTGAACACAGAATTTTCCTTCTTACCTGGTCTCAGCTCCTGATATTTTTTAATGATTTAACACAGTCTCCACCCAAGTAAAATTTCTGTGGGGTTCAGTGACATTTTTGTGAGATCAAAATTAAGTAAAAGAAGGAAGAGCTGCATAGGCAGATGACTATACTGTGTTGCTGCTGAAATGAATGGGGTTATTTATGCAGCGAGGAACTGTTCAGAATCTTGTGTTGGCATTAGTCTGCATCCCCAAGTAAACTTCAAACGTACACATGCTGTCTCCAAAACACAGCAGGAACTACCCACAACACCATCACAGCTCAGTTCCTACCCGTCACAACTGCCCTCCCATTCTCACACCAGGACAAGACCTTCTATTTTGTGTCCCAGCATGTTGCCACTTTGCAGGGAGAAGTGCTGCACGCAAAAAACTCGCAGGAACTCAGCAGGAGTCACTGTCACACGCAGAGCTGAGGGACCAGTTAACAGTGGGGCTTACAGAGTGCTCTTGCAGCAGCCTACCTGTCCCTTTCTACAGATGAAGAGGAGCAGACTGGTTTGTAAGGAAATTTAGAGCCACATTTTGAATTCCCATTTTTTTTCAGGCTGTGTCATTTTCCAAACACTTTACTGTGGAAAGAAAGACACAGCTGATCACGTATTAGGTCAAGCATTGTGCAGGACTACTGTAGAGCTACTTATGGGGGAGCCCTACTGACACCCCCCAAAGAGGGCTACCAGAGGAAACGACATGAGATTGCTTACATCCTACATGGGGCAGATACTTGAACAGGAACACCAACTCTGAGAGAATGTGGAAGTCTGTTTTAACCACCAGAGATCAGCTGACTGGTGGCATCATGCATTGGTATGAGGCAAGGTCACTCAACTCTCACCAAACAAAAATCTCAGCAAGAACACACAGGCAGGAACCCCTACGTTGATGAACAAGACATCATGTCCCATTAAGATCCCACAGGGGCCAAAGTTGCTGCATTATATAATGGTGAGTTTGGCTCCTACCTCTCAACATGGTAGGGATTCTCAGCTCCCGAGGAGTTCACAACTTGGAGGAGCTTAGAGATGTGCCTCTAGACATGGGTGTGGCTTTAGTACTGCCATAATTTCCTGGCTCTTCTGTTTCTGTTGTCCATGTCAAGTGTTTTGAAGTGGCACTGTTACTTATTTCTAAGTGCAGTTGCCACTGATGCTGAACAGTGATCCATTGTTCCTATTGTTGCTTCCGCACTCAGTGGTTCATAAAAACAATGCTTAAGATGCAACTTCAGCACAGGGAGTCCCAAAACTGCTGACTGTCAGAAGCTGGGAAAGTATACAAGGAGGAAGAATCACTCTGTACTTGCCCTGCTTCTTACACTTCTCCATAAGCACCTTTTGCTGGCTGCTATCAGGAACAAGGTGCTGGAACCTTTGGTGTATATTGCTCCCCTTATGCTCTTCCTCTGACACTTCCCTGATCAACACTGATAGTTAAGGTTCAGTTATTTCAACTGACAATGCCAATGTCCTTTCTACTGTTGTTTAAAAGCTGCTCTCAAAGTGTAACACTTTGATTTTCCATGTCAATGTACTTTCCAGATTGTACTGTGTTGGCTGAAGTAACCACACCACAGGAGTGAAGCAATCTTTGCTCAACAACAAAGAAAAGCCTGAAATAAATATTGGAACATATTGATATACTCTGGTTTGGACATAACTACCTAAAAAAAAAAAAGAGAAAAAGAAAATCTGCATTCTGTCACCTGGTCCTCATGAGGACTCACAATTTCAACAATAACAAAGGGAATGTTTGAAGAAGGAGAGAATTAGGAAAGATGAGGAGGTTTAAATTTCACCAGCATTTTCCAGCGTTTGATAAAATGTTAAATGGATGTTTATTTAAGCAAATTTTTGTTCCCTTTTGAAATCCTAATTTCACCAGCTGTTTTATTTTTCCCCAAAGGAAAATGAGATGTTTCAAAAACCATATGAAAGTGGCATTTTTTTCTACCAACAGAATTCCCTGTTTCATTAAGAAATTCTGAATCAAAGGTTTTTGGGGGTTTTTTAAATAAAATTCAGAAATTATACATATTTAAAAAACAAGTAAACAAGTATTTTTTCAACACCCTTTACCCATAAAAAGGAAGAGTATGATGTACTAAATTAGAATAACTAATGATCAGAACTGCACAGCAACTCTGAATTTTAAACATATGGCAGAAGAGTATGTAGATTCCAAAGTGAAATAAAACTTACTAAAATGTCCTGTAAATTTTGAAGGGAGAGACATAAGAGGAGAGAAATCAATGCCCACAGGACACAAACGTGCGCACTACACAGTGTGAGGGCTATGGGAAAAAGCCCGCATGGTTTCCAAGGGGAACTGTTCTTTAAGCTATTTAATGAAACAATTGTTCAACAGATGCTTTGTTTTTCTTGAGTAAAGAGTTACTCCCAAAGGAAACCAAGTTCAATAGGATTCAAAAGATTCATGGGTTTGTATGTTCTGGACATTCAGAGGTAAGAGCTTCCCAAAGAATGGGTAACTTATCTATAAGGAACAACTGATGGAATCTGCTGCATCATTTGTTATCACAATAAATTGTAATATTTGAATATACAGCATATTCAAATGCTTTGTCACAATAATTTCAAAAATGTAACTGTAAACTACAAATGCCACACCAAACTGACTCAAAAAGCAAGCTACCTATATTATTTGTAAACTAGAAAAAAAAATTCATTAAAAAAACAAGTGAAATTGATGACAAACTACATCTTACAACTTACATAAGGAAGGAACCAACTTATAGCCCACATTCACTTAAGATTTTTTTAAACAATAAACTTTGCAAAAAAGATACTCGCAAACAGGTACTACCTTCAAGATTACATTACTGAAGTTGTCTCTACATCTTTAAACACTCGGCCAACAATTCAAATCATCCACAGTTTTGGATAAACAATTATCAAAACAGACTAGAAAAGAGCAGTCATGAAAGGTATAAACAACAGAGAGAAACAATAATGAAGAAATGTTGATTTGCCCCTGTGTGGCAGAATGAGGAACCTGTACAGAGTGGATGTCACATTTTTTTAGCAATGCATGTACCCAAATTTGCTTTTGGCAAACATTGCTTAACTGCTGCTGTTTTTCATGAAGTCAATGAAGACTGAGTTAGATAATGAGCTGGCATGCGCTTTTGAAATGTTTACTGTGTTCCTTAAAGTAAGGGGAACATGCTGGTTCTTTAACTAATTTGTTTTTTGTTGTTGGCTTCCCCCATCTCTCCCCTACTACTCTGTTCTCCACATCTTTGAAACAAACAGAAAATGACTGATTTTTCTATTATTATTATTATTATTTTACAATTATACAACTGAAGAATCTGTGAATTCTGTGAATCGCTGGTTTCCAAATGACAAACAACTGAGCCATGTCAAGAGCCACGTTAATCTCATGTTTTCACTCCATTGTTAACAATGAAGGATGGGGGATGGGGAGGACAAAATAAAATCTGTCTGTTCAGGCCTAAATGCAGGACATGAAGAAGAAGAGATTCCACAAACAATGTAGTCTTTTTCTCCTGGTGGGGGGAAGTGAGGGGGAAGATGACGGTAGCAGCACTTTTGTGGAAGGAGAAGCTGCATCCATCTTGCCAGTCAATACATCATTCAGAAAGCTTACATGGTGGGAAGAATTTCCCACCCATTGTTAACTAGGAACTTGATTTGAAAATGCAGTTTTTAATTAAAATTGGCACTTCCGAGCTTCATGCTGACATCCACCATCTTGCTAAACACTGAGCTCATTTGTGGTTCCAGCAGTTTACAAACACACTCTCAGAGGTGACAAACCAATTCCCATCCTGCCTCCCTTGCTCAGTCCTTAGTCCACATCCTATCATGAGCACTTTTAAGGCATCATTAATGGACCAGAATTCTTCAGAAATGTTCAGAGGAAAACAGGGTCAATTATTTTTGAGGCTTCTACATGCTTCATTTCATTCAGATATCCACAGCCATCATTATGGATAAAGACCCACCTCTTAGCTTAAATTTCATTCTCTTCCAACCTATACTCCCAGGAAACAGTATTCAAAAATAGAAATTCTAAAATATTAACACCAACAAAAATTTTGGATAGATAAGATCCAGAATTTGACTGTTTCATATTAAAGGACAAAATGGCTTGTCTGTTTTGTTGATTTAATGAATGTATTCGCATTTGCAATGCATTCTGACTGAAGTAATCTTAAATGAAAAGCCTAGTTACAGCTCTGCTGAAGAAACCAGAAAAAATATCTCCATTAAATAAGAGACCACGTCTTACTATTTAGGACCTTTTTCTAAATAGTGTTTTGGAAAAAAAAATTACCTATTTTTTCCTAGCTTTGTTTTTTCTGAGATCTTGAAGGAGAAGCTGGGATTTTTCTGGTTTTTTAGATTTTATTTGGATTGATGTCTTTACAATGTCTAACATTGTTAGATTCACTACAAAGCATTTCACTTCATCTTACAGTAGAAGCAAAATATTATGGAAATTGAATAAAGGACTTCACAAGACTCTCCAGTTCATGTGAATACTAGTTAGCAAAGCAAGCTGTTGTTGGCTTTTGAAAAATGTGTCAACAATTAAGCTCATCAAAAGGAAATTCATAAGCCGATTTAGAAGAAATGTCTCACAAAGCCTGAATACTGTAAGGTACATTCATGTATTTTATTCAGTTAAAGTTCTATTCATGAATTAAAGTAATCACCAAAGATTCATATATTTGTACTAAAAGCTTACTGAATGTACAAATCCAAATATAGAAAGAACCTAAAGATTTCTAAATTACTGCAATTTGGAGTCATTTGAAGAATTATCTTCCAACAGGAATAGATCAGTGTTCCGAGCCTTCTCATATTATTCTGAAAAATCCCATCTTTCAAAAACTATTAGGAAAAAAAAGAAAGATATCTAACACCGACGCTCAATGTCCATTTACCAACTTACATCTTACGTAATGAAAAAAAACAGATCTTTGTTACTGAATGTAGAACATTCTAGTCTTTGTTTAAGTGGATAAGGTCTTTAGTGGGTTCTACAGAGCAAGGGAGTTCCTGAATCCTGACACCAAAGCAGGTGAGTCAACAAAAGAATATGTCTGCACTGCAGCCTGTCTGTCCATCTCCCAAAATCCTGCTACAGGGCACACTGAGCCCTGCAAAAAAAGTGATTCTTTTGTCTCATGATTTGTCCAAACCATGGTTAGCAATCTAGAGAAGTTTCTCCAGGAAATTACAGGCTTCATTATGGAAATTCTCCCTTCACTGCCGGTTAATTTGATTAGCAGACTCCAGTTTATTCAGAATTTTGCACGTATACACCACTTGACCAGACTTGACTCATCACACATGCCCTGTGTTGAAGACTATATTCTGGCTTCTTCCAGTAATGAATTTGTGTTGATTTTGTAAGATCCTGTTCATGACCTTAAAGCTAGTTCATAGGGTCAGACCCTTCATATTTCTTTGTTCAGCTATTAACTTTCTGCCACTGCTCTTTTATTATTCAGCCTCCAGTCTTACAGGAATAGGACTTGGCTGATTCTTATTTGCGAAATTCTTTGCCTTCTGATCTCAGGAATTTTGAAACTCTGTGCTTCAGAGTGTCTGATTAAATCTGGATTAGGATTCTGTCCTTAATCTAGTGTTCAGCAAATGCTTCAGCTTTGGTCTGAGACACCTTATAAGAACAGCACCAAATAAATTTACATTGTACTGGAAGAAGTCTGTTGGGGAACAACTGCTACACTCTCTTTCCACAGACACTTACTCAGTGGCTACTGTTTGTTTCCTTTTACGTATGAGCACAGTGCAGATATTGCCAGAAAAATTCAATGTTGAAATAAATTTAAGGTTGTAATATTGTACGAGAAGTTTTAAAACACGGTAGTGATTGTACCATTTCTCCCCAAATAAACAGTCCTATACTTAACTCTAGAGTATTTTGGGCTGAGTTTAAAAAGAAATCCAAATATTAAGGTAAAAGTCACGTATGTATGAAGCAAGCAATTTCCACCCCATCCTGTAGAGATACTACACATTAGCTGTACAACTATGATTAATCATAATACTATTCATCATTCCAAATCAGACTCAGTGATTTTTATAGACATCTGTTTTCTTTCACCTTTATCACATACATAGATGTAGTGTCACTATTACAGAGATTTGACTCATTCAAAAACATCACAAGTCAACCACTAAATCAGTGAGGAATATGCAGGCCACTAGAAGTCATGGATAATGTAAGATCCATATGGCCTGGGGGAAAATTACTGAATTTTCCAGGCCATCAAGCTCCTTGCATACTTTCTGGAGGTGAGGTGGTGCTCAGCAAGCAAGCCCTCTGATCAGCTGGCAGACCCAAAGCTCATGGAAGCTGGTGGACATAACTATCTTCTACTGAGCCTAAGTGAGGGAGCAAGAAAACGCTCCTTTTGTTTAGCAATAAATTTAACAATAGAAGCTACAGGCTAAATCATGAATCAGCATGACAAGGCTGGAGGTGGAGCTGGGCCATGCAGACTGAGGGATCTTCCCCAGAGTCAAATGCAAAACTGGGAATTGGACCTTGCTCGTTTTAAGTACTTCTTGCCAGAAACAAAAACCATGCAGGAGCACAAGGAGACAGTCCAGAGATGGGTCCACAGAGGCTAGTGAGGACAGCAGTATGACCCTCAAAGAAAAGCAGAAAGCTTTTTGGGTAAAGTGCTGGCTGCTGGAGGACTTGGAACTGAATGGAGAAACACTTGAGGGTGTTCAGAGAAATTAAGACTAATGGAATATTATTTTAATTAAATAGGATTGTATCAAGGACATATCTGATGGCACATGGTGTGACTGTTGGGGTGTCCTGCACAGGGACAAGAGTTGGACTCGATCGTGGAGGGTCCCTTCCAACTCAGCATGCTCTATGATTCTATGATTCTATGATTATCACAATCTCCTCCCTGCAGTAGCAACCTGTGAGACCCGTGCATTGGGTAGCTATGAGCGCTAAGGGGGAAAAATCAGGAAGGTAAGACCCCAGAGGTCTCTCTTGCAAAGCTGATAGTATCAGTGGAACAGAGAAGCATCCCCAACACACCTTCCTCTAAATGACCTCCTCGGGTGTTAGGGAAGGCACTCTCCAAGGAGCAGAGTCACACTACTGTGCCTGCTGTGGCTAAGAACACAGAATGGAGAGGACATTTCAAACCCATGCAGGAGAGTGGGGAGCACACACACCCCATGTGGGCACTGAAGAAGGTCACTATGGCTACCTCAACAACCACAATAGGGCCAAGCTGTGTCAGAAACAGCAGTATAGCCAGTGTAGCCACTGCTCCAGCTGCCACACTGCCAGCAGCTCTCTTCTGCCATGAGAGAGGGTCTGGGCTCCAAGAACAGGCCACCAAAGACACAGGAAATTCATACGTGACCACTCCTACCATCCTCCTCCTCCCATGATACCCCTACATACCATTGTTCTTGACCCAAACATGTTCTCACAATCAGAAGCAGGACTCAGCATCAACATTATGCTCTGATTGGGACTGTTCATCTGGGTTCAAACACGAATTTGAAGTGGGAGCTCCACCCTTGAAGTACTCTCCTCTCCAGAGTGCGAACATGTTTATTCTCTGAGGCAACCTGTTGGCACATAGCAGCATGGGGTACCTGTGTACAACCCACTTTGGGGCATCATATCCCCCATGTCTCTCCATGGGAACAGCTGTTATTTTGCAGTTTGTGCTTGATGCAATTCAAAGACTCTTACTGACTTTGCTATTAGATCAGATATCTAATGGAAATTCATTAGGGAGAATCATTGACTAAAGGCTGCAGGATTTATCCAGTAATTTTATGAGGGAATGCACAACTGCTGTCTCCTGCACACCAAAATGAACACCTGAGTTAACAAACCAACTTTTAGTTCCAAACCTCTGTTTTATCTCTGAATACAGGTATCTTAACACAAGTGACAGAAAGCAAGCTTGAATTCTTTTCTTCATCTTCTACTGACTTCTGTCTAAGTTTCTCTACTATGATACTTCCCATGTTATGGTACCTGTCTCTGCCCCCAGTCAGAGTAGAGAGCTGGATACTTGGTTTTCAGTTGTTACCTTTGTGATAGTGCTGTAAGTTTCTTTCCAAATGAGCTAATGTACTTATATTAGTACAACAGTATACCATTTTTACAAAACACCTATTTGACATTTAAGCTGTGTGCAATTGTTGGGAGCCTAATGACATATCAGAGACCAGATTTGCAGAAAACTGGCTCCTCCTGTCCTGCATGCAAATTTTCTAAGAAATATCTCTAAGAGAAAGAAAAAGAAAAAGAAAAAGAAAAAGAAAAAGAAAAAGAAAAAGAAAAAGAAAAAGAAAAAGAAAAAGAAAAAAAAAGAAAAAGAAAAGCTCTGAACATCTAAAAGCCTAGCACTTATGAAGAAAAGGCGAAACAGATTGCAGTAACTAAAGAACACAGAGAATGCAAGTAATTTGTGCTAAGGCAGTCATGAAATCACAAGCCTAGAAAGAGCATGCAGAAAACTGGCTGTGCTCTGCCAGTGCTACTGAACAATACCCCAATGCACAGCTTTTTAAATCGTTTTTAACATTTTGCCCTTTTTAAACATGTAATTGTGCTGTGGATACTAATTTCCTCAGATCCAAGTATTCTTCTAAATATCTGGTCCATCTCTTTTGTAAGACAGCTACAAAATATTGCTAATATTTTTTAGTTAATAGTGCATTTAGAAGGTCATGTCAGGTTATTGCTGGGAGGATTAAAAGATTTTCTTTCCTCCAGAGCCCTTTGTTATAAGAAACCAAGGAAATTTAAAACAGGATTTATTCCTTCGAATCGGGACAAACCAACAGAGTACCGTGGCAAGAGCATGAAGCAAGAGCACTCTGGGCCAGGAAATTTACAAAGAAAGCTTTCTTCAAACTCAAAAATTAAGCTGAAATTTTAAAACTCGTAATGGTCCTACATTAAGAGTAAAGACAAAAGACAACTGGTTTCGCAGTCATTCACACAAGTCCTCTTTCAAAAGATCATGGTACAGTATTTGGTAAGCTACTGGCTGTCACTAACACAGGTAGACATTTCTGGCACATAAAACCTTAATTTGGTACTTGTCAAGCCAAGCCTTGCTGGCTGCTTCCACTGTCACCGGCAGGAAGAAAGGATAGTGATGAGCATCAGCAATGACTGCAAGGTGGCTCAGTGGAGAAACAGGAAAGATAGGCAGGAAGGAAGAAGAGAAAAAGGAAAACCTGGGAAAGTTTGGTCTCAGATGTCAAAACAAATCTACTGACAGATAAAGTGAATCGTCCCAACAGATGTTACTTAGAAACAAACAAGACTTTCAAGCCTCAGGATCACGCCTGTAGGAAGTTTTAAGTCAGGTCTGCATCTTTACGTAAGTGTTGTCATTATGGGTCTACTGTTAATATAGAGTAATGATGAGATCAGGGTGAATGGAAGGTCAAGTGAAGTGGTCATGCCCTTAGACTTAGTTTAAAATTGGAATGCATCAGCCTTATGAAGTGATTGTGGATGTCCCAAAATTCACTGCTCAGAATGTAATTTATTTGGAATACATCAAAACCTAGTAAATCCTACCCCTATCAAGGCATTAGGTATTGTGGTGGTTTCTGTCCTTAATCTTTCAGACTGATCTCTCAAATGCACACAGCTTAGACCTTGCTTTCTACATGCACCTTATCCTGCAAAAAAAAATTCTACTTAGATTTTTTTTTATCTGTCATTAAAGTGACCTAGGCATGGCATTCACTTTCAAACATTGCATCAAAGTGGCTTTCTGAGCAACTGAAAGCAGGAGCATTGATCACATGCTCACATTCTGCTGGAACTGGGCCTACAAATATTCTGACCATTTCCAAATGAACGTGTCAGGCCATAATGGATAATCTGAACAAGAACTGGTGCAACAGCACTGACAGAAATGTTTATATGTATTTTTAAAAGACATCTTCAACAGGTGGCTTTCATCTACTACACAATATTGCTAGCTTAGCTACTGCAACATTGTGAACAGATGTTTTTAAGCATCATCAATAGGATTACTCTAGAATTTACTCATCATAAATCAGTATACTGCAATGTCCTTTCTGTGGGCAGTTAATATATCCTACTTCCATCAGTTCATTTATATAATAGTTCACGTGAGGATGAGTGAGCTCACTTCTATTTGAGATGACAGCTTGATGCAGCATTTCAAGGCTTAGCCTAACTTGCCCTTACTTGAGGTCAGGCAGTAACCATTCCCAGAAAACATGTTTGTTAGATGTGACTGAAAACAGTTTAGCACTTCCATTAAAGTAATAATTAAACATGAACAGTGTGCCTTGATGTTGTTTAAATGAATGACATATTCCATGCCCAGAGGAGTTTTCAGCCCAGCTCTGTGACAGACAAAACATAATAATTGATCCAAGAAGAAATTAATTAAAAGAGTGTCAAGAGGTTAAGTAGGCTATCATTCTGATTGAATCGTATTTTATAGTGTTACTCATATAATACACCTCAACAAAAAGGGTGGAGCTCAGTCTAATCTAGCACGCCTCCACTAAAAAAGCTGGCACAAAATATCAGATGGGCTTGTTAGCAGCTTCCTCTTGAGAGCTATTACATAACCACAGGGACTGTAAACAAGAAAAAGACGAAGAAATGGAAAATAACTAGATAAAAATTTCAAGGAAAAAAATATTTCTATGCATCTACCTTTGTAATTCTAACCTGGACGGAAAAAGGAAATGTAAGTTTCCCCTCAGCTACGTAAACACTCTAATTTAAAGTAGCTTTTCACTGCAGATTTTTTTTCACAGTTTATATCAGCTAGACTACCCAGAAGTTTCTCTTTTCTCTAAGCCATAATGCTGAGCTGAGAACCCTAAGCCCAGTGACCCTAGATCCACACCATGAATAAACCCCACTAGTGAGTAGGTGAGCACTTAGAGAAATCTAACTTTTATTTGGGTGCCTAAGAGGAACCATCTCTTTTTCTGTATGAGTTGGAGGCAGCTGCAAGGATGGGACAGGAAAGGACTCACTAGTATGCCCAGTTAGGAGACCAGAGGGCACTTCACATTGTGCAGTAATTAAAAAGTGGAGGCAAAGGGGGGAGCTAGGAGATGAGATTCATCTCATCTCACTTTGGAGGTCTGGTATCTGAGGCAGGAGGTCTGCATCTGAGGCAGCCCCCTTGGCTCCTGACAAGCAACATAGAGAAATGGGCCATTTCAGGGCACACTTCACCTGGCCTATTTGAGACATCTGTTTTCAGATATGCTCTGTACCATGAGTGTCCATTTCTCCAGTTAGACTTATAAACAGAGTATAAAAAAATGGTTCAGAAGCAGAGCCATATTTAGCTAACTAAATCCCAGCCTCTGATGGCTTCATTTCCAAGTCACATTCCTGAAGTGCCCACTTCTGGGTATATTCAGAACTGGCTTCCTCTGTCTTAGCAGTGCTTCCCAATTTAGGTTCTGTCAAATGAGGCTCCTCATTATGCACGGCATTCAGGCATTTCATAGAATCATAGAATCATGTAGAATCACAGAATGGTTTGGGTTGGAAGGATCCTTAAAAGCAGGGACACCACCCACCAGACCAGGTTACTCCAAGCCCCATCCAACCTGGCCTTGAACACTGGCAGGGAGGGGGCAGCCACAACTTCTCTGGGAAACCTGTGCCAGTGTCTCACCACCCTCACAGGAAATAATTTCTTCCTAATATCCAGATTCCAGGAAGATCTGCTCTATGATCTTAGCAGGAACAGAGGTGAGACAGACTGGCCTGTAGTTCCCCAGGTCTTTTTTCTTCCCCCTTTTAAAAATGGGGGTTATATTTCCCCTTTTCCAGACAGTGAGAACTTCACCAGACTGCCACAACTTCTCAAATATGATGGATAGTGGCTTAGCAACTTCATCCACCAATTCCCTCAGGACTCATGGATTCAAAAGACTTCAAAAGATTCAAATTCATTTAATTCAAGAGTCTGTACTAGAAGGGCTACATTCAGCACAATAAAATACAATTCTTGTGCATCTAAGCTGGATTCAAAAGGGCACTTAGCCACAAGCCCTGTCTTGTACCTGGCCATGCCAGGTGACACTAGTTTGAATGGAGAAGAGATGGCTCAGCCTCAGACAGCTGATGAGGTTACTGTGCTCAAGTGTCCCACTCACCCTCCCTGCACTGATATTTGAGCTGTTCATAAACCAGCTGCTGAACCACTGGAGTTATTTAGCACTTTGAGGGTGGGGTAAACAGCTAGAGGTGATAACCACATTAGCTGTCTCAAGCTGGTAGCAAGACATAAATCAATCAGAGGCCTCAGGCACGCTGAAATGGGATGCACAGACAGCAGCAAACTAAGCAGAAAGCTGCTTAAGCTAACCAGTAGGAAACACAAAGACAAGTGCAGTATAAGATCACACACACGCACACAAAGACACACACAATTACAAACTGGCTTGGAGACTGCAATCTGTAACCCAAGTGTCACGACACTCATCAGTCTCAACCTTGGTTTCCTGTTCTTTCTCTGCTGAGAGATTCTAACCTACGTCTTCCAGCAGAATGTCAACCACCAAGCTGCCACAGTGGGTTCCCACTGTCCTGCCCACCTCCCATACATGCACATTTTTTTTCTTCCTTTTTAAAAAAACAATTCCATTTTCTAGATACCTATTAGTCTCAACAGATAGAGACCTACCTCTCCTTCCTCTGTAGTAAATGTCCTAAAATAGATTTTCTAGAAATCATTCTTTTTCTTACCCTCTGAACACTGCATATGGAAAATACAGCAGGATCATCAGTAGGTGGGCAACAAGTCCAAAACCGCCAAGCCTGGCTAGTGTTACAGTATTCTCCTGGGCAAAAGATTTTTTCATTTACCAAAACAGGCAAAAGATCTGAATTGAAATCTGCTGTCTGAAAGGCAAGAACCTTAATGAATGGCTGATACGACACCACAGAACAGGCCTTTTTCTCATGAAATTGTACATATTCTCTACACACACTTTTTGCGGTAACCACAAGTGAGACAGGAAAGAAAGGGGATGATAACACCTTTCTCTCAGTTGTATGCTGTGGGCTACAAACCCAGCAGTTGATTAAGTCAGGACTCAGGCAGGTGGCACAAACTCACAAACAGACTGATGGGTCCTGTGGGAACTTCACTGGTAGAAACTAGCCCAAAAAGAATTGGCGTAGTGGAAGATAAGATAGGTGGGAAGGCAGAAAAATGCCAGTGACACCTAGAGACATCGTTAAGTGCTGAAGAGACATTTAAACATAATTCCTCCTGTTAATCTAGCCAACTAGCTCTGTTGGTTCAGTTGCCTGCACAAAGAATTGTGTTATGCTGCCAGAAAGCTGCATATCTATGGGAACAGGTAGAACAGCCATCACCTTCTCTGCACTGAGCTCTTATTTTGTACGGATGAAAGCATCAGCTGCAAAGGGCAGGAAAGCAAAAATATCATTCTTTTTGTACAGTTTGGAAAGCACTTTCCCTCTTCATTATGCTCACCACTGGCAGACAATATGACTTCTCCCTAGAACCACGTGCACTGTGTATAGGGGTTGAGTCCAACATTAACCTACAGAGCCACTCTAAGTAAAAACACATTAAAGAAAAGCATACTTAAAAATAGAGTTGTAATCATGTACTGTACTCAGTGTGCTTAAATAGCGCACGTAATATAGTTTAGTGTAATAACCACTCGCTACTCAGGTTTCTAACACAAAGGAAGATATAAAATGGAATTACATTTCGGCCTGGAACTAATGCTGGAGTACAGCCAGTCCCATGCGATCCATAAAAATTCCTGTGTCAAAATGATGTGTCCTGTTGTCTTGATGCCTTGATCAAGGTTTCAGAGTTTTTCATTTCTCTGACATCCTCCAAATTAACAAACATACAGTGAGCATATGTTAATCTAACTGCACCACCACAAGACTTCTGCTCAGGAATTTACTCCTTTGCAATTTTTTCATCAGCATATGCAATAGCGTCTGCTGTCCCTGTGTAGTTAGTCCCCTTCTATATAAATTAGTCACTTGAAAAGGTAGTGAATAGTGCAAAAATTTCCCTTTTGCCTGCAGCCACCTTACATTATTTACTTACAAGCCACTGATGAACTGAATACAATAGAGTAAAAGTAATACTTAGCCCTCTCATAAATAACCCCAAATTACAGAGTTCTCAATAATCATATGCGTCTTCAGAAATTAAATTAGCAACTTCTTGTTACATACTTAAGCTTCTGGGTTTTCATTCAGGTTTCCCATCTGAACTGAAATGAGAAAATCAAGCCCTGTTGTTATTCAGAGATATTTTTTTATTATTTATTTTTCCATTTCCTTCAGTTATTTGCATGGCAGAATCAGAATGACAGTATGCCAGGGCATATGGAATAAAGGTAGAATGCACAAGTGTCCTATATTTTCATAAAGTCTCTCATAATCTTCTGAAAAGCCACTGAAAGAATGAGAAAAACTACTCCACATTATAATATAGTACAACTTTTTAAGATTATTAAGTAACCTCTGCACTCCTGGTGGGATACGGGTTCCTCCTTCCTTCAGCTGTAAGCTCCAGCCAGCAGATGGTAGGTGCTTTTGATCAGAAAAGCAGCAAAGTGCACCTGACAAGGGAGGAGTCTTACCAGAGGATGTACACAACGACATACCTGCTTTCCCCTGGCTGGTACACCAGCCAGTGGAGGATTTGATCCAGCAAGATAGGAATGCATGGTTAGAGACCTCCAGTTGTTAGAGACTGAATACATATGAGGGTTAGGATTTTTGAAGCCAAATTCCTATTAAAAACAATAGAAATTTGGGTGTACAAATCCCTTAGTCTCTGTCCAGCCAAAGCAATTCCTCTCCCCCCGGCCTCTAGCTGCTACCCATTGGTTAGCACTGCTGGTACAATTTTTTAGAAGGATTTGTTGCACAAAGAGAGAGACTTATTAAAAACAGAAAAGAATGTGTTGTGCTTCTGTAGCCAGAATCATAGTTTGAAAATCTGTGGGCCGGATTTTCCTAAATGATCAAAAGATACAAAACAGTTATAAACCCGTATGAACCACCTAAGCTCAAGGATACGGCTGTTTTTCATCTCCAGTGATGCAAAGGAGATATGTTTACTACTGCAACTGTCACAGCATGCTTCCAAAAGAGACAGAAGAAATCATGTTTTCATTATTTTTTTTCCTTTTAAAACACTTCCCTCCATTATTTATTGGTTCAGAGACTATGATTCACTTTAGGATAACAATATAAAACAAAAATATTTTCATCTCATTTTATGATTACTCCCTTTTGCTATAAATAGCCACAGAGCTATCAGGCTAAGACTCTTGAGATGCCTCTTCTGCCTTTCTATTTCACTCTATAGCTGGATTGACTAAAATACTTAACTACCTTTTTTTGAGCTAACAAGGTGCAATTCTTGACTCTGTCCAAGGTGAATTTCACCCCAGGAGCACCAGCAGCTTAGTGCATATTTGTGATCAGATCCTGAACCACTCGTACAACCAGCTCTTCTATTAGTTTCTATTTAAGTAATGTGACTTCAGTTAGATATTTGCACATTTGCCAGGAATGAAGCAGGGGGAAATAAAGCAGTCCTTTACAAACTTTCTCAAAGCCATTGGAGGACAAGTCAGCTGATGAGTATGTTTATTGCTCTTAAATAATTTAGGAAGCAAAGAGGGACCATTTCAGTGCTGGGAAACCTGTTATTGAATCAACCAGACTAGGTGCTTCCTTTTTTTTTTTTCTTTTTTTGTCTGCTTCTTGATCAACTATCATGGCAAGGTTATTTTTTTTCTGTTACAATTCTTTCTGAGATGAACAGAGACATCCATCATCAACCCAGCATCCTAGGGTGTCAGCTGCCTGCCAGAAGCCCATATCCATGATATTACAGACATACTGCCAAGCTTCAGCTAGTGATCCAGCCATTGCCCAATGCTGATCATGAGCACTAATAAAACTGCCAGGTGTGACTCAGACCAGATCAACCAGAAGTGACTACTGGCTCTAGGGAAGGGCTGGAGGAACCAGGGACACAGGTAGTATTCTGGCCAACCTTCCTAATGGAGGTGAAAAATAAATCATGTCAAGCCATTCTATTTTTTTCCATGTTTATGGCTCACAGGTTACGGCAGAAACAAGAGATAGCATCTCAAGTTTAGTAAAATTGTGACGCATGCTGCACAACACGCCTGCAACACTTTCAGTAAACTAGTAGAAGAAATTTCTGCAAAACACATTACTATATGATTCTTGGATGAAAACTGTATTGTTTTTGCTTTGTTTTGAAAAGACTGACAAAAGCCCAGTTAGAAGTAGAATGATAGAATATTAAGGTACACTTCAAATTTGCAGGGCATCCAGCTGTGAAGAGTAGAAAAACCTTCATAGGAAAGGTTCAAAGAGTTGTCAACTAATCATTGGCTGTGAAATCAGTGGGATGAAATAAAAAGGCAAGTTCTGCACCTCAGCAGGAAAATCAAATACACAATTACAAAGCAGAGAAAAGCAAGCCTGCTATAAAACTGCAGAAAGATCTTAGATACAACCATGTGCAAACTGAGTTAGCAGTATGATTCTCTTGCAAATACAGTATTTTGTGAGAGATAATTAGTCCACAACTTCTGGCACTAGTGATGCCTCAAATCAAAACTGCAGTCCAGTTTTGAATGATACATTTCAAGATTTATGCAGACAATTTGAAGAGTCCAGAGAAGAGCAATGAAAAAATAACACACCAGGTTGGAATATACAATCTAGGAAGAAAAGCTGAGAGACTTGTATTTGTTTAGTCTAGAAAAGAGACTGAGGGAAGACATAAGTCTTCAAATATGCAAGATGCTGTTATAAATACGACAGTGATCAACTGTTCTTCATGTCCAGCAAGGTTAGAAGAATCGTTCTGCTTACTGTGTGGCAAAAGAAGATTTGTTAGCTATTGGGACAAAATAACTAACAAAAACAGCCATATACTGGAACAGCTCACCAAGGCCAGTCATGGAATCCTCATCACTGGAGTCCATTATGGAAAGGTTAGGCAAATTGCTGTCAAAAATAGCCCTTGGCTCAGCCACAAAACAGAGATGGACTGGTCACCTGTGCTCCCTCCCCTTCCTACACTTCTATGATTTACTAGAGAATAGGCAGTTTCTTGCACAAGCCACTCTTTTTAGGGGTTTAATAAGTCACACTGACTAATATATTGCATGCAAAAACCTCTATCCTAATGCCAAGTATTTCAAACTCTATTTAAAACTTTACCACTGTAAAAATTGTTGTGTTCTAGCAGGAAAATCCAGGAAGTAGTGCTCTGCAATATTATCGTACCAAGGGAGAAGCCAAGTCATTTCAAAAGACCTTTCAAAACTTCATGTGTGACCACAGGACAAGGTCAGAAAAGGCCAATGACATTTCTCTGTCAGAAGGTAAGAAAACCCCAACACAGTCGGAGTTGTCACAATCTGACAAAAGCCAGTACACAGCAGTGGCTGAAGGCTACATAGAAATTGATTCACCACACTGTTACAGCAGGAATTCTCTGGTGTCCAGCACACCTGAAGTATAAAAACTAACATTAACAAGCTGATACATTTCAGAAGCTTTCATCCTGAAGCTACCTGGGGATGCTTATAACCGATGAACTGGTGAATTTATTGAGCACATCAGATACTTACTAAGTAATTCCTGAATACTTTGAGCATCACATTAGAAAAGTGAATGCTTATTGTCTGGACAAAACTATAATCAGTTCTTTGCACAGGAGCATAGAAAACACTTGTGGATTGCAGAGACTCATTGACAAAGGCATTGTTTCATACATGTGTGACACTTCTACTACAAAGAACCCAACTCCTGCCTCAGACCTTCTGTGCCATTGAGGAAAAACAAGAAAAAAGGAAGTAAAGTACTCCAAAGATTTTACAAGAATGAGAAGATATGTTAAAGGCAGCAGTACTACTGACTATGGCAGGAAATACCTCCAGAAGAATTAAATGTGGTGACTCCACTCAGCTGATGAAAGCATCAAGCCTAGCAAAGGCCTGCCTAGACACAATAGCATACTGTTAAATTATAGGAAAAACATCAAGTAAAGCTAAAATCTTTAACACTTGAAAGACATTATGATCTCCATAAAAGATCCACTTTTATGATAGCTACGCCGAGCTGACAAGGCATAGTTCAGAAAAATACTTCACCTTCTGAAGTCTCGCAGACTTCAATGGTATCCAGGCAATTGATGAATGCTGCCTTGGTCAGAAAGATTCTCCTGAGTTATCTCCCCTCAGAAGCATTTCACAAAAGCATCTGAAGACAGCCTAGAAGAATGTGAACTACCTGCAAGGATAATTCATTAAAATAGCCAAGGGACTGGAAGACGGTCAGTTTTCTTGCTAAAATGTTTAATGCAAGTTTCTGCAAAACATTTTTCTGTTTTAGGACATTTCTACATACAGATTCTGTTTTTCAGAGATCCCATTCCTGCATTCTTTGCAAACCCAAAACACCCGCTGACATCATTAGGCAATGCATTGGCATCAGAAATACAGGACTACGCCAACAGAGGTTGTGGGTAGCCAAAACTGTGCTGGAAACAGTTCATCCCGGTTCGGTCAAATTAACTTTTGAAATCACAGCTGGTTCACAAATTGTGAACCTCCTAGGGTCCTAACAGACCCCACTCCTTGTTACTGCTGGCAGATCTTTGAGAAGCTGATCCACCCATACTCAGCGCAGATGGCCACACTTCTTCCCTCCTCAACCCTCACAAGCTAGGACCCATAAGTCCCTTCTCCTACACTTCAGGAAGCAGCTATTCCCACCTCCTGGATCAGCCCCACTCCCATGCTTCCTGGCCCCACTCTCGGAACAAATTCATATGCAATGGCCTACATTGGATTGGAGCAATGGCTCCATCCTACAGGTGGAGAAGGGCTAGGAGGGACCATCTTGAAAAGATTTAAAATCTTATTAATTAATACAATAAAAATGTCAAAGTCCTACTGCGGAACAGTATTTGTGTAATGGCAAGAAAGAAAAACAAACATATCTTGAATCCTGACACTACTAAAGGCAGCAGAGGGAAGCACCCAGGGAGCCAGGATTTCAATCAACAATTGATTTGAGCACCCATTCTTGTAGTGGATGGAAGGAATCTGCTTGAGAGAAACATAGGAAAGGAAGTTACAGATGGAAGAAAAACAAAGATCACAAAGGCAAAGGGCAAAGACTGAAAAAAAGCCAGGGTGAATTATAACAAAAGCAGCTAAAACAAACTTGAACCCACGTTAGTTAAAATGGGAAAAAGTGTTATTATTATTATTATTATTATTATTATTCTCTAAATAGGCCTCCTGTACAGTGTCAATGACCACTTCATTTTATGTTATTTGTACTTTGCTTAAAGAACATTTTTCATCCTTTTACAACACACAGATACGACCACCATATAACCCAATGTATATAAAGTGCAGGGAAGCTTCAGATTCAGGACTACCCCTGCTCTCAATCTAGCAAAGGAATTTTGATCATTAGCTTGCAGAGGACTGAACAAATCTCCAGCCCTTGAAGCGGAAGTCTCTTCTTCATATAGTCAGGGTCCCTTGCCTCCATGCAGCTGACAAAATCCTGGGAAGGTTAGCCACCCCTCTGGTTCTGAACATGTTTGATCTTTTACGTTTTTGACAAAACTAAATTCTTGGATTTAACAAGTCTCATCCAGCTATTTACTGTTGAAGGTTGTGGATGCATGACTCCTTAGACCAAGTCTGAGAAAAACACAGAATCTCAAACAGAAAACTTTCTTCAGAAAATCCTTTTCACCCAGGGGAACCACTGAAAATCAAAAGCCCTTTTCCTTTTCTATATTAAAGCTGGCAGTTCAAGATTAGATTGTAGAGTTGGTTTCTCTGGGTACAGTACTGCATCAGTCTTTCAACTACAACACACTCCTATCCAGTGAAGCAGGTAGATAGAACCATGATTATTATATTCTCTACTTTTCAGGTAACTGTATTATACAGGGAGAAAATAGAAGAAAATAGGACAATGTTAGTAAGACTAGTATCTTTACATTAGTCAGTTATAGATCTGTGTTTTCTTTCTGCAAAACTGCCACTGAAATCCAATGACCAATTCTTGGGAATACTTTTCACTTTTCCAGACAGTGTATCACTGGCACAAACCCTTTGTCAGTCTTCCTGTCAGTTTCCTCAGATACTGGATGATATTCAAAGATTGAATGCTCTGGACTATGGACATCATCCACTGAGAGAAATCCCATTTTGTAATTTTTCTTCTATCTGACTGCTCTGCAATTCAGTGTCTTCTGCTCCTCATTCTCTCCTCTGTGTCCTTAAGAACATTGGTTTTCCTGCTTCAGTAGAGCCAGTGTACAGATATTCCAAAGAAAGAAGCCAAGAGCTTTAAACACTCTCCAAATTTCTCCATTGTACTGTTTGGCACATAAGGAAAACAACTTTTGACACAATTAATGTTTTTCATTATGATGGGGAGAAAAGATCTGAAACTACACTTCCCATCAAGCATCACAACTTGATTTTGATGCTTCTGAGGACAGTATCATTAACTAGCCACTACATTACTCTACTTATGTCATAATAACCATTATTACAAGTGGATCAAAAATAATCACCTGAAAACTAACTAAAAATAAGATCTCCACACAAAAAACCCAAACCAAAATCAGCTTAAGTTTTATCATACTTCAGCAGCCTTGTTTTCTATTAATATATTTTATGCTTGATTTCCCATTTCCAGAATTTTTTTTTCTTCATTGCTATATCCACTTGCAATAGAGGAATGTGAAACAGTTCTTCAGGCCTCCTTGAGTTCTACAATGAATTGTGCAGCCAGACCAGATTGTTTCAAGCTTAGATTTTAACCTTACATTTGGCTTTGGGAAAAAAAAAAAACAAAAACAAACACAAACAGTGTTTTCTTCAATCTTTTGATTAATTTCATAGAATTTCCAGGAACATGTAAGCCACATATCAAAACTTTGCAATTTAAAGTCCCATTTTGGGATCTGGAAGAGTCTACAGCTAATATTCATTGCAATTATGATACTTTATCATGCAGTGGAATCTGTGTTAAATGTCATCAGAATGTGGATTTAGTTTAAAAGGGCTTTTAAGGCAAAGATCAAGATAAAATGTTCATGAAGTATTTGATACCTGGAAAAAAAATATTGTTTGAATGAAGTGATAAAGATAGAATTTGACAACCCCCTTTGACAGCAGATCGAATTCACCTTTTGCATCCTTGACCAAATCTGAAGCAATTCCATTGATGCAGATGGAATGAAACTGCCTTAGAAACACTTGGGGCAGTCCTACCCCTTTTGAAATCAGTGGCAAAACTCCCACTTGACTCCATACGTGTAACTCACAGGCACAGCACTGCTTTTGGTTGGCCTACTAACCTTTGTGACTTAACACATGCTATGCTTCCCTTTTGCAGTCTCTGAGGTAAGCCCTCTGTGCTGTTGAGGGTTTCTGGCCTAAGGTATCATTTTCTTTGTTTACTGTCTGGCTGCATAGATGTTTGGCACAGATTTCAAAGTACAGTAGCTTAAAAATATGCTCGGTGCATATGTGCATAAACCCTGTAGTGGATTGCATCACACATCCTGCATCTGAAACTAAAATCACGTAGCTAGTGCTCTCTGTATTATTCCTGGTTTGCACGAAGCAGGTAATAAAATGAAGCCATATCGGTAGCATGGCTTAGTAGTTTAACATCATTGACTAAAGTGGATTTATTCTATAATGCCATCAAGTAAATGAGTTCAGGATATTATTCTTTATGTGTGCAAGAAAGAAACATGAAATACTCCAAGAGATCAGCACGGTTCACTTAATCCAGTTTCCATCTGTGCCAACATTCACAGCACATACAAGAAATTCTATACTGTACAGTTACTGAATTACATTTCCCCCAGTTTGGCAGGGTTTGGCACAGTCAAATGTTCCAAACAAATTCAAAAGCACATTAAAAGTACCAACTTAGTCTCAACAAAACAAGTGTCTCGGAGTAACATGAAAACTGTTCTATAAGCTTCAAGGAGGTCACTTACTGTATTGGCTGGACTGGATTGTACTGAACTTTCTGAAGTCAAAAATTCAAGCAATATTTAGTTTATGTAACCTAGTGATAGAGAATCACAGTTAAACTGCCCAAGTGAACCAAGGCAGTGATGGGAAAACAGTGAGTTAGATTCCAGCCAGCCTTTTATATATCCTTCTGTGTCCAGCTTCAGTGGAACATTGTAATTACTCCTGCCACCACATACAGAGTTTGTCCCTTTTTCAGGTTTTGTTGCTGATTTTGTACTCCAGGCTACCATTACTTTACTACCAGCCCTTCTAAAAGGGCTGATGCAGCCATGGCACAGCAGCAGTACTGCCAAATGGAGTCACAGTGAATCATGAGTTGTGATAGACCCTGGGGACTGGTGTCCCTTCTCAGGCCATGAATTTCTTAAATGTCATGGATGTCAGCATTTTAAACAGAGTGAGAGGTAAGTTCTGGCTTGCTTATTCCAGGCTAAACAAGACAAACAGAAAAAAATCAAGGTCTTGAGAGGAATGTGCAATTCCTCCTTTACTCTGGACAGGAGGTGCTGCTCTAACAGGAAAAATCTGACCAACAAGGCTAAATCTGGCTTTTATCCACTCCTAGTGTAATCAAAAGCATCACACAGTCTAAATAGCTGAATAAACTTCTTCCAAGTCAATTTATATCAACAGCCTTGATTTTAAAGTATTACCTCATCACAGGCTATTATTACTGTCATTCAAGGACAGGTAAAAATCTTGTGTAACTTTCCATAATCTCTACTACACGTTTGAAGTTTGACAGCATGGATTTCTGCAGGTAGGAGGGGCAACCATGCTCATTTTCCTATATTTTTTTATCAGCTGGTCCTAGAGAGGATTTCTAAAGCCTGCAGTCCAATTCTGGCTCCAAAACATAGCTTGCCCTTGCTGTTTGGCAAGAAACAGCAAAATTGTGTTAACAGTTTCTTTCAAGAATACGTGTCAGCAGCTGCCAAATGACAGTTGTAATGACCCTGATGCATTTCTCCCCTTAGGGTTTTTTGTGTTTAGAACCCAGTTGCCGCCCAAGCAGAAAAAATCATTCTTTGCCATGAACTCTCCCATCACCCTGAGCTTTCTCCACTGCCACCAGCACTATACCTTGTGAGAGTAAAGGAAGAAACCTCCTCCTGCATAAGAAAGAGCTACTCCCACCTGGGATTATAGACACCAGAGCATGCATTAAGGGCTTGAAGCAGAAATCCTGCTGAAATCCACGGAGTCTTTCCATCAACTTCAACAGGCTTTTGGTCAGGTCCTGACCGTCTATTTTTATGCATTCAATCATTTTTTTCCCTTGTTTATTTAAAGAATCATTCCTCTGAAATCCAGGCAGAAAGACTCTAATATTTTTAGTATTGTATCAGGGCAATGGCTTAATCATAAATTAAATTAAGAAGTGCCACTGTCTGCAGCCAAAAGAAAGAGGCTAACTCTGACATACCACCTGTGCACTGCTTCTCTGGCTCAGCATTGACCTTGGTCGATAGGAACATGTGCCTGAAAATTGCACCCAAGAGGAAACTCATCACAACATGAACAATCACAGCAGAATGATAAACACCCGCACTGCATGAGAAAGCTGCCAAACCCTCACAGCAGCCAGGACTCTAACTACATCTGGAAGGAAATATGCAAGTACCAAAAGAATGTATATGTGTATACATGACTACGTACGTATGTGTTTACACACACTCTCTTGCTCCACTTGGTGCCTAGAGCACCATGTTTCATTTTGTAATAAAAAGTATGCGTAAATATATCTTTCTGCTCCATTATGACAGAGATAACTATGATTCTCAGGTTCCCTATACGCAGTCACAACAGAAAGTTATGATGTCTTGCAGTGATTTAATCTTACTGATCCATTCACATACATTTTTTCCCTTAACAAGATAACTGATGTGTTTAGCTTTGAGTAGCTTGGATTTCCTTTTAACAATTTATGATTACACGCTCCCACAAGATCATCAAAGCTGTGAGAAGGCCATAAAAAACACATTCAGTAAGAAACAGTTTAACTGTGTTTCCTCTTAAATAATGGCAGAAACAATGGGTTTTAAATGTTACACGGATGATTTTCTTGCGCATGTGGTCTTACGCAAGATTCCTGCTGTGGAAGTCTAAGGTTGGCAGACATCTTCAGAGACGAACTGATGAGCCAAAACAGTCTTTACGGGCTCAAATCTGTTCACAAGGCACAGGTACTGCACAAGGAGAACACAATGCATTCACTTAAACCATGAAAGACCAGATACATTCAGTGTTAACACTCGCAGTGCAAGCCCTTCTGCAAAAGGGTTTGAAACGGAGAAACAACCTAGCATGCCAACGAAGACTGAAAACAGTTCTTGCTTTCTTCTATCATCTTTCATCTAAAATATTTGCTATCTCCTGCTATCTCTAGACATCCGCAGACCAAGGTCTGTGAAGTGCAAGTCATGAGGGCAATAAAAGGAGTTGAAGGTGCTCAGTTTCTCAGCATGAGAAGTATAGTTATAGCAACACCAACAAAATTGCAAGAAATCCATTTTTTCTGTGTCTGCATGTCAATCAAAGGAGATACATATCACCCATGTATAAAGGAGACAAGGAAAGGAATTGCTTCTCTGGTGAAATGTATGGATATGCAGGCTTTAAGGATAGGTGTGTTTGCAATCTGCCTCTAAAAATGTCTGATAAAACTCCTTCAACTTTGAAGGCCAAATCTGACACCTCTTAGGTAGCTTTCACACTGCAGGCGCCAACTCTTCTTAAGATGTGTGAAACCCTTGGTGTGGCTAGAAAAATCTGTGGATCAGCTCAAGCAGCAGATCCTGCAGCATGCTGAGCCACTACAGTCCCTTTACAATCACTGGTGGGGTGCATTCTTCCTGCTCTTACCCACATGTGTGCAGTGCAGCATTTAGTCATGTAAATAAGAGAAGAAACAGTGGTGAGGATGCATGGTTTTGTTTTTCTTTCAGACTGTCTGTGCCTGCAGACTTGCCAAAGCCAGATGCTGTAACTCTGCATAGTGTTACTCTGCAAGATGGGCCAGAATCTTCCAGACGCTGGGTGTGGTGGGTGCAAGGCCCCTTCATTAGCTGTTTGAAGCTGCGTGGGTAGTTTCCATTGTGGTCTAGCAGCCATGCAGGACGCACCCAAAGAAGCTGGGTAAACTGCATACAGGAATTAGCCCACACTAAATTCCATGCTTCCACAGCTGGATTGCTACCCCTACCCCAGTGAGCTAGCTGAAAGTGAGGTAGGTATGTCTCCAGTGAGACAGATGAAATATTCAGACAGGAGGCCTTTCTTTCTCCATCCTAGAGCACAGAACGCCACCCTGATGCTGGAGAACAAGGTGTGAAATCACTCCCTTGAAATAAAGGTGAGTTTAGGGAGGAATCAGGAGGCAGATCTGCTCGACAGAGTGTCCTGAAGCAGGAAAGCACCAGTCTTCCATGGTTTCAACCACTAAGCTGGAAGTCCTGGAAACCCTGACCTTAAAAGGAGTGACTTTCCCACTAATGGTATGGAAAACATGGAAATCCCAGTAATTTCCAGCATTTTCAGACTCCCCGATCACCTGCCAGTAAGTGCCAACTGAGAGTTTTGAAGCCCTGCAATGGACTTCCAGGCAGCTCACAGAGCAGAGCTGCTAAAGCACTACCGATCCCATATAGCCCCACAACTGCTCTACAGAGCTGATAGTCAGTCACCTGTCAAGTGCCATTTTCACTGAGAAGCTGCAGGAACCAGGGAGCACATTTATTTCAGAAATAAAATGTTTGTTGTTTCCAGAATGAAATTATCTCAAAATTTCTGGTTGGCAGAAAAATTTCTTTTTATTTCCCAGATCAATTTGGACCAAATCCCCCCCACAAAAAATTAAAGAAAACAAGATTTCCCATGAACCAGAAATTCTGATCTTCAGCCAGTTTAAAATAGTAAAAAGTGGAAGGGAGAAAAGGAAGGAGGAATACTGTTAACCAGTGTAAATCTTCTTGAGACCTTTATATTGTCAGAATTGTTTTCACATAGTCAAAGATGTTGGTACCAGAAGGAACAACCGAAATTTCTTATCTAAACCTTTATATAAGCTAAGAGCAAATTACCAAGTCTTAACAAGTCACCAGATGTCAGCTGAACCAAGCAGTCTTTGTACATCCTCAGCCCTTAACTAGCTCAAAACACTGGTTTAAACATAATCATTTTTGTTACAGACTAAACCAAGTTTTGTTGCCTTAAATACACCACAGCCTAAATGTATACACACTCACCATATTTCACCTATAGAATCATAGAATATCTCAAGTTGGAAGGGACCTGACACATACCTCATTAATCTGCAGCAATTTGAATATATATGTAAGACGTGGCAATAATTGTCTTGCCATACCATTACTTTGCTGCCCTACTGTGGTGCTGTTAGGATCACCACATGAGACCAAAGGTCACAACTCTCTTCCATAACAGGCAGGAGAAACAGCTGTTGCTCTATCAGTTACTAATTAACATAACTAATTAACTAATAATTAATTAACTACTAGTACTATTTACCCAACCGTTTCAAACAAAGCTTATGCCTGAGTCTTACGAGAAATCACACCCAACCACAGAATGTGCCACAGATCACTATTCTGAGCATATCACTCCTTTTAATGTAAGGATGTGCTGCTATGCCCAGTTTACAGATCCAGAAGGGAACCACATTAACTAAAAGTCATGCAGAGAATCTGTGGTGTAACAAATTCTCCAATATAACAGATCCCTACATCCCTTTTACACACCCATACCTCATCAATGATCTGTTCTTAGAGACTACAGCCTGTCTCAGCTTCCCAAGTTAGTTGCCAGGAGTATTTTATTATTATGATCATTGAGAATAATGAAGTTGCTCCTATTGCTATCAACTGGAGCTTTGCTATGAATTTTAACAGGAACAGGCTCGTTAGCTTCAGAAGTTTAAAGATCCCACAATCCTTCCCTCATATTGAAAATAGAGAAGTAGGTTAGTTAGCAGTTAGAAGGACTAGGTGTATATATTTATGTATGTATGTAATAATACCAACATACATATTTGCAATATGTATGTTGTTGAAACAACAACAGACTTAAGTTTTACTTCTGTAGCCATGGAACAAGCTACAGACCCGTGAAACATCCTGCATCTAACTTTTGCCTTGTTTGCTTTCTCAAGTTGTCTGTTAACTTATGTCTTAGTCCATAATGTTGCAAGTCTGACACAGATTTTGAACTGCTACCATTTAAAAGGAACAAATAGCCTACATCTATGGAATTTATTCTACTATTTTACCCTAGAACAGAGACTGGGGGGAAAAGGTACATGTTTCAACGCTGAGGTCAATTTACAAGAGCACTAGCTGACCCTCCTCCAGGACTGTTAAACTTAAGGTTCAAATATCCCATGATCTGCCTTGATTAAGGACGTGCTCGCTTCCCAGCACTTGCTGCAGTTCTAGCAAGTCGTGAGACAGCAAATTTTAAATCTGTAACAAGACTGACAGAAGTGTTGTTTTTAAAGGTTGAAAATGTTTTAGCACTAAATATTAAATCACTCAGAGATTGGGATATGTATGGGATCAATTTTTCACCACATTTCATCAGTCTTTTACACTGTGAAAACCAGTGGGGTTACTCTGGCATAAAACCAGTGCAATGGAATGGAGACTCATGCCTGTGGTCACTAACGTGATCTAGTTGTCTATACCAAAGGATATGGGAAAAAATATTAAGAAAGGGTGTCAAAGCCCAAACATGTTCTAAAATTACTTTCCAGTGCAACACTAAGTAAAATCAACATTGTTTTTTGATAAACACTTTGGTAGCATTTGTTGGAGATGGTCTGTGAGTCTCACTTTTCACTCGTCATTGGGACTAGAGAATTTATGTCCAAATCAATAACAGAAAGTTGCACCACCTTGCCACCAAACTGTAGCTGTGCCTGCAGTAGGCCAAACTGTTTGTGTGGCACAAAGAGGTCATATACCATCCAAAGTTACAGATGGAAGCAGATTCCAGCAAAAAGTTTGACATCATTCTAGCTGTTAGGCTGTGCTGTCTCCATTGCAATTCTCTCTCAGACAGTTTCTTACTGAATCCAATCTTTGAGATTTGCCTTTGGTTTATGTTCTTACAATAATTACACACAGTAAATGTCAGACAAGATTCATGAAGGCCATGAGAAGATAAGCCAAGCAGTACAGAAGAAATTTCAGTACTAGACAAAGCTATGAGACACAACTCCTGAAGGATTGTAGTCTGGAGAAAAATGGCTTGGCAAGTAAAAATGGAAGCCATACAGTCACAGCCCTCACTGAGAAAATTCATTTAAATCAACCAAACATGAGAAGGTCCATACTGCTTTTTGCTCCTTTGGGTTTGTTTTTCTCAGTTTAGAATCAGATCTGCCTTTGAGCTCTTTCTGCCAAACTCTTGACAAGTTTCATTTTGAAAACTGACAACAACAAGGAAGCTTTTAACTGTTTTTATATTAATCTACTTCAAACTCATTTTTATCTAGCTAGAGGCAGGGTTTAATCAATTACAGGTTCTTTCTCTAAAGCAGGCCTCAACTCAACTTAACCACAGTTTACACTGTGGCCTACATTACTAAATTCCAATGGCATTTAACTTTTCAAGGTCTTTCTTTAGAGTGGTAACACTAAGCTTTGCATGATACACAGACAAGGTTTTAGGAAATGCCAGCTGGTTACTCCTGAAAGGATTCACTGATGGACTCTGCCACCACTAATGGAAAACTGAAAAATGCACTTAGCCAGAACAACGTCAGATGCTAGGATTTCTCACTACCCATCAGACACACACACAGAGGAAAAAAAAAAACCACCAAAAAACAACCTTTTTCATGCCTAATGGGAAGCTCCTGGAAGAGCCCCATTTTGCATTCCCTGCAAACCCCCAGATTCCCTTGGATTTCACTGAAAATTTTGTGTTGCACAAGCATAATTCCCTCTCCAACTAGTAACTTCTGCCAGAGCCACAAAGGGCATGACTCTCCTGCAACTGTTAGGCAGAAGATTTAGCCTTTTTGAGCTCAAATTGTTAAGCTGTTCTCTAGCTCTGGTAGTTCCAGGTTCAAATCCTGGTAATGATTAGGACAACAGTTACTTCATAGAGAATACAGAATCCATCTTCAAGTACTTAAAAAATTCTTAATATAGAAGAACACCTTCAGTTTTATTTTAGTATATATAAATACCCACAAACTATCTCAAGATATGAGGGGGGGGAGGAGTATTGAAAACTGATTTGTAATAGGAGATGCAGATTCATAATAAATGGTTACATAACACAAAATGGCACATAATATTAGAAATCATTAACTGCAATAAAAAACAGATGTCACTGTGTCTATAACAACCGTGTAAAATCCTACTTGTCTGTTACCTCTGGGATTTTTCTTTTACATATACACTTACATGTTAAAACTTGCAATTTCCATGGTAAAGACCAGCCAAGGAGCTTTTGTGTCTGAGCTTATGAGTTTTGATAATAATTTTCTAAAGTTGTCTAGGATAGAACACGTGAGAGCTGCAAGCAGCTGATTCAAAGAATCACATAATATTATCTGTGTATGTATTTACAGCATGTGTTTAGGAAGAAAAACACATTCTGTGAGAGAATGACATCTTTTCAAGGATTTAAACAAAAACACAAAAAATCAGAGTGAAATTAAAGCTTACAAGCAGGAAGATATACATGAATAATTGCATAACAACCTCCCTGCAAGGCTTTCTCTCTGCCACCCCTAAAAGACTTGCTGGAAAAAATACAACAGCTCACTCCTAAACATGATTTGGTTAGTAGGAAACAAATGCTGGTAGAAGAAAAATCAATGGCTATTTCCTTATATCACAACAGTATAAATTATTACCTTTTCTCTAAATTTAGAGTTCTTATTGTATTCTGTTACTACAAAAATCTTGAGTATTCTTCAAGTTACAATATTAACCAAATATATCTGACTTTCTGCATTCACTTGAGGAAGCTCACTGTATGAGCACATACTCTTTTCTGTAGCCTAGCACAGAAACTGCTTAAAATCCCAATGCTGAAAAAACTTCTGAAAGAGCTTAATTTGAAATTCCCCTGTAGTCAGTAGGACACGCTTATCCATATTTGTATGTTTCTCAGCTCAGGACTCAAAAGAGCTACAGCAGGTTCCTTTCTCCCTGTGTACATTGAGGTCTTTTCAAATCCCCTCAACCATTTAGGGAACTCCAGCTCTCAGCTAAACAAAATGCTTAAAATAATCTAAGTGCAGTCTAGACAACCCCCACCCTGTGAACATATTTGCTACCAAAGGACACCAAAAGTCTTTGAAATACTGTAAAGTAGAGAATTTCCTTCCCTTTGGAAAAAATGAAGGCCACTCCATGTGTTAACTTGGACTCACGCTATCAATTGTTTTTTCCTACATTTGCAAAACACATTCAAAATTGTATTATGGGCCTAATATCAAGTTGTAAATCCGTTCAAACCCCCTCCATTGCTGTAGTGACCAGCTTCTACAGACAGATAAACTAACAAATCTCAGCATGTAAACTGGTTACAATCTTTGTTGTCAGGAGCAGGAAAAGTCTACATACTTACTTTTTTAATCTATCTGAAAATGATAATCTAAAGTAATAGGATGACTTGACTTATGTCTGCATGGAGAAGAAAGTGCAAGCTGTTGCAGAAAAAATAACATTTACTAATGATACACAAATTTTAAGAGAGACAAGTGTGAACAAACAAAAGCTGTTTCATCAAATTCTGTAATAGATACATGCAAAGGAAATGCCAATATGCACTACATTAATAAGGTGCAGTTACTGGCAGGTAGTTAACCCTTTGAAAATCAGTGATGCTGAAAACCATGAGACTGGATTTCCTCTTTCCCTGCACAGTACATTCTGTTTGGTCTACCATGGGAAAATCTCCTTTGTTTTAGTCAACTTCAAAGTTTATTTTGGTGCAAAATTCCCCTCAGATACAGCGATGTGCCTAACTGACCTAAGCCCTAGTGTGGTAACACACATACACACTACTCTTCCTCCTACAGCATCTTTTGCAATGTATGCTGTTCACGTGCCAAAAGCTCTTTCACCAATAGACTATTTATTGGGAAATTAGGTAAACTGGCCAACTGTGTGTGCCAGTTAAAGGTGAAACACTGATAAAAGCTGGCTAGAAGAATAAACAAACGGTTTTATAACAAGAAAGAGCAATCTTGATAGAGAGAAGAGCAGGGAAAAAAGATAAAAATGGACTCTGTAAATTAGAGCAATTCAATTTAATTAGTGTATGCATACGTCATGTATTTACATGTCACCATGATAATCACAGAATCCATCAAGAAACAGTATCCCTGTATAAGCAGAGGTCCAAACAGTCCAACAGTTTTTTACGGGGCTCTGCTGAGAAGACTGGCCAGGAAAGGTCTTACCTGGGACCCCTACCAGGACCTGCCGGCAGTTTGTAACACAGAGCTGAAGCACTTACAAAGTGAGAGGACAGCTGGCCATTGTTTTGTGGAGCCTAGCAAGGCCCACACAGGACAGTTGTGTGCCAGCCCTTTGCAGACATATCTGCTGGAATTTTACTCGAGTTTACACAGGCCATCTGTGTAACAGCCCAAGTGACAACACCAGTGCACCACCGCCCACTACACCAGTGACAGAACAACAACGCCGTCTCACCCTTTTCGACCATCTTTCTGCCACAGCTCTCTTCACGATCAGCCACTGCTTTGGAAATAGAAATCGGTGCAGGGCCATCTCTCATGGAGAGCAGAATTAAACATCCTGGGCACCAAGCTGTGAGGATGTGGGGGTCTGAGAGGCAGATGCCCCACCAGGAGCAAATCTGGTACTGGTTAGAGAGCCAGTGCCTCAAGTATATTTTGAAAAGCTTACATATTGCAGGGTTCCTTAGCTATTCCACACTGTGCTTCTGTACACTGCACTATATAATCTCCCAGTGCAGTAGGTGGGCTGGCTATTTTTAAAGTGCTTTGGATGAGTTTAGGCTGATTATTATGCCTCTTTGATTTTTGCTCCTTTTTGCAAAAGAGACTGAGTTTTGACTCAGAAATAAATACGTCTGGCAAAAGAAAACAAAGTCAGGCTTTATATAAAAATTACACTGAACATAAAATTAAGTCTAAGTACAGACAAATCATTTTGATAAGTGGTTAATAAGTTAATAAAGATACTATTCATCAACCCACTGGAGCTGAACATTATAGTGATTTATAATTCTCTGGAATGTTTTTTACTGGTGTATTTATAACTGCTTACAGCACATGGTCTTCACATGGCTAACAAGCTCTGCAGGAGCTGTTTGTTATTTAGGAAAAGCATATTAATGAAATCTTAACATAAAGAGAGTGACCAGACAATATATTAGAAGATTATATTTTATAATCCATACATAAACTATTTACCAGACCATTCTTTAAATAAATGTTAAAATATTAAGCGAGCATCAGTTATTCATGCATATTAAATAAACAAGAAAGTAAAGGCTTGCAAAGGAAAACTCTTCTATTGCTGTCAAAAGTGGAACCTAGTGAGGTGCAAAGCACTAATAAATACATGCTCCTGAATCCAGTCTCAGGTTAAAGAGTTTGAAGCTCAGCCTCAGAAAGTGTTTGGATAATAAAGTGTCTCATTAATTCTTTTGTCAGAGGTTACAGGAGGATGTTGTATGCACTATCTGCATCCTTTGTTGTGTAGCTGGCAGTACTGCCACTCTCTCCTAGGGCTCTGCCTGTGTAGCTAAGGAGGACCTCACCACTCCTCCCTAAGTAGGCACTCAGTATTCAGATGGCACTTACAGCTGCTGCAAGAGAAGGGTTATGAACTCTTGCCCTTCCACAACTCAATTTCAAACAGACTTTCAGTGCCAAGAGACTTGCACAAAAGCTTGTTTACAGATTAGAAAAATGAATAGGAAAATAATGCAGTTGCTTCTGTGTCAAAATTTAACTGAACTCTACATATATCTCCAAGGTCCTTACAATCCACATCCAAATATGACTTACACACATAGGAATAAGGCAATTTTAATACAAAGAGAATTTCTAGAAGAGCATTGTTTGAGCTTTATTGACTAGTTAGAAAGACAAACTGGGCCAACTTATCCTGGAAAGCATCAGAACCTTTTTTACAACTGACTGTGATCTGGTTAGGAGGACACAAGCCTGGACGCAGCACCCTGTGTGCACCCTGTGGGTCTGAACTCAGAGCTTGACGCAACACCCATTCCTGTGTATAGATTTGGATGCTTACCTTCCTCCTTGTCTCTCCCTCTCTTGAGAACAAACACTAGCTGTATTAACACTTGTCCCCAGTTTCATCTAGATAGATTGACTTTGAGCTGGAACAGAGCAGAGCAGACCAGACTTGCTTGCACAGCAACCCCCAACATTTACCCACACAGCAACAATTAACAGCAACTTCAGTCACCACCTCTTTGCAATGGATAGAGATCCCTGAACAAACACACCCTTGCACTCTAGCTCTCCCCAAGACCCAGGAACCCTGGGAGGTTGCAGAACCATCAGTAAGAAAACCCACAGCCCAGAGTCTGACATGAAGTGTGTGGACTGGCAGTAAGTTATAGCACAAGCCCAACTAAAGTTTGAACAAAACTTTTTTAAAGTTTGAACAAAACAAAGTGCAGCTACAGACAATCCCTTTGTTTTGTTTCTGGATTAGGTAATGAGTTGTTTGTGATTTTGGACACTTTGGGTTTTTTTGTTTTGCATCTCTTTCTGAGACCCTCTTTGTCTGACCTGCATATACTCCCAAAAGTTGTATCTGGACCAGAAGTACTTCTCCCTGTGAGCACTGTAACAACAATTTAGTGCATTGGAGAGCTTCTTTTTAACTTCAAATTTGCCCTTGTACTTGGGAGTCCTACGACATGTATTTGAGAGCATCACTGGTACATGGAAAGCAGTTTTTCTCCTGGTGGACCCAAGGGTGATGTTGCAGAGTAACATCTAAAGCATTCCAGTTGCCATGTGAATAGTCCAGCACCACTTCTCCTTTACACACAGACGGTGCATCCCTAAGACCTGCAGTCACTGCAAACTTTGCTGATTGTAAACATGTAATGCTGACCCATAGTCCTAGAACCATAAGGTATCGTGCCCAGTAAGCCCTGGTCTTTCTCTCTTTGCATCACAAATACATTACATGTGTTTATACAGTGCTTGGAGCATTTTGATATAATTCTGGAGCATTTTGCAAAATTGTAGTCCTCCAGGACCGCAGAAAATCTCTGGAGAAATGGAAAAAGAGCAGGAATGGGAGGTAAAAAAAATGAAAAATTACTAGCGGTAGTCTGTGAACTTAATGAACCTATTACAGAAACCCCAGATGCAAAAATGCAATATAGAGCTAAATTCCAGCACTTATTACTCACCCTGCTTTTGCAACATGAGTAAGTCATGCACGGAATAAGATACTGCCCTACATGAGACATCCAGTATAACCTGGACCACACTGCATTTTCTGTCCCAAAAGCAAAGAAGAAAAAATGAGTGCAAAAGCAAGTAGGAGAAGATGAAAATGCGAAAGTTCTTGGTCAACACATTATCAGAAAGACAAAGTTGAAGTTACATATACATACCCTGAACTCTGATTTCAGAGTAGATACACATACCACGTTCTTGTCAGGCATTTGCCTAGTAGTAGATGATTTGACATTAAGTACCTTCTGAGGGGGAGGAAGGAGGGTCAGATATTTTTTATTTTCTTTAAATTTACTGGAATTTCTTTCCAACTTTGTTCTAGCACCAGCTCAGTTTTGGCAAAGATTCTCTCTACACATACCCTACCCAATATGTGGGCTAGTCAAACTTTAGAAATAGGAAAGAAACAAATGAGGAAATAGACTCTTGCTTTTTCATCCTCTCCTTACTTTTTCAATCTTTCACTGTTGCCCATGGATTGCAAGCTGCATTCCCACTGAGAAATGCAGGGCAAGTTAAGTAAGTGGTAGTTCAATCAAACCACAATCTCTGAACACTGCTTTCTGCATGGTCAATGGTCCAGTCTCTTCCTGTACAAACAGCTCTGCTGTCCAAACACCCTCTCCTTTCTGTTTTCTTCTTTCACTTGCTTCTTTTGCTCCTATATACACAAGGACATACTTCTGCACTATCGCACTCAATCTGTCAGTAATATAGCTGACATGTTGCATCAAAATTAGAAAATAAGTAACTGTGACTAATGATAAAGAAGGAGGCAGGACTTTAAGAACAATGCACAGAGGAAGCAAAAATGTCCATACTGGGCTAACGTAATTTCTCTGTGGTGACCGGAAGTGAAAAAAATGTGAAAACACATTGTTTGGAATAATTCCTAACATGATACGGTCTTAAAATTTCCATGAATTAGTGGTTTGGGGATTTCCTGTATGGCAGCTGGCATCTAGGTTACCATACTCCGTATCCACACATTAATTTCCTCATTGAATTTTTTGGTGTCCTCTCATTTTTGCATTTGTGAGAAACAGTGATTAATTGCTGTTTGAATCTTTGCAGTGCTTTCCACTAGCATCCTGTAGTTTTGTTTCACATCCAATCAGTAATCACAATCTGGTATTAACTTCCACAATAAAAACAAAACAACTGTCATTATATCACATCTGTTTTCTAGCTTTAAGCAAGTGTTTAAAGGCAACTCTGGAACCATCCACATTTCTCAGAATACCATTTCAAATTCGTCACTCTGTAGTGCCAGTGGTCATATAGTGCAAATCAACTTGTATGGTTTTGGATGTAAGCCTGACAGCGAATGCCAGCCCTTGAATTTCCACATCCCGGAGTACACACATTCACAAATGGTTGTAATACTTGTAGTAATGCTTTGTTAACTAGCAAGTCTGAAAAGAGGGTTAATGTTGCCTTAAGAAGATCAGATTAACCAGGTAGTCACTGTAGTAGTTTTAGCCTCTTTTCAAGTGTTACTGGATGATGTGATACATTTACAGGCAGAGCAGAGCTCATATATAACTCAGGAAACATGATTTGCAAGAAATTTCAACAAATTTTAATAAAACCCCTTAGGGTCCTTTCAGGTTTTGTTGACAATTTTTCAAGAATTTGTGTCGTTTCTGCAGCTGCATATCATAGGATTTCCAGAACGGGTTGTCTCAGACACACCCAAGTACTCTTGTAGGGCTCCGTTATTTACAAGGCGCTCTGTTAAAATGGACACTTATGATTTGGCTATACTCCGTACTTTGTTTTAATTGTCCTCACATACTTTCACATATCTTGGTCTTGATACTGCTGAGCTTCCTAGCAACATGAAGAAACTTAAGACTTGATCCTTCAAAGAATTCATGACCCCAACTCAAAAAGCCCCATTGATCTCAGTGAATTTTGGCTCAGGTTAAACACACAGAACACCACTAAGAGCAACAGCAAAATCTAAACCTGAATTAGAGGGATAATATGGTCTGTACCTATCCTTGTAATTTTCTGCAACAGTACTATCTTCACAGTGGGTGAAATTCTGACCTCACTAACATCACTGACTAATCTTCTTACAGATTTCACCCATAAGGTTTCACTGATACACATGCCTTACAAGTTAACTTACTTATGCTGTTATTTTTGAGAGAGCCGCCTAGAAAATTGTCAGAATGTTTATTCCTTAAAAACACTTATCAAAAGAAAGATGCTAGGGCTGGTGAATGCTGAGTATATAAACTCAAAAGCTTAAGCGGTCAATTCCAAGTTGTCTTATATCTGATGCAATTTTCTTAGTGGTTGCAGCATAATTCTAAATTACTAACAGGGCATTTGTCTTTTTCCTTTCTTTTCTTTCTTTCTTTTTCTTTTAAATTTGCAGCTGCAAATCAATGCGAACTCATTCAGTGATTACCCAGGAGAAAACTTCTATTTTGTAAAGTGAACATTGGGCTTTTGGGACCTCTCTGAAAACTTTTAACAATGTTCCACCCTTGGGCCTTTCCATCCTCCAATCCCTAGCATGAAAGCTTGTATTCTCACTAGCCGACCCTTTTTAAATATGCTTTTGTAAAACTGCATTGAAGTGAAAAATGACCATGAAGAACTCTGTTTTATTATTTCAGACAGCAAAGGTAGCTCTTCTGCCTTGATCCTGGCATCTTATAGATTGTAATTTTTTTATTATTTTGGCCAAAAATAGCAATAAAACAGACCAATTCCCAGTTTCCTATGTTGCAGCCAACAAACTGATTACATTATTACTGGATAACATCACCTCTTTGGAATTGGGCTGCTAGCTGAGGTCTTATTATAGTAGTGAATTCACACCACCACGGTTAGCAATGTCAGCATTTCTGTTATAGCAGTCTCTTCCTCCTACTACTCTCTTTTCTCAAAGGACTGAAATTTGGACTTAAAAATGAACTTAAGGTTGAAGTACTGACAACATAATCCTTGTCCATAAATCCATGGCTTATCATTTTAGCACATTTCTGACAAATAGCTTTGGAGTATTTTTAAGTACAGGCCCAGTGATGCCTTCTTCCTACATCCAAAACTCGAGTATGTATCCAGAGAACACAGCATTCATTCCCATTACCTTTGTGGCCTGAGTTTCTTAGTAAACAAGCTTTTAAGAATCTCTTAATTTTAGGGAGCCACTGCTTTTAAAACCGTGCATCCAACTGATAGGGTGGACTGGAAGATGTGTTGCCATAGCTTCACTTCAAAAATCTGTTTCAGAGCAAGTATGTCATGCACAAAGCACCGCGGGTGCTGAACTACACAGTGTAAAAGATCTGAAAAGGCTCCACCTGGGACCTCTGAGCAGAAGCGAGAGACCCGTCGCACGCTCGCCCTGAAGGCATCTGCCATACGTTCTAGCTGAGACGTGCCACGACGACTCCATGGAAACCACATGCAGCTAAACCCCTGCAGCTTGTCTGCTGAACAGGGCAGAGCATCGACGGCGCATCACACCGATGCTCCCTGGCGCTCCGGCTCTAGGTCCCTTTCCAGGTCTTACCCACCCTCTCCTTCCC
>VZRW01012706.1:457078-523992 GCA_013398125.1 Aegotheles bennettii | reverse complement strand
TCCGGCCGATTCGGGGGTGCTCGTTGCTGGTGCCATTTGATCTTTAGCTTTTTGGTTTTCAGTCAACCTTGGGGGTGTCGAGTTTCGAACGGGGCTTTTCGAGGCCGTTTGGTGGTCGTTGCTTCAGCCTCACTGGGCTTGGGGGCTGGGGATGGATGTAGTTGTCTGGGGGGATGAGGGAGGCTGTTTGTTCTCCCGTCGAGGAGGTGGCATTTCCCGATGGTCCACCGGGCCCCAGGCTGCAGCCCGCGCCCCCCCGCTGCGGGGACAGAGAGATGCTGCCGCCGCACCGCGTTTCCACGGGGAACACGCTTTGCCTTCACCCGTGGGAAGTGGGGGCACAGGCCGCCAAGGGACACGGACCGCCTGCCACTGTCCCCCCACCCCGGGGAGGGCGAAGTGCCCTCGAATCCCTCCTGCTCGCCACTGTTTCAGTCCCGCAGGCCGCTCCTCTTCGTGGCCAGGGCTCGCCCGGGGGCAGGTGGCAAAGCGCTGCCCGCCCGCCGTCGAGGCCGCCGGTGCGGGGACAGGACGGCCTGCGGGAGACCGCGGAGGAAGGGCAAAACCAAACAAACGAAAAATCACCCCCAGCCCTCGGGAGCGCCGCTCCAGCAAAGGCTCCTGTTCCCTGGGCAGGGGGAAATGCGAGCCAAGGGGAAAAACAGAGATCAGCCTCCCCNCGGGGGGGGGAGCGCGGGCTGAGCCCCGCCGGGATGGGTAGGGAGGGGGCACAACCCCGCCGGGGCGGGCAGGGAGCCCAGAACTGAGCCCCCCTACACCGCGGGGCGGGCCAGGGGGGAGGTTTCTCTGCGCTGGTTCGCCCCAGCGGAACGTCGACCCCCTCGGGCGAGGTCTCAAGTGTGTTTTAAGGATGGTTCGCTCTCCCCTCCCCTTTCCTCCCTCCCTCCGCTGTGTCTCCCCCCCCGAGGGGGGATCTGGGTTTGTGCGAGACCACAAGAGGTGCGGCCCCTTCGGCCCGAGGCTGTTGATTTACCCGAGGAGAGTCCCAAATAAGAAGCTGTTTGTGCTCTAGCTGGAACACTGGAGGCTTTCTAAGAATGACGCTTTTCTTACTCGCTTTTTTAAAAAAAGAAAAAAATATTTTTATTGGTACATCGAACTAGCCTACAGCATTGTTGGCATCTTTCCACCAGGTGTCTGGGGCTCAGAGGAAAATTCAAATGAATCTTGAAATTATGAGACAGTCTCTCTCCCCTCCTCCCAAATAAAATAATTGTAAAAGAAAGAATTGGTACAAACTGGCCAGGAAGGAATTCAAGCTGGAAACAGAAAAGTGCCTTCACCCCACCAGAGTGGTGAGGACCCAGAAAGGCCTTCCGCAGGCAGGAAAGAATCAAAGCAGCTAGAAGATGGAACTTGACTGGTTTGTCAACCAGCTTCTGAGATGTGGTTACCACCCACAGCAAGGGACTTGACCCTGTGATCCAAAACATCCCTTCTTCCTATAAAATAATAATTTGCCTTTCTGTACACCAAAGGAATCTCCAAGTATGTTGCTCACATTAAACTATTCTGCTTCACAGCACTCTTGTGGGTACGAGCCCATGTTACCATTCTACAGCAGAGTTAACTGGTTTGCTCCAGGGGTCACACTTGGAGCTGGGTACACTGGCTCAGTGGTGTCACTCAGAGCTCACATCACCACCCAGCAGTGCTCTGCTCACTGAGGTCCCAGATTAGACTGATGGTGTTAGAAACTGTGAGAAGGCTACCTGCAAATACAAGGGACTGCTTTGCAAGGTCCAGGAAATACCAGTTCTGGATGTTGTTTTAAAGCTAAGTATACAGTATAAGGAAACATAACTGGCACTGGAGATTTTAGGTTTTAGACTCTGAATGTTTGATTATTATAATTATTTAGCTAAGCTCCAATCTTCTTGATAAGTAACCCCTGTTACTTTTGGAGATATCTTACTGAACTTACTGAAAGATTTTCTGCTCACCTGATTTACAAAAGCAATCATTTTCTTTCTGAATAAATGGGAGAGGACTGGCTGATCTTCATGCTTTCGATCTAGACAGAAAAACCTAGACTCTACTCACTTTTCTTATGCAAATCTTCTCACAGGATTAGAAGAGAAAATAAACAGCAGCCCAACCTTAAGATCTTTTTCTTGTTAGAGGCAGCCTGTTGTATAAATCTGAAACAGAAACTGTTTTCATTTGAAGATCAAATAGAAGTTATCTAGTGAAGCTGACAAACAGGGGCAGAATAATCTGTTTGCATTTTTGGGAAATGGATAGCTCTGGTTTTGTTTCAAGGCAAGTAACTTTTAAATAATATTTAACGAAATAATTGACCTTGATGTTTGAACTACAACTTCCTTCACGTCATTAAGCCCTCTGTTTTTTTTAAAAAAAAGTTTAGTATCTGAACTCTGGCATTCATTCTGCTAATCTCATAATAACATTTGTTTCTTGTGGAGCTTTGCTTGATGAACTAATCGGTGAAAGAGGAGAGAAGGAGTTCAAAACAACACAATCTTTACAGCTCGTTTATATTTTTTTCTCCCTGAAAAAACAGCAAGAAAACATATGCAGAATGGCTTTTCAGGAATAATTTTTCAGATGGAAGGAACAAGAAGAAGCTTTGTACAGCTGAACCATAAGCCTTGGGACAAACTGTGTTCTTTTAACATATACGCTGACTTTTAAAACACATTGCAATCCTTGACTACAAAAAATGATTTTGTGGAATTTGTCTTCATGATAATTAGGGTCTGAGTCTGCTTTGAAATGTGAGAGAAATGGAACTAACTCCATAAAGTGTGTCTATCACATAAAGCTTTTAGGACAGCTTGATTCACACTCTATCCTGCTCTTTGTTCAACTGACAGATTTCCAACTGCAGAAAGAGGCACATATCTGGGGACTGCTATTATCTAAGCTAAATATGTACATTTTGGATCAGTTCTATTATATTTGAATACTCACAACTCCTGCTTGGGGATCTTAAGCATGAAAGGGTTGCAGAGATGTGCATTTTATTAGCTATCCATCAGTCTTTGTACAGGGACAAAGGTGCATAAACATACACATTTACAAGTCTCTCTGCTCTGCAAGAGTTCAGAAAATTGTATGCAAAATTATTTCAAATAAAAACAAACAAGCAACCAAACAACTTACACATTACCATACAAGAAAGCACGCAAAACAAACAAGGTGGAGGGAAATAAAAGCAATAAATGAACATGCTGAGTTTAACTTAATTTTTATTTGGCTGTAAATGAGAAATATCATGGCAGCATTGGATTATTTTTTTTTAAGTTATATGATCCTTGAATTACAAAACACTGGTATCTACCTTAGCACTGTTGTGTACCCTGCACATCGTGTACTCATACACAGATAAAAGCTCTTCCTTTATCCCTGCTGCCACATATTTTTTTCTCTCCAATGAGTTCCTACTTTCAATATGTAGACATATGAGGAATGGTGGTGTTGTACTCCCAACAAAGGACACATAGCTAACATTTCCACTGATTAACAATATTTGAATTCCCTCCCCAGTGCACAAACAGTAAACTCAATAATGATTGCAGGCCCGGGATCTAGGAACATGGTGGTGTTACACAACTGGAGATGTGATGTTATCTGGCAATCTGAGCAGGGTCATGCTGATCATGGGACAATATAAATTCTGTGTCAGGTATTGCGTTGATGCAGGTTGTCTCAACTTCACACAGATGTCAAGCAGTGCAGGCAAGCACAAATTAAGTGGCAGAGTCATCTTCCATCTCAGCATTACACTCTGTCTCTTCCTCCCCTATGGCAGACTCAGCACCTCAGAGCATCCCAGTGCAGTCCCTTAAGCTCCAGTCCAGCTCCTCAGGCCCCATATGGTAGGCACCAGCTGTCTGACTGGCTAACCAGCTGTGTCTGACACAGGGATAGCACCCCCATCAGGAGACATGGTTTGTGTTTGCAGGAGGTGTAGCTTAGTGGGCAGTTTCTGTCACCCGCTTACTACCATCCTATGCTATAGTTCAACACCAGCAAGTGAAGGGAGGAGACACCCTCATCCCTGTGGGGCTGTTGTGCAGTTTCTCTGTACATACAGCCTTTCTCCATGCCCACCAAGCTGTATTTTCACCACTTATGTGCTTATGCTCTTGAGTTTTACAGGGAACCAGGGCATGGCACCTAGGGATGGCTGTTCTTGACCTGAGAAGCTACAGATGCTACAACACAGTGGCAGTTGTCGTTCACCTGTAGATACTTGGCAGAAGCTGCTGGCCCTAATTTTAATTATTTTTTAAATTATGAGCTACTGGGAAAACACAGTACAGTAACTCTTCCCAGTGATTTGAATACTGTCCCTGCTGTAGGTCACATCAGATCTATGATCTGTGTGTTTTCTGGCATGCAGCTGACACCCAGCCGATATGTCTTTTCCCAACAAGCGAACACAGCCTGCAACATACTGACAGTGACAGGAGGTGGCATTTCAGTCATACTGGGTAGACAGTCTCATACCATCTTCTGCTACTCCGATGGTGATTTCTGAGGAACCACCTCACATACTGCCTCAGCTCCAGGACTGAACTGAATCTCCTCAGCACAGACTTTAAGCGGGGAGCTGTGCTGGGCTTCGCTATGAGAATTAATACACTCTCTTCCCTGTTCTCCTGAGGACAATTTACCTTGAGATTGTGTTGGACCTTGGAATATTCCCTCACTCCAATACTTGTATCAATTGCCCTCATACCAGCTTAGGGAGCCAGCAACAGTGACTGCCCTAAATCTCATCAATCTCTGCTTGTCTTGCTTTAGCATCTTCTGTCCTGAAAATCTCTTCTTATCAGATAGGAGTATTCTTTGTACCCTCTACTGAACTGGAGCATTTTTGCACACTGCAAAACAATCGATGAATATTTACCCCTGCAGATTAGTGCCAAATTCAGTGGTTCTTGTGGAGGTCATATCAGTCAACTTGTAAAGCTCTTCAGGGTCTGTAGGTAACATGTTAGGCAAACACCACTGTGTACTGCTGCTTCCCTGAGTTTCAACAATATCTGTCTGGATACATTTCCTTACTCTTTCCTCCAGACACACCTCTGGCTCCATCAGAGAGCCCTGGGGAAGCTGAAACCATGATGAAGGTGTTAGCAGTATGATACATAGAGATTTAAGACTGCTAGCTGCTGCAGTGTGTCACTTCTGCCTGTGACTTACTAAAGCAGAAAAGTCTTGTGGCTGATATGTCCACCACTTCACTGGGTTACGTGACACATGCCAGAAAATGTGTCAACCCACTCCCCATCTCCTCAGCATTATTAACCCAGGGAAAGAAATACAGCCAAAGAACACACACACAACTTTGACAGGTTCTGCCTAATCCACCCACATTTCTTATTCTAAGTGCCAGAGCGGAGTAGGGAGGCCACTGCCTGTACCAGCTGCTGGCAAGTCAAAGTTAGTTTCATGGTTATGTTTAAGAGATAGCCTGACATTACATTAAGAAGTCTTTGTCTCCTATGGTGCAGCACTCAGAGAATGACATCAAAAGCCTTCCTAATTCACCCCCCAGGTCATTTGATTATAGGCATGGCACAGAGCCATGCTGCCCCGGGAGACCTTGAGTTACGATGACATCCGTGACTATTCTCTTATTCCACGGAAGGAAGTAATGTGCTTTGAGCATAAAACAACCAGGAGTAGATTACATCCTTCCTCGTGTCAGCTTAGCCCTGCTGGCTGTCAGGGCAGGCACTGGAGAGGTGAGAGCAGCCTCTCATTTCCCAGCCTTGCTCCTCCCCACCCCTACCTCAGGGAAGCTGTTCCTCCCCATGCTGGGACATGCCATGTGGGCAAACCACACAAGAAGGTTTTGATCAGCCAGGCGAGGACGAGGACATTCTGGCTCTCTTCTCCAATGTGGTACAGCATTACATCACATGGTGAAACATCCTTCTCTCCTCCAACAGGACAGGCGTATCTGATCATGAGGATGCTGTGTGTACTCCATCCCTTGGCATTTATCCTTGTAATTAGTCTATCTGTTTCTGATTTATTTATTTTCAGGCAATCTTCTGCACCCTTGCTTCCTCGCTGGGACACATGGGGCAAACCACAGACTTGCCCTTAAACTACACAGAAAAATAAAATCAGAAACAGACTAACCACAAGAATCAATAGCAAGGGGCAGAAAGCACATGGTTGGATACTGCTGTTCCCCTCGGAGATCCATCTGCCTCAAAATGTGATGTAAATAAGCTCATGTACCACATCTGCAAAGGGGCTAACAGATCCCTCTTCATAACCTGACTTGCAGGGTAAAACTATGTTAGCTCAGAGAAGCCAAGGTATGTTTAAAAATAATTTCCAAAGAAGAAAAAGAAGTCCAGTTAGTGTTCGCAGAGCTAAAAGCAATCGCTTTCACATCTGATGTGAGTCCTACTAGTGTTATTGTTGCTTCCTAGAATTTAGTCTTGAATTTGGCAGAAGTCGAAAAACAAAGGCATACACAGAACCACTTGTGAGAATCAGTATGTCTGTGAGAATCAGTATGTCTGTGTGCACGAGCTGATTCTTTCCTGAGTAAACACCAGTTACTGGACTGCTGGGTAAAGCAGCAATATAAGATGGCAGTCAGACATGTGTAGACTCATACCCATGAGGTAAGGCTATTTAAGGATGCAGTTTAGCTTTTTTTCTTACAAATAAACACAACTAGATAATGAACCACACCTCCCAGTGCAGTTAAAATATAGTCCATAACTGTTCCTCATTTGTGTCCCAAAAGTAGTGCTGCTGCTTGGGAGGGAGTATCAAGATATTAATCAAAATAGATGAGCAATACAATAAATGAAAGCCAAGCAGATGAGTATAAATAGCTTCCTGCATATCTGTCTGAAAACTGTGTGATTGCAGTCAATACACTCAATCCAGCCACACAGACTGTGCACAGCTGTCATTCTTATACTGAACATCGTATTTGACACCCTGTGGTTCTGCAGCCCGTCATCAGGTGAACAATGTGAAGTCATTGTTCATATGGTAGATCAGACAATGGAGAAATCCTCCAGACAGAAACCTTTGCGAGTTTCTGGTTAGGAAGAATAAGTCTTTCCTTCTTTTGGAATCCACAGGAATACAGATGCAAAAGCAGGACATGGAAAAATGAGAGAAGATAAGGCATTGCTCCTGCAAGCCGAACATCCTGTCTTGGAGATGGGTGAGTACTTCCAAACTTTCCAAATGTTTCATTGCCCTCCAGATAGATCATAGATCTTCCCCCCTCTCCTTGGCCAAATACTTTCTAGCATTGTAAGCCATAATAGAAGCAAGCAGAATGCAGAAGTTAGTCTTGAAAAAAGAGATGGGACAAAGAAAGGAAAAAAAGAAAACCCTGAGGATGCCCTTAATTCTGTAGTCAACCTCCCGGACACTGCACAGATTTTTGCATATCTCCATGAAGACTTGGCCGATTCTGGTTGATCATTAGCAGAACTTGGTGCAGCTGTATAAACAGCAGATTTCTACACCTACAGGCCTTCATTCATTTCCTCCGGTGAGGTTTTTAATTTGACTGGCAGTTAGCCTATCTGGGCAGCTGATAAGAGAAGAAAAAAATCACCCTCCAGTCTTTACATCTCCACTGCCTTTCCTCTGGTTCTCATCACAGAAGAGTACTAAGAATTAAAGAGCTCACAATACATTCATAGCCAAATATTTACCCTAAATGGGGTAAATTATATTTGCTTACTGTATCCATTGCCATGCTGGCATGTGTTCAAGACTGGCTAACTCCTTGGAGTACTATTGAATAAGTTGAAAAAAACCTCTTTGTTTATAATAAACTGTTTGCCAATGAGTGCACATTCGGTGTTGTCCAGGGTATACTAGGTCTTGAGCTCACATGCCTGGTGTTTGGGATAGCACTTTGTCTGCTTTCACAAACACAGCATTGAGGACAGTCCTGGGACATGGCCAATTTACCTTAGTCTTTTGGAGGATTATTATTGGAGGAGTATTCTGAAATTCTCTCAGGCATTTCACTGAGAGAAAACATAATTAAACAATGTTTAGAGGAAACGTACTCTTTCAGAAAATACAAGTAGGTCTCAATCAGCACACTTTTTGAGAGCATACTTACTTTGACAGCACTTTTAATGGAGAAAAATTAAAATAATACTTACATTCAATAGTATTTAAAGTATTGTTTTCCATAATGTGAAAACATTTAAGTGCTTCTTGTTTAATTTAATTTTGGTTTGAACTTTATAGCAGTCATATATTTAACATTTTTCCTATTAAATTGAATATTTTAATTTTGTTATAACTTTTGGGCTCTCTGGTGTGAGAATGATTTGACATTTATGGAACACTTCCATCATGCCAAATATGTTTTCTCTGAATTTTCAATCCCCGAAAGCTTCAGCACCTTCACTTTTTTTCAAGTGTTGGAATTTCCCATAGAATGGAAATTCTGTTTCCTGACCAGCTCTGCTAAAATTTCTTGCTCTATCGAAAAGAAGGGGGAGGGTGACACAAATACACAACCGTAAACTTGTCAGGTTACATTTCTCATTGTTGGCTCATATGTTGCCCTCTTTTGGTAGCTTTTGTACTGTACTACACATAAAAAATTTAACAACTGCTGTAGCAACTCTGCATCCAAAGGGGACTGAGTGCTGAATGTTAGAACTAAGTAACTGTATGAGGAGAGCAATAGGTTGTAAGTTAGGCACTTGAACTAGCTTATATCCTTACAACTATTGGAAGAGAAGAAGCACTAGGGAATGAACAACACGGTGCAATATAAAACTGGACTATAAAGGGCAATAAGTAAGAAAAAAGAAAAGGATCTGCGGATACTCATGTGAATAATTTAACCCTGTATCCTGACTTCCATCCTGTGATGACAAACATGATTTTCAAGTATTTGTTTGATCCAGATTTGCAAAGGGAAGCTCTACCCTAATCATCATTCCCTTGGTCTTTCCCTGTTGCTTTTTTCATAAGTAAATGTTTTTATTAAATTCTAATGGGTATTGACTAGTCAAGCTCAGAAGAGTGCCCACTAACTTTCCAAATCTAACCCTGCCAAAGTCAACACTCTTATTTTCACTGTTTAATTTCTGAAAGATAAAATTAAATATTGCATATTCTTTTACACAGTGATTTGCTAATACTAATTGCATTATAAGTCTAGAATCATTATTTAAGTGAAACACGGAAGTGTTACTATTTTCCAGAAGAGGTTTGTCTTCTACTATTTCTGAGCAAAATTAGGAATAAAAAAAAAAACAACTCAGTCTGTGGCAATGCTTAAAAGCATCTAAGGAGCTGGGTGTTCACCTTCTCTTGACTTTCAAAAAGAATCAAGTACTAACTCCCCCAAAATGCCATTCTTAGAGAACAAACTGCTCTCTACTTCAGATAATTCTCATAAGCACAATAAATGGTTACACGTAAGAGATATTCCTACTATATCTGTGATCCCAGTTCAGCATTTCACAGCCCTGTTCTTTAAAGACTGATTTTCCTTGGTTTGAAAATCAGCATCCAGAATTCAGCCTCACAAGAACTCTCTTATAAACAGTCATGGAGACGATTTCAGAGCTCAGAAGGGAACCATTCTTCCCACCTTGAATTGTGGAGCTTTTGTGGTGACTCCATATGATCAGGAATTCTGGGGATAGGGAAGAACTCCCAGCCTTCCAATGTAAAGACATAACACTGGGCTTTATAAGCATTCTCTGGTGCTTTATTCAAACCTATCCTAAACCGTTCCAGCAATATGAACTCCCCTTGAAAGACCATCTGACAGCCTTCCAATTTTCACCAAAAGGTGTGAGTTCACTGACTTCCTCCCTTTCAGTTAAATAATACTGGCTGGTTTGAGCCTTTGCAGACCTTTGCTCCACGCATAAGAATAGAGAAGCCCAAGCTTACAGTAATACAAGACTGCCTGCTGATTTCAGTGCAGCAAATATGCACCTTTCAGTGGCCAAGGGCTCATAGCCTTTTGTCACATTTCCTCATGGATCTAACCAAGCCCCTTCTGCTCCAGCCTAGCAAAGTGCTTAAACACGTGCACATTTAAGCTGATATGTAGTTCCTTTGTTAAAGCCACCTAGCAGGGCTATAAAGGGAGTTGTAAATCAGCAGTACAGCTCATGCACTTTAAGTTAATGAGATGCTGGGTTTGAGCCTCAGTCTTTCCCCCAAAGTGATTTTTCCAGCCTTTGAATCATTGTGGGATTTCTTCCAACTCCTTCCAGTCAGTCAGTGGCTGGCAATATTGAACACAGAGTTGAATGTAATAATGCAGAGCTTTACACGTGAACTATTACCTCCCTGCTTCGTGACACATCTCTGTATGTGCATGGCCTTTATCACTATGCAAATTTGTGTCTCATTCCTGTTTGAACTGCTGTCCACTATACCTTGAAACTCTATCAGCAATATTAATGGCCAGGACATGTACATTCAAATATATCTTCTGTTCTTTTTTCCTCTTTTTTCTTTTTCTTTTTCTTTTTCTTTTTCTTTTTTTCTTTCTTTCTCTTTTCTGAGTTGCTGGAGGGATTTTGTACCCAGCTTTCTAATATCTGCCGGTCCTTTGATACCATTTATCTGCTGTCTCCTGTTTGCATTCCTTCCTGATTTAGTACCATCAGCACATTTCACTATTGTTCTGTTTACCTCTGCTTTGAGATTACCATAGAGATATTAAACAGAACGATGTCTGTCAAAAGTCCCTGCCATGACCCACAAGACATTTCTACAAGCTACGATAACACAGCAATTGATCGTTGCCCTTTGTTTACATTCTTTCTCCCATTTCAGTCTACACAGCAGTGTTCCCCGCCAAAACATTAAAGCTCTTTCTCTCAACATGAATACCTGAAACAGTAGCAAATTACGTATGCGGTGCTCCCTATATCCACTCTCCTACACTCCCACCCAGTCTGTTTATCTCTCAGCTCACTTGCTGTGTGCACTATCTTGCTTGCTGAGTGCTAACTCAGAGCATGCTGACCGTAGCCTACAGCCTTGGTCCCCAGATCTATAATATACTGAATATATAATGTTGCATATTATCATGAAAGGTATATTTAGTATGCTTTATCCTTTCCAAGCCCATACCATTTGCTGCTCCTGATTAGGGATTAGTGGGTGTTTTAGCTGTATGAAATAAGAATCTGGCCTAAAATGTTAAAGATATTTTCCTTGATTCGTGAATTTTGAGGCCAGAAAGGACCATTAACTCATCCTTTGTAACCTCTTCTGTGTCACATACTATAGTATTGTCCCATTCCCCATATACCAAGCCAAATAATTTCTGTTTGTTTGACACGTATTTTCCAGAAACAGATACAGTTTTGATATGTACACTATCACTCTCTCGGGCAGTTTGTTTCAGCAGTGCATAACACTTACTGCTACAAATCCAAGCCTCATTGCTTGTTAAATTTGCTTGGCTTACATTTCCACCCACTAATTCTTGCAATACATTCATCTGATGCAAGACAGTTTTTCTTGTTGTGAAAGTAATTATACACTGTAATCCAGTCATCTCATTTTGATAAGGGAAACAAAGCATATTCTCCCTTTTTCAGATTTCTAGCACCCACAGCACTGTAACACACCACTGCTATATAGTTAGCATTACACTCAACTCTTATGTCCCTGCTAACTTGTTCAAAGATGATGTTAATCCTATTTCGCACCATCAGATGAAGTCCTGTGTCCAGTTGCTTCCCCACAATGATACCAAAGCCTTTTCAAGCACCACCCTTGGGATGCAATTTCTAGTGCATCAACACAATCACTGTTAGTGCATGACTTCAAATTCATCTTGTCTGCAGAGGTCTCACTCACCGAATTTGGGCTGCTCCGTCTTCATAGTTTATTTATCATTCCACCAACTTTAATTTCCTCCCTAATTTACTAAGCATTGTTTTAATAGGGATGTACTTGTCTCTCAATCATTAAAGACAATTTTGTAGCCTGCCAGGCGTAACACCCATTTCTGCAGACTGACTCCAGGGCTTTCCTTTGGAGCTGACAGCTACTTTTTGAGATCAGTTAGTCAGTTCTTAATCCACTCAACAGTCACTCAATAGCTATTGTACAGCATTCATTTTTTCTAAGCGCTTATACAGAGAAGGCAAACAAGTGTATTTGAGTACTGAAAAAACAGACTTAGAGCCTAAATCCTGCAAAGTGTTAAAGAGCCTAATCCCCACTGGTGCCTAAACACTTATAAGCATGCAGACTTTCAGACTTATGTTTTAGGTCTGCAGTTATGAAACCTCATGCTTTGTATATTTTTCTGTTGATATTAGTTTCTCTTATCTTTGAAAGGCAAAACTTAGCCATCACAGCAGTTGGATGGACCACACGATTTCTTCTCTAGTCACACACACACACACAGAGCTTTCCTTTTGTTTCTTTGCATCTCCACAGGTAACTATTATTTTTCAAAAATAATTGGCAATGGCAGTGTAAATCTGTTCAATAATATTTGTAATATCATTGGGTGAGGATTATGCAGTTTTAGTTGCTTTCATCCACATACTCAAATATCCTAAGTATTCCCTCATCTGTTTCTATCAATAGGGTTTATTTATTTGTGTCACAGTGTTTCTTTCTTGTTAATTGCTTCAAGTTATTTTATGTAATTAAAGACAGATGGTAAAGCAAAGTTCAGTATCTCATCCATTTGTTAATCAGTGGCTTATGCAGCTCTATAAATGTAGCAGGGATGTTATGATTTTGGGTTTTTGAGTGCTGTGCTTTAAATTAAGTACTGGGACCAATTCCTAGTTACACTGAAGCCAATGACAAAAACTTCCATTGACCAGGATCTCACAGTGGGAGACCATGGATGGGGAAAGCTGCGAGCCAGCTCACTGTGGTGTTTATGCTTTACAGAGGCACACAGCTCACCCACCCTTAGACCCAGGTCTTGCCATGGACCTTTACATCAATAACTTCCATAGTGTGTTGGTGGGAAACGAGTGGCCAGGTGAGGGCATTAATGATGAGGTTTGTTCTCCCAGCTTTGTGAAAACCCACCTCTGGCCTCAGCATTCTTTGGGTTTATTCTATTTTGGGGGATTTTTATATTTTTTTTCCATATGCAAGGGAGCAAAACATCTGTTTTACTTAAGGACATCTTGTTCTTCGAATTAGAGAAAATCACCAAGAAAAGGAGAACAAATAGAAGTCTCCAGAGGAGAAAGAGGCCCACCACGTGCTCCCCTTGGGTAGCCATCTTGAACTGATTCACAGTGTTGCTTGCAGCTGGCAGCCAGCGAGCAGCCCCGGCCATCCTGGCTTCCTCTCTCCCTCATGTCCAGACACCACTACAAAACCAACCCATTCATGGGCTCTTTTCCTCCAGATCTACCTACAAAGTGCTCTCCTCACTCTAAAATCCATCATCAGGCTGTGACATACTGCATTACTTTGATACCCTTATCTTTTTTCTTTCATAAAAAAAAGATTATTGGCATTCTTTTTGGTTTGCCTGTCTGCCCCCCCTTTGCTTGCACAGTAACAAGAGTAAAGTCTACCCTTCACATCAGTGGCAGCAATGGGTTTCTGACAAACTTGTTTCTCATCTGTTTGCTCCCATCTTTCAGTCCAACAAGCAATTTGGCTTTATGAGTTTTGACTCAGTACTCGCCTGCTCCTATTGTTTCTCACATTCTTGCATTTCCACCAGAGTATGTGACTGATAGAAATGCAATTCCTCAATTAGACTACAAGGGGTGTGCTGGGAATCACAAGTCTGCCTAAGGATTTATGTGCTACACCAGATTGTCGTAACTGACACAATACTTCCAGCAAGCAAGTTTGGAAATATCAGAATCTCCCCCATCCCCTCTCCACCCCCACCTTTCATGGGAAGGCCAAATTAGAGAGAATAAGGGTTTCTCATTGCTACTGTGAGTCATGCTCACACTGAGCACATGGCTGGTGAGGTCAGTGACAAGGGTTACTGGTCTTGAACTATAGAAAAAACTGAGTCCACTAAATTACAGCACAGTTAGAGCAACATGAAAGAAGAAGAATAATGCAGAAGCCACTAAGGTCCCTAAACCACAGGCAGAAGGGAAGTGGAGACCGATTCATGCTTCTCTGAAGACTGAGCAGAGACAGGTGTCATGGCACATTTTGCTCTTTTATCCACCTAACTTTTTGGCCCTTAATGTAAGCTTTTAATTTTCCCCCCATCAATGTTCATGAAAATAACAAATTCACCAATTTTACTCAGCCTAGTATGGGATTTTTAAAAGCCTTAGTACCACTCTTCATTCTCAGGAACATACAGCGAGGCATATTTGAACATAAATGGGTAATTTCTGCCAAGTAGGTGTCATACATAATCTGTATTTAATATGCAGATATCAACTTTAAACACATGCTTAATTCCCAATAAAGACAATGCAATTTAAGCAAACTGTAATTCAGCATGTGCTTGGTTGAGTGCTTGAATCAGGTCACAACTGTTGAAGGATTACCCACACCATCAGTCTAGCACTGTATTGTAGGATGGTGCTTAGATAGCTAAATCTACTACAGCAGGTGCTTTTTTCCTTTTTTCTTTTTTATTTTTTCTTTTTTCTTTTTTCTTTTTTCTTTTTTTTTTGTATTCCTGTAAAACAAGTTTCATCCTTCAGGAAACCAGCTGTATTTGCCACCTATTGTAAGAAATGACAGTTGAAAACTCTAAACTACTTTAACCACAGAGAAAAATAATCTAACGCTGATGTTGAAAGACAACATTCACTTTTAAAGATTGATTGTTCTTTATTCTTTTCTTATTTTTTTTAATTGATAAATGCTAAAGCAGCAAGCAGACACACTTTACAGTCTATTGTATTGGGCTCTTTTTCATTAGGTTGGCTCCTGCCAACAGCAGATTCAGAACTGCCAGTTCTAATTAAAAACTTACTTTAAAGATACATTTCACAGTTTATTCATGGCACCCTGAGAAATTTGAATTTCTGGATTGAGCAAATGGATACAGTTTCTTTTCTATTGATTCCAAACTAATGGCTTTAACTAATTGTTTCAGCAATTCACAATTGGTCTACTATGCCTGTTGAAATCAATTTCTTCTTTTAGACCAGTCACCTAGAGTGGGCTCCCCAAGTTGTGTCTATTTCTTTGCCCAGAGCTTAAATGCATTTGGTTTTCCTGTGTGATTTTGTATTGCATCAGTTTAAAAATGGCCAAAGATTATCCTAGTCTCAAGAAATTCAGTGACAAATCCTTTTAGTAGTCCCAGTTGTATCCGACAGACAATTGCCATCATAAACTCTATATATAAGTAGCATTGTGAAATCTGTTATTTATAAGCCTATTCCATAGCAAAACATATTTTGATAACCATGCTTCTTCCTACTGTGTCCAGCTCTCTGCCTCAGAAAGAAAACACAAGTGAAACAGTTTTCTGCCTTCTAGATTTAGTGGGAAAATAGCGCCTTCAACAGCAAAGTCTGTTCTGAGCACCAGCTCTAGAAATGGCACACATATGGGTGGCTAAATTTTACTTTGGGTTATTTCTCTGCCACCTAAGGCACACACTGAATGGAGTTTCAAAGGAGCAAAATGTAGCCTAGCCTTTTGACTCATCATGTGTTTACAATTATTAATCAAAAGCAGAGTATGTATTATACTACCATAACCTAGCACTTGTTACCTTGTACCCTTTATAAGCTTTTCAGATTAATAGATTGGATGTTCTATTAAGTGATGAAATAATAGATCATATCTTTATTTTATTATTTGGTTTACTTGTCCTTCTCAGTATAGCTGATCATCAGCTGTTGTAGGGTATGTTACCAGCAGCAAGTCCTCTGAATAACTTGTATACAGACAGTATCACATCAGAAAAAATCATTCCAATTCATTAGAGCCCTATCTGCATTCTCATAATGGCATAAATACACTTCAGTCACTTAGTGAAGTCAGATCTTTGCCTTTACAAACAGGTTTTAAAGCATGACATAGGCTAGAGATTCCTAAAGAGTTTCAGACTACAGACAACATCTTCATAAATTTGGTTATTGAGACTCCCCCCTGCTTTCTGATCACACAGGCCACCTCCTGGTTCTGGTAGCTGAGTAACAGCCCTGAGGCAAGTACAACTGTTAACATTTAAGAGTGCTAGCTGGGAAATATTCAATGCATTTTTAGCTACTTGTAACACCATTAAGCTGTTGGAGAAAAAAAAACAACAAAAAAGTCAATCCTGTCTGACCAGCAAGCTCCTCTACAGACCTCCAGCAGACACTCCCCAGGTCTTTGGTGGTCTGCAGACCACGGTTGAAACCACTGCAATATAGAAATGACTGCACTCTTATAGAGCAGCTGGAAGTTCTGCACACCTGTATTTTTTTTACAGTAAGAGACAGATCTGGCTTCAATTGCACAATAAAAAAAGACAGATAATTTTGACTAAGAGACATTTAACTAAACCACTGATATATTCTTTTAATTCAAAGCAGGAATAAGGGGAACATCTCCAAATCCAAGGAATGTATTATATCATCAGCTCCTTGTTTTTAAGTGTTTCCAAATCATCACAAAGATTGTGTAAGAGCAGCTGGTTCCCAATATAGACATCCTTTTCTTGGGCACTAAGTCATGCCAAGACCCTGGTTGAAATTTTACAAGGAAAGTCTCAGATAGTACTTTAAATAATAGTTATTAGTCATAAAGATTGGCTACCTTTCTTTTCTTTGAAAAGAAGCTATAAATGTACCATCATTTATAATTTCTGGAATCATCACATCATCCTCCGAAGAGTTGGGTTAAATTTACAAAATTTAGGAGTATGTGTTGTGGGTCATGCATTCAGGATGCCCCTACTCCTAAACTCAAGTTTAAGAGTATGTGTCCCATCAGTTGTAGTCTACGAAAAGTGTGTTCAGCCAGAATTAAGCACTTGAGTCTTTTCTGCAAGTTCCTGAAGGTAAGATTCCCTCCTCATTTATTTAAAACAACATCTATTTTGAATAAAAGTAATCTCATAATTACTTTTAGTCTTTATTTGCAGTACCAGTTTCAAGGTCCAGTCATTAACTAGGACTCCAAGTTAATAAGTACTGTATGGACAGAGAAGAAGAAAATTTTCCCTACCCCAAAGGGTTTGTAATATAAACTCCTAATTTAAAATTCATTAGTTTTACACATCACCTTACATAACAATCACAATGCCATAAAAGAGTGAGCACATGCTTGTAATTAAAGCCATGGCAGTCTCATCCCATTGTATGAAAAATAGCTCTATCATAGTGGTCCTGAGTTCATGCCAGAATAGCAGCTAATCATGGGAGAAAGATGATCTAACACTTACAGAACATGAAAATAGAAATGAAATGATCTGGTTCCAGCCTATTTTCTCTAGACTTGCTGGGTGATCTTGTGCGTGCTACTTAAGCTTTCAGTCCCTCAATTTACCCATCTGCAGAACAGCAATAACAGTATTTATCTGACTCAGACAAGTTTTGTAAGAATAAATCCATAAATCATTAAGTCTCTTACGTACTCTCAACAAGCTTTCTATGCAGTACCCATCATAGATACTCTTGAGAAGCACGCATGGGCTACTGATGTTAGCCTCCTAATACTTCTAAAAAGTCGAGTTCAGGGAATATGTGGCAGGAGCAAAAAGATCCATCACAGTCAAATAATTTCTGTTTCTATGCTATTTTTATTTCATCTGCAATATGCAATAAGGATAAAGTTAATCAAGTGAATTTCATAATTTCTTGCTTTGTAGCAGTTTAGAAAATGTGTATTCAGATATCAGGTGAATATTTTCTACATAAATCTTGCGGAGCAACTCCTTTGATTCTTAATCTGTATATTGTTTTCATAAGAGACATCAAATTCTTTGTAAATGAACAGGGTCACGACAATATCTTACAAGGAAAGAAATTCTGGTAAATGCTACTGTGGATGACTTCTAGTCTTAAAAGAATGCAGGAATAATGCTCAGTAGTCAGAGCATCACTATATGCTTGCACCTAGCAGGAAATGCTGATACCAGATCATCAAGGTCAGTAGTCCCATTCATTGACAAAACCATTCATGATATGAGAATGAATGAAGCATCTTGAAAGTTAGCAGTCTCCCGTTCTGTGAGCAAGTTTCACGGTTCAGGACAGAGCAGTCTATCGGTAGCATATTTTCAGCATGTAATCATCTGTAAAGTCACGTCCTATCGCAGATAATGAGGTCCCATTCATTATTTTCCAAAGTGCAGCAGTTTAAGCCTGACTCTCTTCTACTGGAAAATTAAGTGTTTGAAATATGGACCTGATCCTATCTTCGTTGAAGTCAATGGTAAGACACCACCTGATTTCAAGGGAGCAGCAGCAGAATTTTGTAACACAGAGATCACATTAAATTCACTTATCCCTCTCTCACAGAGTGGAAAGCAGGTCATGGGTCTGATGTTTGCAACAATAATGAGAAGGCTTTAGAAACTAAATGGGATGTAGCTGATGATTTTAGCACAAATTGAACTGAAGTACTAATGACTTACCAAGCATTATTCTTATCTGTTGCACAACCAGCGCATGATGATGTCCAGAAATAGTGTAACATTATACTTTGGTAAAAGGCTTGAGGGCTGATACTCTATTCACTTGCACCATCACAAATCAGGACGCAACTTCACTAGAGTAATTGAATTACATAAGACTAAAATTAGCGAGGGCAGAATTAGGGCTGAAAAGGACCTCTCCAAACAGTGAAAGGGAAGAAGGTGTCACCTCCCCCAGAACGTGTCCATCTGAGACAAGAGCAGTTCCAACCAGCTGTGCTTGCAGAGAGCCCAGCTCCAGTGGGGACAGCAGCAGCCCTCCTGTCACACACCCTGCAACAGCTTCGCTCAGGGCAAAAAAAGCTGGGGGGTTTGGAGTCAGAGGCCAACCAAGCAGATATGGTCACCCTAAAAGGAAGCCATAGGGAAGATCAGGTCCTTGAATTTTACTGTAATACCAACTCATCTCTATCAGTCCTAAGTCAAGGTACAGGGCTGCTCTGAGTCCATTTGCCACACCAGGGAGCTGGCACATAGATTGTGGTAAATATCCTGAACATATTGTCTCTTTTTGACATTTGGTCTATCTCGGTGACAAACACAGCTGCCCTCAACAGAGAAGCATTGGCTGCTTCTGGCATCAGCTCCTAATTCCCTGTATCCAGTGCAAGGTATTGAGACGAGTTTTTCTTCAGTGTGTTACTGAAGGTTACTCATAAACTTTATTTAACCTTTGGTGAAAACGCAAATTTCTAGGTCTGGTATCAGCTCCACTCCTTCTTAGGTGTGTCACATTCCCCTCTGTGGGGCTTGATTGCCTGCCATATCCCCCTCACTGCCCACTGAGCTCCTGCTACAAGGTTCCCTCCAGGTCATTATCCTTGACAGTAAATCAAGGAGACCTGGATTAACACCAGTAACTGAAAACTGATCTTTGAGCCAGACTCCGAGGCCAACAGAGCCATACCCCTCCCTATTTAATGAGTGCTTCTACCTTCTGAGCTCAGAGAGCCTGAAAGTATCATCATCTTTTTACACAACCCCAGTATCTTGTTCTATTGAGACAGACACAGTGTTTCAAAACCAGTAGCACGTTCAGCAAAAGACCCTTAACTCATTCTTCCTTTTATACATAGCAAACACTGGTACTTCTCTAGCTGTGGGCATACTCTTATGCACAAAAAGCTAAAAATAAAGGAGAAAAGTTCCTCTGTAAAAATTTAGCATTCATTGTTATGAACAACTCTTGTTTGTAAAGTTAAGGGCTCTCTTACATCATGAATAAACTTTAAGCAGTATTTTAGCTATTTTACAACTATCTGCAAATCAGCATCTTACATGCCTAGAACAATTAACTAAATTGAAGATTTAAACTAAATCAATGCTCAACAGAACTGCAGTCTTATTTTTGAATGCTGAACCACACTACAGAAAGTTTTGTTAGAAAGCAAAGAGAATGGCATTTTTCAGCTAGAACACGTGTGTGTGTATAAAGGCAAAACATTATCACAGCTAAAGTTGAAGATGAAATACAAGATGATGAATACTAAAAAACTTATATAGTACTTTAGATTAGGAACAATAACCTTTGCATTTTTTTATAATACTTATGCCTGAGAAGCTTTAAATACATTACAATAATTAAGTCTGATAATATCACTGTGATATATGTCTCCATTTAAAGATGGGTAAACTGAGACTGAAAGTGGTTCTTTGTGCCAGTTTGTGCCTCACCCAATCAATCACAGAACAAAACAGCACAGAACTTACGATGTCCTGGCTTCCACTTCACTGGTCAAACTTTTACCAGATCACGTCTCACGCCAAGAGGACTTCATGTTAACAACCTCATTGTATTTGAAAGTGGGACCCAGAGCTTTCAACTCCGTTATTGCAGTAACACTTCATCACTTGTATTCATGCCTATTAGTTTAGCATATACAATTATTTTTACAGCCAAATAAAATAAGTTCAGGAATTCACATGTTTTTATTTTAATTATTAATCATATTATTTTTCCAAGCACCTCAATTAAAATACCATTGAAAGTCTTTATCTCATTTCTCAAAAGTCCCAGTAAATTTATTGCTCTTTTATGTGGTACTGGATTATTTACTCTTATTTTTCTACATGGAACAAGCCCTGACTAGTAACTAGATGGCAGACATGACATGTCCAAATCCCAGAAACCTGCTCGTTTGACTTCATTGGTCTGTTGAGGGTTTGGCTTTTTTCCTGATCTTACACATGTTAGCTCCATCTTTCTGCGAATGCATCAGCCAGCCTGCCTGAGCTAGTCACAGGCGGGATTAGTAAAATTAGGCATCCACAGATGTTAGGCTACCAAACATGAATACCAATGCTGTGAAAGTATTTCAGGGGCTTTCATTCTGTGAGGGACAGCGCGATTTGCCAAGGTGGAGCTCCTTCTGCCCCCACTCCATTGTAGAAGCCACCTTTTAAGACCCTTCTCTTTTCTCAAAACACTTGGGGCAGTTTCTGAGCTAGGGCCAGGGCTGAAGCTCAGCTAGGACGTGGTAGGATATCAGGAGAGGCCAGGTGTTGGGATACTGCTGCAAGATAACTTATCTGCATAAAAGAAATAGTAGGATTTATAGGAGTAAGCAACAAGCATCGCTAATGAGGACAGAGCAGCCTGATCCATGGAACTGTTGAGCAACCACAGCTCCCATTTACTTCAGCACTTCTGCAGATCAGACTCTCTGGGTTATTTACTTTTTGGAATAAGCCAGTTGCAGTCTACATCAGACTGTCCTCCTGGCAGTAATGGCCCAAGCCATTCCTTGCTGTCTTTGACCAGCCACAATCAGCACGGCTCCTGATCACAGACCATGTCACACAGTTATTTTTAGCATATCAAATATGCAGAGAGATGAAGGGCCCAGTTTTTGCAAAGTGATTGAAATGCCTGCTTCCTCTCACTCAAAGCATTTCTTTCTCCAGGCTCAGTAGACTGCTTTTTTTGACAAACTACAACGCCCCATCTCACCACTGGACAGGCTGTGCTTGGGAGAAAAGAATCAGTTAGATTATAAAAGTTTTAGAGGATTTGTTTATTTTATCACTTCGTTTATCTTTTCAGTGTTATTGTTCTGTCAAGTAATTAAGAGATGAAGAAGGACTACATCACAATTACACTTTACTTTGACTCACACAAACCAAGAAAGATGAGTCATTGGTAGCTGCCATGCACTGCACCCATTCCCACTGCTGTCCCTTAGAAGGAGCCTTTGTACATTTTTCCTCATTTCTGGCTACTCACCAGGAAGGACCAATGAAGTGGGAATCTTCTTTGAGGTGATCTTCTGCATTGTTTTCTCTTTTACATCAGCAGGAAAGAAAAGTAACTAAGCAACATAATACAGGGTTTTTTCCCTCTGACTTAAAAATGCTAGGTTTTTTTTTTTTTTCACAGACTTTCCTACTGCCCTACATCACTGCCATTAATTTATCTGTTTCACTGTGTGAAAAGCTCATCCTCTACTAGTCTGATTTGCTGAGATATCATGTACCACGCCATTCATGCACTCTTCCAAAGAGTTTACTTGAAGAGTTTTTGCAAGGTAAGAAAATAACATGGCTAAGACAGCTGTAACTGGATTGATTTTCAAAAAAAAAAACCCCAACAGTTTTCTAAACAATTTTCTTGGAACTTATTGAGATGGGCTTAAACTTTTCTACAACAGATGAGCCACAGTGGGATTTACCCAACCAAATCCAATTGCATCACAACTTGGCTACTCACCTGGGTACAAATCCCTCCTTTGTCCAATTTATAATATAGATGTGGGCATGAGGCTGCTGAACAACTGCTTTAGTTGCTGGCTGTTTTGCAGAGCTTCTCTGCCACTCTTCAGCCCTCTTTCCTGATTTTCTGCCAATCTGTACTCTCTCTGCACTGCCACCTCCTCCCCTAGTCTGGCTCTAAAAATGTAGCTCCTCAAATATCCTGACCAGCTCTATGAACCTGTACAGCAACAAGGAAGACCTGGCTATCAGAGGACTATTTGTCACACGTATTGAACTTAGTTCAGAGCCTCATTACTTCCTCATATGGAGCTTCAAGGGTATTTGTTTGGGATGGGCTGTGAACCTTCCTCAACCAAAGATAACTCCCATACACTGGTAGGTGGAGGAGGTGGTGCCAGTAACATTACTGGGTTCAGAAATACAACACAGCTTGTCATAACAAGTTGCTCTGGCAACATCTGTTAACAGCCCACAGAACTATGTATCACTTACGCCAGATATAGCCGTAATGTAGTTTTTTTGCACTGAGCTATAGCTATTTGTGCCTTTCCCAGACAGCAACATACATTATTTGCTGCTGGCCTCAGAAAACCCCACCATTTCTTTCAGGGAGCATTTGCATTTCTCTGGCATTATGCTACAATGCCACGCCAGGTGCATCTCAGGAACAGCCTGTTTTGAAGACGTCAAGCTCAGAATTACATCAAATTCCTTCAGACACTTGTGTCAGTGCTCAGCCAGCAGCCGAGTCTGGTCCAGATATTATAGCTTCTAAATCAATGGAGCTAATTTCTTACAGGAACTCCTCCCAGTTTCACCATCACTCCAAATCACTCCTAACAACATAGCATCCAGTTTCATATATGCTATCCAGCATTGGCAAAACTGTCCTGGCACCACCAGGCAAGACTATAGAAAAGCAATTTTGGATTTTGAGCTCATCAGTCTAACAATTTTTGTGTCTTAGAGTCACTGATGAATTTGCACAGACCAACCTAGTCTCCTACAAGCACTGAGGTCATATCAACATGGCTACTCTACTACAAATTTTGTCTATAAAGAAGGATAGGTGGTAGATAAGGAGACAAGGACTCCCATCTTCTTGTGCACCATCAACATCCTGTCGCAAGTCACAATTCTTTTATGCTTTTAGAATTTTGCATGATCAATGCATGAAAGAGGTGAGTGCAAAGACAATTTCCACAGTTATAATTACTTGAGAATATTTCTTTTGGGGCAAGAGATCCCTTCTGGGTGTCTGTGGAGACACAAGTCAAAAGAGGTTAATGCATGCCACAGCTATGCCATACCCTTCCTCTGGCTCTAGTAAGCCTGGTGGGTTTTTCCACTGAAACAGCAAGGGATTTTCCTATCAGAAGGCAGTTGATATCAGCAGATCTCCCAGCTTATCTAGACGTCGCATCTCTTCCAATTTAAATGCTACATCAGTGGTTATTAAGCCTACATTGCAAAGAAATAAAACTAAGGAAAACATTCTAGAGGGTGCTCTGGATTCTATTAAAGGATTGAATTTCTCACTATATTACACTTTTTCCATATGGCTGAAACCTGGAGCTGCATAATACTCTGACTACAATCATATACTGCTAGTGATATAAACCCAGATGGTGACAAATAACCCCGTTCCAAAAGCAATGTATAGATCTTTACGACACTAATGTTCAGCCATGCTCTTGGGATATTCCCTCTGAACAAAGAATGACTGGCAGATAACATAATGTTTAACTTCTGCCTTCACTTTTGTACATGCTTTATGGCTAACGCTGCAGAGCTACTCATTTGTTAAGTACTCAGCCTTGTAACAGCATACAGATGACATGAGATATTCCCTTAGCCGCCACCAAAGGATCTCCTTTGGTCCGCGAAGGTCAACTGTGTGTCACTATCTGAGTGTAAGGATATGCTCTGGCACGCTAGAAGTGAGCTGATAACGTCTTACCCCTGCTTGGGCCCTTCAGCTGCCTCTTGGGGAAGTGAGAAAGGCTGCCAAGCTCAAGATGTGCTGCATCCTGCAATTTGGCTTTCCTGAGAAGAACAACCCCTCCCCCAAACTCACCCACGCAGTTCTTCACCCCAAGAAGAGGTCATCACACAAAAAGTAGATAGGAGGGAAAGAGACTGCACACTTGACTATAACTGCAAAAGAGAGAAGTCCAGAGTCCTCTTGAGATGTTGTGTAAAGAGAAAGCAATCTGGGCTGTCTCCATTTTTACAGAAAGACCTCTGTGCTTTTGTGGACTTCATGGCCTGCCAGATGGAGACGGCTCCAAGTAACACTGAACTCTTACTGCTGCAGAAAACCAAGGAGAACTGTAACCCCAAGTATTGCAGGTGTAGGAGGGAATAGTTGCTCAGATGATGATTCATGTCAGCATCTGAATAAATAAGGTCAGACAGCCAGAGATTATTCCAGTGAAGGGGAGTTGATTTGTTTGGGGCAGAAAGGAGGGGCTGTTTGTTTGTTTCATATCATTATACTGAAACCCTGCCCTGCTCTGAGGTTTTTTTTTCCCAAGATGTAGTTCTCATTTATTTTAATTAAGACCTCAGTTCAGCAAAATATATAGCTAGGTGTAGCCTATCTGAACTGGAATAGCTGTATCAAATGCAGAAATCCTAAGGTTAGCATAGGCTGTGTGGTCAGTGTTATGAAGCCCTTACGAACATATCTGCTATACTTTTAAAGAAGACATCTCCACTACAGACCATTAAAATTAAAAACTACTTGCCACAGAGTGGTGAGAAAGAATTAATTACTTAGTGCTCGTGCAGCACTGTGAAGATACAACTTGTGGGACTGTGTTATTAGCAAGCAGAAGATGCCAACAGGAAGCAGCATTGTTAAAGGCACGAGGACTAACAATGGTTTTGTTCTCACATTTGTAAATGATTCTTCTGCTATTGAAAGGTGTTGGCCTTTCAGCCTAGAAGTCTGAAATCCTCTTTCTTCACGTAAAAGAGCCTTCATGGGCCGTGCATACTTTCTCACACTCCCTCACCAGTGTTTCTCACTATTAGCTTATAGATGCCAAACAGTAGCCCATTCTCCATAGTCCTTTTATTGCTTGGCCTCTGCTTCAGCTGCCAAGAAGGGTGCCATTTAGACTCAATTGTTATGGTAGCTTTTACGATCTAGACATGGTGTCTGGGATCGGAGACTTCCTAGCAATTTTTGCATAGGCTGCTGCACAGCCATCAGAAGAGAAGGGCTCCCTGTTGCCAACAATGTGGGAAGAATTCAAAGCAGTGACCTACAGATGAAAGGCACCCCATCCCAAAATGGGCCAGCTAAGCCATCCAACCCCTGAATGTCAGCTCTTCACTGAAGGAAACTGTATTGTGATGTAGTGTTCAGAAGGAAAAAAAACAAACAGTTTTAAAATATCTCTGAACAATGGCTGTCTAGAGCTGGGGCTACAGACATGCAGACCTTGCTTACATAATTTTTCTATCATGTACCGTCCTCCCATCCAACTCCCCATCCCATGGCAAGGTGGTGGAGGGAGATTTGTTCTTATTTATGCAGCATGAATACAAAATCGGAGAGGGTGGCAGAAACTTTCCATGGAAAGGTATGGCACCTTTGGCATGCTAGGGAAAATAGCAGAGCGTGAACAGCTTGTAAGTTAAGGGGAAGAGAAGGATTAAAGAAATTGGAATAACCACAACCAAGCATTTCCTCAAAAAGCAGGATGCCTGCAGCCCTTTAAACCCAAGACTCACAGAGCAAAATATGCCAAAGCAGAACAAAGCATCTTTTCTCACTATGTTTGCTATATTGCTCACTTTGACAAACAAAATCCTTTTTTACCCTGTTGTCCTCAGCTCCTGCCAGACATACGACCCCTGCCCTCCCTCCCAGACTGAGGCCAACCGAGAAAGGTGATTTTGTCACCTGGAGTTAATCTATGCCGGTCTCTGCTGTGCCGCTGTGCCGGGGTGGGACCTTTTCAGATGTTGGGATTGATAGGAGAAAGAACAATGAAGCAGCAGAGTATGTGTGGCGGGTGGCCGAGTCATCCTATCACCATGTATTTGTGTAGTTTCTTTTAGTGCCATCCAATCTTTCCTTCTGTCCCTAAATGGCCTGTGTTGAAAATGTCCCTGCTTACAGTTGCTCAACTGGAATGAGGACAAATTGTTTGCAGTGGCCCCCTTCCAAATGCTTGTGCTGTAACTTTTGTCTTGACTAGTCTCTGGAGATATCTCTAGAGTGAGTTTCCTATGACTCGTTTGCACTACCTCAAAGTCATGCTGGATTTTCTTCCTCTACCCTTTCAACTTTGTAGCAGGAATATTCTTTAAAACACCCCCATCACAGAAAAAGTCAGAGTGGGCAGAGCCTTAATGCTGTTTGTTATGTCACAAGTTCCCCAGTGAATTATAAGTGAGGGGGTTGGGTCTGGAGGATGCCCAAGGTTACAAAGTGGTGCTAGCAGGCGAGGAGACCCATAGCAAAAAAAAGCATGACCACACCAAGCAGCTTTGAGTTACTAAGTACTGGCGGTGTTAGGACTATGTTGCCCTCCACACCAATATATCAGTCACTTTTGTAGGTAGAAATGCCTGGCCTCTTGGCCCTTCAGACTGCTTTGATTCAGCACCGAAAGGGTGGTGAAGGTACTCTTCCCCCTCACATTCACATGTGAATTAGTCCAGGATGAGACTGCAGCAAAAAAAAAAAAAAGAGTTAGCAGAGCCTGAAGAACTAAGCCAAGAAAGGAAGGGTTTATAGTTCCAAAAACCATTGGATGAAGTTTTGCACGTAGACTCATTAATAGACATTACAGAAGAAAAGGTTCATTCTCCCCCTGCTTAGATGCATGACCTATTAGACATATACATATCAATAATATTTGCCAAGGATAACTACATTCAAAGACCATTTTTTGCTTGTTTTTAATATTAATTATTCATCAAAAGTACAATCTGCTCCTAGAAAAGAAATACAGAGTTAATGCTATGAAATGGTCTCTTTCAACTCCACAAGAGCAGAAAACCAGGCCTATGTAAAACATTTCCTCTTGCTCTTCCTGTGCTTTGCAGAAGATGATCAGAGCATCCTCAAAGGGAGGGAGAGTGAAGCCTGGAGATGAGATGGCCGTGGTTTCTCATAGAGCCCCTGGACATACAAGGGCCATGATGCGGAGCGAGGTGGGCACTCATAGGCCCTTCTTGCCCCCAGCTGGAAGTAACCAGTCATCACACAGACCCACTGCCAGACCCCAGGGGGGACTTTCCCAGCTCAGCCTTCCCAGGGCTCCCAAATCACAGGAAGCTCTCCTATCCAGCCCCCCTCAAAGCATCCCAGCACCTTTCACTTTCTGAAGAGAAACAGGTGTGGAGAGAGAAAAAAGAGCAATGGAGATCAGTGAAGATGATGGTCACAGTTATGGTCATAGGGTTGTTTAGTTTGCATGTGGGATTGTGCACTGCAATGGCATCTTGTGCTCTGTGACTGTTTTCTAGTCTTCAGATTCGGCAAAGAGAGGTAATCTCCACGGCAGAGATATCCCTGTGTCTGAGATAATGTTACTGGCTAGAAGTGGACTGAGCAGGGCCAGACAGGGCATTCCAGACACTAGGGGTTGCTCAGTGTTTTCAGGCTTAGCAAATGTAAAAATTTTGTGTGACTTTGCCATTATTCTGGGAATTTAAAAGCTTTGCCACTATCACTCTTTTTTTTGCTATTTTCAGGGGTTTTTTAACCCAAACAGTGTCTTACTGTGCCTCCGCCTTCCAGTTAGCCAGCCAAATGATGGCTTGCATTGCATTCTGGATCTCACAAAACACTAAGACTACTTTGTTTTTCAGTAGCGCTAGGCGGGGGAAATAAACAGGCTGGTTCATGGTTTATAATTGCATATGTAATTACCACTTTAAGACCACTATTAGCAATACAAATTAGCTCGCTGCCCTTTATATTTCTGCAGTGTCTCTCAGAGCGTATGTAAGCAGTCTCATTTTTGTCCATCACGCAGCCAGATTCTAATCTCAGATGTGCTGAAAAAAGTGTGATGTACCTCTAAAAATTATCTGCTCCTCTTGCAAACACAGTGACCAATATTTGGAGCCATCTCTTGACATTCACCATACAGTTGGAAGCAGAACCTGTCCAGGCCAATCTTTGGACCAAATCTGGCTGGTAACAGTTTTGTACAAGAGCAACTTTTTGTAGAGTTACTATTCCTGGTTTGCTCTCTCTTCAGCATCTCAAAGAATCTATGAGAAGAGGTCTGCTGACACCAGAGTTTGCACTCGGCATGATCAGTTTTTTCCATATAAGTAGTAGAGAAGATGAGGAGCATATTGTCAATAAAACCCAGAGGTTATTTACAATTCAACTTCTAAAAGCTGCCATAAAGTAGTGAATAGCAATGAATAAGTCCAAAGCAATTCTACTCTGTTTTGGTTACTACTCTATTCTCCCAGAGGTCATATTTTCAAGGGGACAAAGCAGAGACACCCAGAGGAGAAGTCTGATTCTAAGAAGCTGTAAAAAAAAATACATGGCCACAGATCAGGGGATAATTTTGTGTCACATGTTTTTGGACCCTACAAAGAGCAGCTTTAAACTGTTGCTCTCCCTCTTGATTTTAGCTGAGGCTGAAGCAGACTCAGTAGTTTACAGAACAGAGGATGGGCGTGAATCCTGAAAAACTAGATCCATAACAGAGTCTTGGTCACTGAGGCCAGAAGGACCCCTTACCCACCCCTCGGCCTGTGGCAGGATTGATTTAATTATTCTATAACTGTTCCTGTAGATGGGTGTCTGGCCTTGAATAACTCCAACAACAGTGACTGTCCAACGGCTCTTGGCAGCTTGTCCAACTACCAAACAGTTCTTCTACAGTTTTGCCTAATATTTAACCTAAAACTTCCCTTCTGCTTCAGCCAATTATTATTTGTCCCATCCTTGTTGACTAATGAGAATAATTGATCCTTGTCCTCTTTATAACATTCCTTTATGTCTCCTGTTATTATGTTCCCCACGCTCTTCTTTTGCCTTTAGGCTAAAGGTGCCAAGTTATCTTAACCTTTCCTCTTAGATCTAAATGCCAAACTTCTTACCATCTTTCTTCCACTCCTCTAAATTCTTCAATTTGTCCACATTTTTTCATACAGAATTGAATGCAGTTACTCCAGTTATGCTTTAACCAGTGCCAAGCAGAGCGCAATAATTATTTCAGTAACCTTACTGACCCCATCTAATAACAAAGGCAAAATGCAGCATGTAATTAAAATCTAAAAAAATAACTGTTTTTAAAAGCTAATTGCCTTAACAATCAGAACATTCTACAGCTCAGAGAACACACACTAAAGAATTTAAAGGTTATTGTCCATTCAAAACCTCTTTTTCAATTATATTCCGTATATTGTATTCTGGGCTATGTGCAGTTTTACTCCTATTAGGAACAGTCTGTACTGCATCTCTCACACTCCCTCCCCCTCTTTTTATTTCCTGCATATTTAACTCCTAACAGCTCCATAGGGCCTTGTCTACACTAGGGATATTCGCTAAGGATTTCCCACTGCTGCAAGCACTTCTCCAGCTCCACCAGTATGGCACAGCAGAAAACTCCCACTCATGTTTTTAATCCTTTAGGCTATTCCTACATCTTCCAGCCTCACAAAAGTCAGTGGAGCAGAGCCAACAGTGAGGCATTTTTAGAAAGTTTCCTTTACAGGGACAAAGTTTTCATCTCCCTTGCCAAGTCCGTGGTGCCTTACCTTGAACAATCTCCTTCTCTCTGTTGGCTGGCTTCTTAAAAGCTCTTCTGTCCTCTTCATGTTCATCAACATCATACGTGCCCACCACAGTTTGTAACTGTATCTACTCCTCCTGCCTTTCAATTGCAATCTCTTCAGGAATGGAAATCCTTGTCACAACCCAGCACAAATGATTCAACGTTACTATCATTCTGCTGACAACAGCCATTCTTGGAAAATGGTTACATGAATTTCTGGAATCCCCAAAAATAAACACATTTGGCTCCATTAACAGGAATGGCAAACTCAGACTGCAAACCCACTTGACTAAGCAGAGGCATTTAATTAAATTGTTTTTCTATTACACAGATAGGCAAAGATATGACTGTTGTTAGTAGATGTAATAGTTTCTATTCTTGTTGCACCATAACACCTTAATTAAATTACAATTGTTCTGTTGGAAAACATGTCTGTGAACACTTCCAGGTAGAAAACACAGGAAAATATTCCTAGCAAAATAAAAATAAGATTAGTAGTGCAGTATTGCACAGTAGATAGAACAAAAAGAAATTGGATTAAGATTGCAATAGAGAAGATTTAGGTTTGACATAAGGAAAACCTAACTGTGAAGGATTGGAGTACATACTCTGGGAAAGGAGAGGAGCTTCCTGTACTGGATTATCTACTAGTACAATTTAAATGAACAGCTGACAGGAATGATACAGTCGTAATTGGTCCTATTGTGATCCACACCAATGATTGAGGATCTGTCAAGGACTCTTTCACCCCTGTTTCTCTATGATTGTATTTAGCTTTAAATTTATGAAGAATGAAGTAAACTCCTGCTCTCATTTACATTCATTTGAGCCTCTTATACTCTATAAAGGTTGCGTATTTACAAATGAGATCAGAATTTGGCTTCCTATAATAATACATTGTAACATGGCAGCAATTGCTCCATAACAACGAAATAGCAAAGTACCTCGTTAAATAGTCTTGTCCCTTAACCAATATATACAAGGCAAAATAATCACTGATTTTACAGCAAGAGCTTGTCCAAATGTGTGTGTAAGACCTTCTCATATAGCTAAGTAACACCTCCACACATCTTCCACCTAGAGAAGAGGTATCTCTGGAAAACTGAACAAAATCAAGTTGAATATCACCTGCAGATGTATAGTGTGGCCAGGCATTGATTGGAATCCAGGCAAACACGAACTTAGAAGACTTAGTATGTTTTCATGCTTCTTTGGTAGTTAGGTATTTTCTTCCTTCTTTATTTATTACAATGCTCTGTATAGAGATTAAATTTAATAGCTCAGTACTTGGTTTTTTCCACTTACCTTGAAGTAAGATTTGCACACATTTTTGTAACTAGATTAGAAAGCTGCCAAGTGGCTTTTAAAACAATTCTCAATTCTTGCAGAAGTTGTTCATGGCCTCTTACATATGAACACTTCCCTGAAGCCACATCAGGAACTGATCCCCTGTCCCACACAAATACTGCTTTATCCTCTTTGTCCAGAAGCAGAAAGGCACTTCTGCTTAGAACATGCCAGGACACAAAATCCCCATTGTATTCCACTAGCAAATTCTCCATTAAAACTCATTTTAAAGCCTATTTAGGTCAGCTAAAGGCTTGCTATCGACTCCATGAGTTTTGGGACAGGCCCTTAAAGTATAGGTCTTAAGGACAGGAAAGCCTCCATATCCACCATAGTTCTTAGGGAAATCACCGAGGTCAGCAGAGGTGAGGTGAGCAGATGCTCAGCAGGACAAGAAATTTGTGCTGATCCAAAGCTATCAGAGAAATAAGTAAGAAGGTGGGAAGGCTGAAGAGAGTGTGTCCTCCCCACATATCATTCAACTGCAGGCTGTCAGTGCTGCCGCGACTGGAAAAGCCAACCAGACATCCCTGCTCAGCCACGCTGTGCTTTGTAAGTGACTAAAGAGGTCAGCACTCCCACATCGTGTAAAAATGGTTGCACTATGTGGCTTCTACTTTTAAAATAAATTTGAAATTTCATCCTCTAATTCACACAAAAGCAACAAAATATGGTGAGGTTTTAATGATGTACAAATCAATATTATTTAAAAAAATTAAGTAAATATTTCCCTTGGCAAGAAAATACAAAATCTCTCATCTCATTCTTGTAATATGCAAGTTTTATATTTACACAGTGTAAAGTGCCCCACATTAAGATAATGTGTTAGTAGCATGAAATATTTTTAGCTGCAATGTCTTAAACAAAGCTTGAGTTACTGTCTGCAGTGCCCTTAAGCTACATGTCATAGTCTTCACAAGACTGAAACGAAACACATAGAGCAGCGAGTAGTAGCCACATTAAGGTCTAACGCTTATAAACACAGAAGATTTAACACTTGGCAAGTCAAAATTCCCCTATGACCTGAAGACATGCAGATCATGACCTGAGAATTAAGCACTGTTAAGCAGTCAAGCTGTCTCCCTAAAGAAAAGACAAAAATAGCAAAAGACTAGCTGAGCCATTGGGTCGGCATATGTCAGGTGCATCCAGGCCCAATTCAGAGTCAATCTGTAGCCATGTGGGGCCCAGCCTGACCTAGCCCAGCCTTGCCAGGCAGGGCTTCCTAAGAAGAAGGATTTTCAGAGGAGCTCAGTTGTCCCCAGTGACCCCGAGGGAACAGGAGCTTTTAAGCTGTCATGCAACCAAAAAACACGAGAAAATTTCATTTTGCCTCCATCCAGAAACAGAAAGCTTCTGGTATTAGGTGGAGGGGGAGAGACAAAGTTAAATACTTTCCGCTGTGTATTCCTAGCCACAAAGATGCCCTGTCTCCCTCCAAGGGCTCCTCACAAAAGCAGATGGCACAGTCCTGAAAGGCCTGGCAATAGAGGGGAAAGAGAGGGAAGAGAGGAAACTAAAATGTAAAACAAAGGTTCTGAACTAAATGTTTAAAGATAGATAGGTAGGTCTTTGTTTAAAGAAAGGTCTGCAAGGCAGAGAAGTTGGTTTGGGAAAGATGAAGGTCAACAGAACAACAGCTCCAAACATCAGAGATGAAGAGGAGGCATGCAGGGAGAAGAGGGGAGTGAAACAGCTGCCTGGGGGAGCTTAAAAGGGATGCTCAGCATGCTCTAAACACTCTCATTTTGCCATAGTAGATCTGCTTGTGCCAAATTCCCACACAGAAAAATCCCAAGGACATGAGACTGACCTGAGTATCACGGGTTTACTTATCTTGCTTTCTTCACTGCAAGCTGTGTTTAGCTTGTAATTACAAAAGTTTTCTCTTTGCAAATATTTATTGTATTCCTTACAAGATATTTTTAAAAGTTTATCAATATGAAGCTTATCCATGAAGTTACTATACAACTCCTGCTGGATTAAAATTGGACATTTCTCCGTTTATTGGTAAATTGCCAAATGCTGTTACAAGGAACACTCAACTGTAATGAACATTTATTCAGGGGCCCAAGGTGCTTATTACAGAGATATGTATAGATACATACATATATATATATATATTAAATTAGGCAACAAAAGAATCCCATGCTGCATAAGACCTGCTCAAAAAGCAGTATTTCCAACCTGGAGGGAATCCTGTTATTTCAATGTTCATTTCCGTCCTAAAACAGGCCAAGAAATCAAAATATCAATGAAATAAATTGGTTGAACTAAAAGATCAGAATAATTTAGGTTTGGAAATGTCTACAGACAAAATGCTGATACTTCCAATTGAAACTATAATGGTCCCAGGCTGAAAAGACCTGGAATATGATCCTCTTTTCACATGGACAGAAATCAAGAATAATTTTGCTGGAAATCCATGAAGTTATACTGGTGGAAACCTTCACACGGGTAATAAAAATACCCAGAATTACAAGCATTTTCTAGAGCCAAGTGCTTTGGAAAGCTTTACACTTTTAAGCTTCAGGGCATAAAGCAACCTAGGAATTAGGAGGAAAACTTCATGGCTCATCCCCACCGCTATGATGGTGGAGGCCAGGCGGTCACGCAGCTGTGCTGGGGCCGTGGGGAGCGTGGCTGACGGCTGCTCAGGCTAAATGCAGGAACATGTATATTCTGTTTGCTTAGCAAAAGCAAGGATTACGGCCCACATTGCACACAGCCTAGTGCATATGGTTTGGGAATGGCAGGGTCCAAGCTGTCTGCTGGGCTTTCCAGGCAGCTGATAGGCCCAGGGAGGAGCAGCAGCCTGCTCTGCTGTGGGAAGTACTGGCTGTTGGAAGCGCCAGGCAAGCTCTGGCAATGTGCTCCCAAGGAAAGTGGAGACAAACTGTCTGCCCAGCACACTGAACGCAGAAGTCTTGGACCTGTGAAACTCTCTTCGGACACTTGACTTGTCTCCAGCGTTCAGGAAATAAGAATTTAGATATATTTATTGCGTGGGACACAAAGTGTCACCAAAGAAACACACCATTCTGTTATCAACTGCTCCTTTTACTGAAGACAACTCAAAACAACTCCTCCTCTTTGGATTTTTCTCAGTTTGTTTTTTTTTAAACAAGATTCTTTCAAAAGGCCATAGCCTTCAGGCCTCAAGCTAATCTTTAACCACCCACCTAATTTTTCAGAGTAAGCTGGCACCAACCATTGTTGGAAACGGTCACTTTGTGGAAACAAAACATGGACATTCCCCTGCAAAGCTGGTTCTGCAGAGGACCTGGGGACAGCTCGAGCTCTGAGCAAGGCAGATGGCACTGTGCATAATCAGAGAGTCAATGCTAGCAAAATTGTCAGCTGACTGAGGAAAAAACAGAAATTGAGGCTGAGAGCTACTGCCATCTCTTCCAAGTGAAGGGGCAGGTGTATAAGGACAGTTCTGCCTGGTTTCCACCATCCACTCTGAAGATGGTCCCCATGGTTGAAGCAGCAGAATTACAACGATGGGAAGCTGTTGTCTGGTCACCATCAGGCTTCAAATCTAGCATGCAATAAACACTTTGAACCTGATACATTTCAGAATTGGACTTCCAAATTCAATATGTTAATTTGTCCCAAACCTAGTCAGTTTAACCTCTGAACATGACTACAGCTGGTGTTTGTAGAAACTGGCTAGGGAGAGAGACAAAAGTCTTTGGAGTGCCTCATCTGCAGGCACTTAGGATCCTGCACTGGGTCTAACTTGTAGATATTAATTTTTTTAAATCTGAGATCATCATATGGTTGTGTGTAATAATGCTAATGCTCTAAGGATTAGACCACAAAATAAAAGGCTTAAGGAAATTAATGCCCCAACTTTAAATTTGAGATTTTTTTAACAGATATTTAAAAAACAAAAACCCAATTGCAAAACAACAAAAATTGTTTTTTCCAGGGAAACTAAGATCCCTACCAAGAAAGAACGCGGAATATACCGAATCAAGAGTTTTCTAGATAAATTCAGAACCAAGCTGAGAAAAGCAGGTTGATTTTCCCCCAGCTATTTATATTTAGTTGGGGGCAAATCACTTCAAAGCCATGTTCAGTCACCACGTGAGTGAGAGAACAGGAAGGGTCAGTCAAAAAGCTTCCTGTGGAGTGACCTGCATTGTTCATTCCTGACTCATTCCCTGCCACCACCCCAGCAGTCAGCCTCCTGAACTTTCTCCATCCTACAGTCTTCTCTAGCCTCCACAGTGATTTCTGCACAGTCAAGCGCAATGGAATTGCAATAAAATCAAACTTCAGGTCATTGAACTCTCCCACAAAATATGGCCAGCTTTTTCCACACAATTCTACCAAAACTTTCCAAGTATCAGCTAGGGCCTCAGCTATCAGATAATTTCTCCTGCCCAGAGTAGGAAATAGCATCCATTTCAGGAATTACTGAGAAAGCTGGAAAATCTGGAATGAATGAAATAACTTGCAATCAGGACAAAAAGAAAAAAAAAGTCCAAATTGAGAAATCACCTGGATGGAGCCAAAATTCAAGACAACTATATTTACTGAAAAAAAAGAAAGCCTGATCTAATCTCTCACCCAAAAGCCAACCACAGTGCCTGGACTCAACAGAGTTGGATTATTTTCCCATAGTATCAACACCACAACTAGAAACAGGAAGAACTGTGACTGCCAAAAGAAACCACTAATTTTCATTAAGTTTCCAATACATCTTTCTGATCAAAGTGACAGTTACACTTCAGTAAGGTCTTTTGATCTTTGTGATGCTCAGCTGAATGGAATCATCGCATCTTCAGAGCCACGCACACTGAGAACATAAATTCTGACTGCTCGTTGCTGGAGAGATTGCATGCTATTTTTATTCTGGTTATTTTCTACTTTAAGGAAAAAGCTGAATTCTCTCTATCAAAACCAAGAGGATGGTTATTTAAAGGTATGGCAAGATATAAATTCATTTAATTGAATGCATACAATAGTCTTTACAATAACTTGATAAATTCCAGAAGTGGACTCGGTACTATACAGTAAAGTCAACCATGCTGGTAGATATGATATGCCAAAAGTGCAGAATGGTTTCAGAGGTATATTTCAAGAAGTAAAAACATCTGACCAAAAATACAAGGGGGAGGAAAATATGAGGTGTCCATGAAGCAAATGGAGATAGTGTTTGAGAATGAATGTAACACAAACCAGCTAATGGTTTAGTAAAAAACACAATTACTCTTGCAGGTCTGCATGCTGAAGTCTCTAAGACACCAGTTCCTGAGCTGTGATCTACATACCACCACTGGTCAACAAATCTTTGGTGGCTGGCCACTCTCATCTGGCTGAGCATTGTCTTTCTTGATGTCACATCATAATGAAGATGCAGTTAATGGATGTCAGACTAAACCAAGCCACTGTTACCATTGCCACAGAGGCATTTACAGAACTGCATGTGGGAAATGAATCAGATCAAAGGGCTGAGAGTAAAAATTTATTTCATGCCCCTATCTATATGGAGATACAGAGCAGTGTATGTTAAAGTCTTTTGCCTGTTCAAAAATTTGTGTTTGCAGAATTTGCACCAGCAAGCTTGAGCCATCCACTGGAGACCAAACCACAGCTGATATATCTATCAGTCAACACAGCATTTAAAAAGAGTTCACAAAGGAAAAATGTAATTTTGACTCCTGGCTTAGATAAATTTCTGGCAAATGAAGAAGCTGTGCTCGACCCCCAAATAACCAAACACCCATCCATAGCATATGGAAATTATTCTGCCACCATTTTACTGCTCCAGCAGAGGTAGTGCATGGCCCTTTTGAAACTTTGGCTCTTTTTGAAGACATTTTAAACATTTTAGTGCTGGGAACTGCATAGAGCTCGCAATTACAGAATTAGAGTGCAGTGTGGGGAATGTCACTTTGAAATCATTTAGCTCAGTTCATTTCCTTTTCAAGAGCAATAGAAAGCAGATGAAGCAGGGAGGGCCAACATGCCACTGAAGAACTCCGCAAGCCTTGGCCAGCACTCTTCTCCCCAAGACTTACAGAGAGGCCACCACATCCTTGTAAGATATTATCTTTTAGGAGAACCACATACTAGAATTCAACCAGAGTCCTGGTCTTTGGAGCAAGTCGCCTCACTCCTAGGTTTGTGTTGCACATTGAATGTTAGACCTAAATTACCAACAAAGTCAACAGGGACACAAAACTTACACCAGAATAGCAGTGCTGGGAAGTCAGAGAGAGGCCAGAGGAGCACAGCAGAAAGATTAAGTGCTTTGGGAAAGAGAAGACTTGATAGAGAGTCAAAGGCCTCCAAAGAGTTGTCCAGTATGAAGGAAAGGCTGTTACTGAAAGAAAGCTTTGCCATATGCAGCAAGAGTTGGACAAGAATTTGTAAACTTGACTTGTAGCAAAGATACATTGAGGTCAGGAGGAAAAAAACAAATTAAGTGCAAGGGGAGTGAAGCATTTCAGCTTCTCTTTGTAGTTGATGCCGCATCACTGGAGGTGTCACGGAAGAGTTACAGGAATTTCTCCCTGGGACCGAATAGCTAAGTGTAATCTTGCCTTGAAGCAAGGGGATGACTTCCAGGGATCCTCTCCAGCACAACATCTCTTGGACAATTTAATAGAGCCTGTTACAGCTTGTTCTTCATGTTTCTTATACAGAGAAAGAGGGATTCCCCAAAGGAAATTAATGTATAATATGAAAAACAGATCCAAGTGCTGGAGTTGCAGTAGGGTCTAACAGACACTGGAACTGAGGAAGTCCAAATACATTCAGTTTTAACATAACAGGAGAGTTATTCTTCTCTCAGTATCTCCCTCTGCATTGTCACAAGTATCTGGGACGAGTAATGCAGAGTGCCCACATCTCACTGGCCAGGGTTACTTGCACCAAACTGGAATGAGACCCAATCCCATACCTATCCATGGGCCTCTGAACCGTGGGTAGCACGTACAGCTGCAGTTTGACCCATACATCATGCTCAACCCTTGTTTGACCCACAGCACTAGCAAGCACATTAAAAACAGGCCATGCTCTAAGCTTTCTGGTAGCCATTGTCCAGCATGGCAACAGCATGATCACCACTGCTCCCACTTGTTTCACCACTACTGAACAAGCTCTTTGTGCTCATCTCTACAGCCCTTGCTGGTATTTCATGCCTATCAATAGTTCTGCTGCTTTCTTCAAATAAAAGTCCATTGCTGGAGGAATTATGTTAGATGGTCAGCCTTGTTCCTCAAGGACCTCCAAGGCATAGACAAGACTGATGCCAAAGATAAAGGCAGCTATCAGAGGTTGATGGCACTGACATGGGACACAGTGTCATCTGTTCTGTGTCAGTCTTCATGCTCAGAGGAGATGTTGGATCTAGAAACCATTTGCCCCTGGAAGACTAGTTTGTGCTGTGTACCTGGGATTACCCTCAAGGGAGGCAGCACTTCTAGATACATCAAACCACCTTCAAGGCTCCCTGCATCAGCAGTTCCCTTCTAGAAACCCATAGTGAGAGAAGAAACATTTGCTATCACCTTAGAGAATTCTACCACCAGCTACACCAGACACCTGTAACAGAGCAGCTATCTGAAACTCCACTCTGTGCCATGGGAGCTGGAGTTCTCTTCCTACCTCAGATATTGGTAACTGAACACTTTGCAGCACCTGGACAAACTCTGCTCACCACCTCCTACAGCAATTCAGGGATAGTATCAAGACAAGCACGGGTCTGACTGCCCACACGTTCTCAGCAGAGTGTATCTTCAACTAGTTGACCTCAGGATGACAAACCCAGGGAGACACTCTGGGCAGGTCAATGCTTCCTCTTGCATATGATCTCACTAGTAAGCCACCCCTAAGCCAGGTCACCAATAAATCCCTACTGGCAGTGTCTCTTTTCCCACTCTCTCCACATACCTCTCACAGGCAGTGTCCCTTTCCAGCACCACTGCCTGTCACACAGGACATACAGAGGTTTCTTTCCACTTCTGTTCCAGCCAAAAGGAGCTTCAGCCCTTCTCTGGATCAGGGAGGTAGCCCCAAGCCTACCAAGCATAATCACATGTCTCCAGATCTCTAAGTCAACACCATGGCTCTTGCTCCCTCACTTTCTTCTTTTCTACTTACTCATTTGCTTCTTTTAAGTGTATCCCCACATCTTCCCCTCTTTTTTTTAATCACTGCTTGCCTGCTTACCCACCTCCCTGCAGAGACGTCCCACTAATATACAACAGGCCCTGGATGTCCCAACAGCACGGTGCTATTGAACACCACATCAAAATACAGCATTTGGCATGAAAAAGCCTAAGTGGTAATAGGTAGGAAAAAAGTAAAAGCAGATGTGCTCCCCACCCCCTACCCAGCTGCCTCCTGCTGAGGTCTGCAGGGTCAGTCTGCAGGGCTGGTGTCTCAGCTGCCACTCCCTGAAGCTAAGACAGGAGCTGGAGAAGAGCCTCACTGCCTGGAGCACTCAAGGCAGTGGTGGCAAGATGGGCAGAGTGGGAAGAGGGGGGTGCCACCATGGTGTCAATGAGAGCTGTCAGTCCTTCTCCCAGGCACTTGCTTTCTGCTTTCAGAGGTGCATTTTCCTTCTCACACAGCAGTAAAAGGTCCCCACTCAGTTGTCTCCTGACCTGAGGTGTCTTTCCTACACCAGGCAAACACCTTGGTGAGGAGGCTCCTTACTTTTGGGCATACACCTCTGTATTTTAGGTCTGACAAAGGGGCAGGCCTGGGTGTGACCAGGGCAGAGACCCTCCTGCAGTGCAGAGGGAAGGTGCAGGGAACCCAGCAGTGCTGCCTGCAGCCCCGACATCCCAGAGTTGCCCCATGCAATGCCAGAGCACCAGGCTCTGCAGAAACCCTGGACATAGATCAAGGAGGTTGCAAGGGTGTGCCTGGATGGGGACGACCGGCAGGAGGAGAGTGGGGGAAGGCAACCTCCAGTGAGCTGGGAATGTGGGGGTGTGAGCCGAGAGACCAGGCTGCTGGACAGGGAGAGGGCGCAGGAGTAGATGTGTAAGGATAAGGCAATCTCAGCCAAATAAAATCCACCTCTGCCTGTCATGCTAGCTGATTCCCACCACCAAGGGCTGGAGCTCATGGGAGGACATGCACTGTCTCAAACATCACCTTGAGCAGCTTCTGGGGATAGTCTGTGTTGGATGCGAGGAGTCAGATTTGGCATTTCTTTCCTCATTGTGCTTCTGGAGAGGTTCCAGGAGCAAACCATCCTCTTGGATATTGTTTTTAACGGAATTGGTTGATTGAAAAGCGACAGCAACCTGTTAAAAACAAATATGTCTTAAGCAGTCAGCATAAATTCACCCTCCCTCCACTGTCTCATGTACAAAATTAAGTTAACATGAAGAGCAAGAGTGGTTGAAAGGGTTAAAAAGAGGCAGAAAGGTATTTGAACTCAAAGAGAAATGTTGAAAATCTTTTTTCGAACATATGAATATGTATTAAGAGGCATAGACAGTAAGTACATGGTAATTACACTGAATTATTTAAACATGAACGGAGTGTTTGGCAAAATAACATATAAAACAATACTGCTCTGGTAGCTCAAATTATAATGGGACCTAATAGGATTTCCCTATCCCTAATTCAGCTGAATCCCAGTAAGGCTGATTTAAAAGTTGTAAATGTGCAGGAGGTGGCTTCCAAGACAATAAAAAGCATTTCTGTGTTTTGAAAAACAAGCCTTGAGGATGTGACAACACAAGAAAAATTTCTTTAGCTGTGCCTCTCCTCAGGATGGTTTGGATGAGCTGAGGCTGCCCCAATGGCAGCTGTTTCTTGTGCACCCACCTAAACCAGGGATATATATTTGTCATATTTTGCTTCATTTCCATATGCGTTCTGCTCCTGTGGCTTTCTTGGCAGCTCTTATCTGGTCCCACACCCCACCGCATCCCTGCAGACAGAGCGAGTCCCCAGGCTGAACTTGCAGAGAACAGGCAATGCTGTCAGGATGCACTAGGAGAAGCATCCCTGCCCTGGGCGACTCATGGGCTTGATCTCAGCAGGCTGCAACAGTGTTTGAGGCAAGCATGGAGGGAGAACAGAGAGAAATGGGCAAGTGAAAAGTAAGTAAGTGAAAAGGCTCAGGCAGCAGAGACACAGCTGAGCTAAGTCTCCTGAAAATGCCTTAGAAAAGTAGAATAAAGCAAGTTTTGCAAGGCCAAAGGAGCATATGTGCTCACAGGGCCATGAGTATGCGTGAAGTGAATGCGTATGCGTGTGTGGAGCGGGCTTGGACACATGAGTACACTTGTGTGAATAGCAGTAACCTCCCAGTTCAATTTTAACAATACACAAAAATAAAGCAGGTGATTAAATATATGGGTTTGTGTGCCAGAACTGGCAAAACAGAAAGAATCTGCACAGGCTCAGTGCAAATCTCCACAGTTTTTAGAAGGTATTAGATTAGATAGATGCAGGTTTAGAAATACAACAGACAGAAGCACTAAACAGTTTTAAATTAAATCAATGCTCATGTAAAATGCCAACATCCTGGACTAAACACCTTATTAGAAGTGACCAAATCCCTAACAGCAGTGGCCTTCACTTGTGTTACTGGTGGATAAACAAAATTATCTTGCTATTACTGCTATTTATGGCAGCATCCTTAACATACTAACCGCCTTCCAAACATATCGTTCTCCAAAAAGCCTGCTACAACTGTTATGTGAGTGTAGATGTAAAATTATTTTCTTCTATAGTACAAGTTACTTATGGTAGGCTTCAAAATTCAAAAAACACCAGGGTGGGTGAAACTTGAGTTAGACAACCCAATGACTATAACTGCATAAGGGATATAAGAGCAATCCCTTTACGGAGAGCACCATTTATCTTCTGCACAGTAAGATTTTAAGTGTTGAAAAGCATGTTTGACTTTAAATTAATACTTGAATTCATGAGAAAACACTGAGGTACTCTATGTTTGCACTAAAGATTTATTTTATTACTGTTACAGTTTTTGTAGACAATAAAATCATCAAATACTTCTGGGAATAAAAAGTAATAAGTGAAAGCTTAGATTTTTAGAGAATAATATTTCAGGAATTTTGCCTCAAATAACCAGGTCTTTTATTTTTGTTGGTGCACCTAGCGTATGCACCAGAAAAAAACACTGGTGTTGTGTCAAATAGAAAGAAACATCTTTCTCATTAGGATGTTTTTTATCACATTTTCAAACATTCTACAAATCAATGTCCCTATTTGTCATTGCAATTCAATATAATGAAAGCTGTCAAAACTGCTCACTTTGCTTGCTAGAGACAAATTTGCTGAAGTTTTGCAGCATGAGCCAAACAACACAGCACCAGATCCTCCAGCTTTTATTTCACTTCGCTCTAGGCAGTATTCCTACTGGTTTCTGTGCAATTTTTGCCCGAGTAAGGGCTGAAAGTTTCAGTTTTGAACATGAGACTTTTTTAGAAATAAACACTCACAGAAATCCCATCAACAAAGTGTGCTGGGTGACTGGAATAGTACTGCTTACAAGTTTTATCTCTGAAATGCCAAGCTTATTTCCTACAGATTATTGCAAAATACAGACTAACTGCATCCTTGATGAAATTCCCTTGAGGTCTGCAAGGTCACCCCCAGGATTAAACACTGCCTGACCTTTTGCATACAGAGCTCAGAAGCACTGTATTTTGACGCCTACTATGCCTTCGGAGATGTTAGTCTGTTCCATTAAAAACAAAGATTATAGATCTCGTCCCTCATGGGAAGAGCTTTGATGAAGCAACTCCCTGTTATTACCTTGTCCAGAGACTTTCCAGGACCACACTGTGTCCTTCTGGCAATAGACAAAATAGATAAAGCTATCACTCAAGGGCAGCCTTGAGTAACGGCTACATTTTCCATTATTTAAAACATTTTGATGCATTACATAAAGGAAACATGTTGGGAGCTTCATGTTGGGAGTAGGTATAGTGGCAGATCATGTGAAAGGCAGCTGGGACAGTGGTTAGGGCAAAGGATCAGAGTTAGCCACTGTTTTTAGTCTTCTCCAAATTACTGACTTGTTCTGAGATTCAGAGAAGTCTTTTATGGTAATGTCTATAAACCAAAGTCCCTCATCTAACTCTTCTGTAACTGCCTTTCCACATTTGTGAAGACCATAGCAGTTCATCATATCAAAACACTTCTACAGGCTCAGATAGAAGCAGCTAAGTATTAGAACTGTAGTGGACAGGCAATGCATTTTTACCCCTTTTTGAACTTGTGCCCAAAGATCATTGGATGAAGATGTGTTCTACTGTAAACAAACACGTCTGTGTTGATGCTGGGACCTGGTAAGACCAGAAAACATGAAAAACAAGATGAAATCTACTGATGACTGTAGCTCCTCTGACTGGAGCCTTTATAGCAACTGCATGGACGGACTCCTCCCAGAGTTTTTACTCCAGCAATTATTTCTAACTTGGCATCCAGAAGTCAGCCCTGGCTTCCAACCTGAAAAAAAGGCAGAGAGTTATGCTAACACACACTAGCCTCCTTCAGGCATCCAGGGTATTGTGCATTGATAAAGGGTTGGATAAAACAGTGGCAAAAGTCTGCTATCTTCCAAGGCTTAGGAAAATAAACCACAAAGGCAATTCAACAAAGTCCTCTTTGTTCCTGAATAGAACTAACAAAATGAAAGGAATCTGGTGGAAGAGAGAAGGCAAGAAAGAGGTCTGCTGCAGGGAGCAAGTACAGACAGAATCGCTCTTTGCCGACTCCTCTGACAGAGCAAGTGCATGATTATCACATGAGCCTCACAAAGAGTGGAATTAAAGGGGCTGACTCGGCTGTCACATCGCTTAAGCTGTGCTGAGGTCAAAGGAGTTCGGACTAACTGAGGTCAGCCACACACGGCCCAGGAAGCAGCAATTTCTAAGCAACAATTGCTCAGGTTGATAAAAATAAATACCTGGAGCCCATGATGGCTCGTAAAGCTGTCCCTCTATGCTGGATTCCCACAAAGTGCAGTATATAACCAATAGCGCTCTGAAAAGAACAGAACCACAATGAAGGCAGTCAGATGGTGACTAGAAACAAGTGTAAAGGGCAAAACACGCAAAGTAGTTACGGTCTGTGTTACCCTCTAAAAGACAAAGGGAAAAAATAATGTCTGAAGTATTGGCATACAAGTATGATAAAAGCCAAATGCAAATACGTGTCAATGACATGACTGTAGGGGAGCCTGCTGTTTGCAGGTTTCTGCATCTCTTCTGCATACTGCTTCATGATTTATGTCCCCAACAGACCCTTCTCCTAGCAGATTTTCAGTGATGCCAGGGCTACTGAAAAATGTCCCTGTGCTAATAATAGTACCTATTCTCTCCCATGCCCTCTGTCCCCTTTCAGCTTCCACTTCACATGATTCAGCTCCAAGAGAGGAGCACTGACCTCGTCTCACCAGGAATATCAAACATCTCCACATCTTTGATGAACCTTTTGGTGAGAGTGGGAAAAAGAGAAATGTATGCATCAGCTATGTAGTCATGTGCTGAATGTCTGGATACATCCTGAGACTCCTGTGTTTGAAAGCAAAATGAATATTCATTTCCTTCAGTACAGAAGCACAGAAAAGCACCTTATGTGTTTTGTTTTGTTTTGTTTTTTCTGGGGACTCCAGTAGCATTTGCACTGGGTCCACAGAAAAATCTTTTAATTTTGTCCTAGACACACAACTACATCATATTTACCATCATCATCACTTCTGCATATAAACAAGCTCAGGATACTAGTGGGCTTGTTCCACAGTACAGATTAAGTAATTGTCTCTGCCCAGCAAACTCATACTCACCTTTGTATCCTGGTTTGTGAATCAGGATTTTCCATCTTGCTGAAGCATCACTCTGTCACATCTCTCTGTGGACAGGGAGCTTGCTAAAACAAATCCTAAAAGCAAGCCAAAGAGGGAAAATTGCAGAACCCCCAGGGGATCTTCACAGATGTGTTCAAGCTGATAGTGCAGGATGAATCTGAGAAAACAAGTCTTTGCGTAAACTCAGTTCTCCTTTACAACCTGTTAATGACTATGTGTTTACCTGTCCTTGAGGAAAGAGACTCTACTGCATTTATCAAGACAGAGGATTCCCACTGTCTTCAGGGAGGTCTGGGTCAGAAGTTAAACCAAAATCTCCAAATGCACTAGCTTCATCATTTGACAGACTTTAGACTGGAATTGATGTTCAGTGTCCAGTGTGCTGTAATAGCAGACAACTGCTTTTTTTATTAATTTCTGTTCTTTTAAACCAATTCAACTGCATTTTTTCTCCTCTGTTTCAAATCTTGACACAGTGCTGGGGCTCTGTCCCTTAGATCAGAATCACCTTACAGGAGGACATGCCAATGACTCTTATTAGTGTGTGCGTACTTGTTTAGGCCAGGTGAAGGACAACTGTCCCCACTGATGCTACATTACAGTGTCCTGGAGGAAGCAACAGAGTGAACTGCCAAAGCCAGCACCTTCAATGTGAGTGAAAGGGTAAATCCTCAGACCATGGAACTGGGGCTTTCCAACACAGTTGGCATCCCAGTGGTCAGGAAGATGAGGAGCAGGCACTCCAATCATGTACAACCTGGGGAAGATGCTTAGGGACCTGGAAATGTTCACTCTGATCTCCTGGTCCCTGAGAAGTCTGTGATACACCACACAGTAAGACTCTGTGTTTAGCATTCTCCACTTAAAATGTTCTGGTGCTCTCTATAAGGAAATTTATTCTCGTCTCTCCAAAGTAATGGGAAGTAATGGGGATTTCTTTTTCTGTGTGTTGTCACCAGCTCCTCATCTCAGCATGTCTTGCTGGTAACTTACCCACCCATTGCAATAAAGCAGCCTTGGTCTTTCACACCATGTTAAAGAAAATAATCAACAGCGTACTGAAACCAGGCTTGGCTTGACTGCAGATTTCAATTCAGTTCAGTAACAAAAGGAAACCCTAGTAATTCAGCTCTATGACAACACTATACTGCCAATTGTCCACCACTAACTCTCTGCTGGACACTTCTACACCGCCGACTCTCCACGAGGACAACTCTACATGGATTGGTAGATGGCACATGGCACTATGCGGCTCCTCCCTGTTGTACCACATCGCTGCATTGCTCCTCCCCATGCCACTCCTCCCTGTCACCTGGCAATATGCCATAGTGCTGTGCTGGTTCCCTCTGCCAGCCAGTGCTGGGCCGGTCCTCTCTGCTGCATGGCACCATACCTGTCCTCCCTGCAGAGGGGCAGCCACCTGCTCCATGGTTTCCCAAGCAAAACCCACCTGTCATTCTCTCCACCCACCTTCCATCCCACCTGCACATTATCTGGCCATGCTTATGCTGGCCAAAATTTTGATTGTCAAGGCTTGTATCACAAAACAGAAGGCAGTGCTCAGGTGTCCAGTTTCCCCCTGCCTCCCTCACCACTCATGCAAATTTCCCCCTAATGCAAATGTGTACTGTGGGCAGGGCAGGAACAAGCTCTCTGGTGGTCCCCCTCTGCCTCCTGTGAAACTTGCTATGCACAGGTAGGACTGGTGTTGTGGTGCTGCATGGCAGAGAGAACCGGCATGGTGCCAGCCAGCAGAGGGAAGCAGTGCAGTGCCAGGTGGCAAGAAGGACCAGCATGGTGCCATGCAGCAGGGAGGACCGTCACAGCGCCAGGCAGCAGGGAGGAGTGGTGCAGCACTGCAGTACAGCACCCAGCAGCAGGGAGGAGCGGCACAGGGAGGAGCAGTGCAGAGCCATCCACCGTCTTCAGATCAGCGTAGAGTTGACCTGGCAGAGAGTTGGTGGTGTAGAAGCATCCAGCAGTGAGTTGACAGGAGGTGGTGAGTTGGCAGCAGAGAGTTTGTGGCAGCAGACAGTTGTCCCTTTTCAACTAGTTCTGCCTCTCCACAGCTAGCCTTGCTCAGTGCCTAGTGTTAAGATAAATTACGTTCTTCACTGTGTAGGATAAAATAAGAGCTGCTATCACAGCAGGATGAGTTTGGGAAATCCTACTTACATTAGGCAGCCAAACTTTTGTTCCCATAGAAGGAAGGATTTTGGAAGTAGATAACCAAGCTGATCTTGGGGATATATCACTTGGGGCCATGTTTCCTGATCTACGTAGCCTCACTTAGTGCAAAGTGGATCGCTTTCTCTAACAGCCCTTAACAGGGGTTTTGACAGAATTATTTTTATTTCTGAATTATATATAATCCGATTCAGTTCTACAACTTCATTTTCAGTCACCTCTGTTCATTGTTCTTTTATTCCAAGTATTCCTTGGCATGGCTTAAGAACTACTGAGGTATTTAATAGCTATTTAAAAGTAACAACTATAACTACTTAGACTAGATGTAAGTAGAAGAAGACTAAACGGGTCATTACCTTTACAAGAAAAGTGTTTATGAAGAAGGATTTAAGAGAAACAAGATTATAGATCCAACTGCTCCATTTTTCCATGTTATAAAGGAGAAAGCAGAGTAGGTTTGCAAAGTTAGGTAGAGGATAAGACTATTCTGAGCCTAATAAAAACATGAAGGTACTGATAGAGAGAATTTTCAAGTTGCTCAGCCTCTGGAAAAGTCAAGGCACTTCTGGGGCTGCTTAGGTAAGGATTCTTGGTTCTAACATCCCAAATGTGATCAGCATTTTGATCGTGATGTTTGGTCGCTAAACAATGGTAGCTGTGAACAAGAAAGAATGTGTTTTCCATTCAGATGGAGAAAAGAGGGGGAAAGGTATAGGACGGAGTGTTCCTGTTCCCTTGAGATCTACCCAAGGTCTTAAGAAATCAGTGGAAATCTTTCCATTGAGTTCACTGTGCTCTGGATCACATCTTTACAGAGTTCGCTTTGTAGTCAAGTTCATTCCTGCTTCCCTCTGTTGCTCAATTTGCTTTCTGCTGTTAGGATCTTTTTTCCAAATATTAATAAATTTGTATAATCTTTGGCCTCTAGCTGAGTCTTTCTTCTATGGCACACTGTTGCACTGTATGCAACTGTGCACTGCGTGGTTCAGGGCTGCTCTGGAAATTACTCATAAAAATTAATTGCCTGGTAATACCACAATTGTCAATATGTGTAGGTTGCAGCATCCCCCCTGTGGGCCATTGTAGCAGAGCATAAAACCTCATTTCCAGGAAAGTTTCAAAACTTTTATTTTCTAAGGAATATTAATTATTAGAGTCCAGATGATCTGGCTCATTTGTCCATCCACTTCCTCTCTTTTTTTCCTCACCAGACATGGTAGTTTGAAGGCAACTGGCAACAGATCACAAGTCAAGCTCCTGGTTTTATGCCCCAGTTTCATATCGATGTCAGCTGAAATGTTTAAAAACAGCAAGACTCATATGTCTGATGTCCAAACCAATGTTTTCATGTGACCATTTCCCCATTGTTAAACTTTTGTAACAACAACTGATTTACAAGTCTGACACTTATGCAGACATATGCTTTGGCATTCTACAGGCTTCCTGAGACTCGTGCCCTCCAGTGCTGCTTGTTGACCTCTCCTTCAAACACAGGACTTTGAGAGATCATCACAATGGCCAAACCGCTCTGGACCTACATGGTTGTGAAAACTCTAGTCATGCCCTCATCAGAGTTTACAGTGATGCATTTTTTCGCTGACAAATTGTATTCTGTTGAGACCAGAACTTTTTGCAGGTATTTACCGGTTCTTATGGAGCTCTTACCTGGGAAAGGTTCTCATGCCTAGGATGAGACTTGAAATACACCAAAGAGCAAGAAAATGGCCACCCCTCCCAGATAATCATCCTATGGTCAATACACTGACTGATGGCACAGGAGTCCAGATTTCAAGTTTCTGTTCTGCAAGATGTCTGAATGTCAGAATCCTGCATCCCAGGCAAGCTTTCTGGCCACCAAACTATCAGTTATTCTGAAGAATACTTTCCTCAGTCTCGCCTGTTGGTCTTGTTTCACTTTGTATAAATAATTAAACATTAATTGAACAAGGACTTGAACTTAGACTGCCCATTGGACTATTGCATTGGTCTTTCTCCAGGCGAGTGAATAGGTAACTGTTTGTACAAAGTTGGTAAGTTGTAGAGCAACAGAGGTAGCTCTGAGGGTGTCCCAAAAACCCAAGAAAAAAACCCAAATGCTTGTGGTAAAGTAATTTAGAAGACTACATCAGTTTTGCAGTCCTTGACCTGAATAAGGCAGAACAAGGACTACTAGGTGTTCTAAAGGGGCTTTGTCAAATCATCTCCAAACATTATGCTTCCATCAAATTTTGAAAAGATAATATTTGAAAGTCATACTTTTTTTTTCTGAAGTGAAAAAAAAAAAATCCTGTAGCTACACAATCCTCTAACAAATCCTTTGCATTAGGATGAAGGTGCTAAGCATCTTTAGCACTATGATAGCTTGATTCTTAGAGTTTCTGAAGCCTCTGACCCAGACATGAAGGACCACACCATGCCAGTTCTGAGTGACTTGTTCCTCCGACACTCTTCCCAGCTTTGCTGGCATATTTCAAATGAAGGCTGAAGTCTATTACTGACATACTATCTTTGTATGACAAATATGACTTTCAGTCATACAGAAAGATTAAATAAGGCAATCAGAAAAGTTCAGTGATTACTGTAAGATTACCATAACAGACCATATAAAAAGTAAGACAAGAACTGAGGAGTTTGAGTGCTAATCCCCTTACCTACCCACTAGATAATGTTCAGTAATAACTTCAATGTTTATGTTTAGTGGTCAAAAAACATTTATTTCAAACAGCTCTTTGATAAGGAACTTTGATTAAGCTCTTTGATTAGGAACTAAAACCCATGTTTTAGGCAGATTCACTTCTCTATAAACATTTGATATCAACAAGTTGGTATTCCTGTAGACCATACAAGATCTGCTTTTTCTTTAATGTCATATAATACTTCATTTTCATAAGCACCCATATAAATTCAGTTAAGCGTTAACCAACTAAAACATACAAATATGCAGGAGGTTTTATGAAAAACTACAACTTCAAAAGGAGGTGGTTTAGGAGTCATGACCTTATTTTTTGCAATAACTTATGCATCATGGACTTACGTAATTGGTAGTAGATAACATATCACACTCTCAGTTTTATGTCCTTGGTTTGACAACAGTGTCAATTGAAGTATTTGCTAACTGCAGAACTAATGGAGCCTCATAGCTGAAAATGTTTTCATTCCAAACCCAATGTTTGTACCAAAACATTTCCCCTTTATTGTTCTTTTTTAACATTACTAAATTCAGTATCAGAAATGGATAGGGGTATACAGATAATTTTGGACATCAAAAGAATCTTTCTGAACACTATTTATACTAGCAAAATTGAAATATCTGAGAAAGAAAAAGATATATCTTTCAAATTAAAATGTCATCAGAAAGCACAAAAGCACACACACATGAAATGGCCTCGGAGGTCTAAATCTTTGTTATCTTTTGATCAGGAGTCAATGTTAAGATACATTATTAGGAAATGAGTGACCTTGATTTTAAAACACTTTAGTAGGGTTGTTTTAAGTCTACTTCTTCCCTTTCCCAGAGACTGCATTAAGCAGCAGCCAAGAGGCAAGGCTAGACTGGTCCTCTATGTAGAAACTGGACTCCCATAACATCCACTGAGAAGGTCAATCCTCTTGGGACAGTGGGGTCTTCATAAGCTACAGCAGAAAATGCATAAAGTAACAAATCATTATACAAAAGTGCGGAGTTTAAAAGGAACCTTAGTGGGCTAAGGTCCTTAACATCCATTTAAATTCAATGGTGAAGCAGCTAAAATTTATTGAGGCTCTTTTTGAGTGATCTGAGGCTTAGGAGTGGGACTTCTTTGTTTTTAGGCTCTGAAATGTGTATTTTGTTAGGGGTAGTTCTGCTTCAAGACACTTAATAATTCACAATAATGTACAACATAGAGGAAGAGAACGGCTACAATTTTATTAATTTGAAGTTTTCTGCTGTACCAAATTACAAATGAATGGCAGGAACCAATGGTATGCCATTCACTCAGTAAAGCATTTGCTACTATGTCTCATCTGAACTTTCAGTATCTGGGAGAGTAAATTGCCATCAGTGAAACTCCATGATGAGGCTAAACAAGGAGAAGTTATAAATAGCAGCACAGGAAGAGAAAAAAAATATAGTGAACAGCAGGAGGAAGGACAGAAATTAAAACGGGAAAAATTGAAACTGATGTGCTTAAGAAAAAGGGACACATATTCATCAGGTGGAAGAAATTCAAGGAAGTGCAGTACTGAAAGAAACCACAAATATAGCATGAGGGACCGCACTGTCACACAGCAAGAAAACAAAGCTCTTTGGAGCTGCTTATACAAGGTTTGTCACTCCTAAGTAGATATGGTGGAGCATTTTGGAATCATAAGAGAAATTTTGCTTGAATGGATATCATAAACTGACCAAATCCATGTCCTTTTCTCTATGCAGGAACAACTATATCTATCTTATTCCCAAATTCTGCTTTGTTAAGCTTTCTCTAAAAAATATCTCATGGATTTTATTCAACTTCCATAGTGCTTTGCTGCCCTTATCATGAGGTCTGACTCAATTCTCTCTTGCTACTATATAACATTGCATTCAGCTCTCGACAACACACTCCAAAAAAGATCTGGATTGTATCTGCATTATCATTTTAGTTCAGACCAGAAGTGTACTTTTTCTTCAAAAGTAGAGAAGTCTGCAGATCATCCCTACTCATTATTATCTGGTTACTAGGCCTGTTAACCTGTTAGCCTGTTAACAGAGCTGCACACTACTTGCTAACATAGAAAGAGCTGCTGGCAAACATTCATTGAAGAACAACAAATCCTGCGATGGGATGGAGGAACTGATTTATTAGGAAAGAGGAAGCCAGATACACAAAGAAGGCAAAAGCAGTTGTATAGTTATCGTTTGCCCTGGTACCTGTGACATAGAATATTTATGGTCATGCAGCTGTGCAGTCCTTTCCCCTGGGGTGACCAACATTTGAGGACACAAAGGTGAACTATAATAGCCAACAACTATATAGACTTTAAGAATGTCAGATTTCAATTTGGAACATAACCAAGGATAAGATGTAATTAAGATAAGAAAAAAATAATAATTTCAGAAGACAATGTACTTGCGTGTCTTTTAAACAATGGAACAGTCTCCCAGACTCTTCCCAGTAATGGATCCTATTTGCTTGGTGCTTTTATAGCCAGATTGGCAAAAGCTAGAAAACAGCCTACAGGATACAATCTTGTTCTGGCAAGGAGTTGGACTGCATGATCGTTTCCATCTAAGATTCTTCTCAATTCAGGGTGAAGTTTTGGAAGCAGATCTCTTTCTTACTTTGTATTTGCCATATGAAATTACGTATCAGCTGGAGTTCCTAGGTATAACACTTAGCTGCAACAAATGCCAGCTGGAGCTCTTGAGGTCTGACACAAACCTTTTTAGAGATGACTAGTATGTCACCACTGATTTGGGGACCCTCAGAGCAAGCCTCTGATCCTCACAAAAATGGATGCATATCTGCAAATGTGTGAGAAGTCAGAGCCTCTCTTCCCTCTTAGTTACCCAAGTTAGCCAGAAGCAACCCAGCATTGGCACAAAAATCGTGCATCTCTGTTACAGGTTACTTTGCCTGAGATAATATTTGCTGCTAAACAACATCATGCTGACACAGTGACACAGTTTCTGGATTCAAGGTGACCTGTACCTTGTCAGTCTGCTATGTGCTCAGAAAAAGTTTGCACGTGCTCTCATAGAAATGTCTTTAATTAATATATCCAAAAATAGCAAAATAACTTCTCTCTTTTGACGCATTCCATGTGCCTCATCTCTTTAATGCCTGTCATCAGACTGTCAGTACACTGAGGGATGAATCACCTTTACTTAATGTCTAATACAGAATCAAGCACCTTGACCCAACAAATGCAACAGAGACCAAGAGAACTGGACTGCACTCACAGTCTGCAGTTGAGAGTTTTGCTCTTTGGTTCTTTGGGTCAAGGTTGTCCTGTTAAAACTTCTGTAATGTTGAACTTCCTTCTCTAAAAATTTCTTTCTTTAAAAATGCCCCAGTTCAACCATGCATAAATGGAGTCATCTAAGCCTTACAAGCCATTTTGAAAAATTACAACCATGTTCTTGAATGGAGAGGCCACAATTTTATTTCAGCATATGGAGTTAAATTAGAATCCCTCCTTCTCTTTTTCTCAAAATCAAAAACCAATGCTCTTTACAGGGCTATATATTGTACCCCTTCAACATACATAGATGCACACTAAGACCAAGACCACCAATAACAAATGCAGAATTATTTATTGCCATATGAAAGATAAGTACACACAACAGAGCAAATAGGAAAAAAAATAGAAAATAAGTTTTTAAATTAAGATCACAAAGCTGAAATAACAGCAGAAGCACTTAAACATATTGCTGCCCCAAGCGGGTGCAAATTTCAATGGAAAATAACTACCAAATGTTTCCAAAGCCAACCACAGAAATCAGATAAGATTCAACTTAAATTCAATTTATTCTGAAGATTTTGTTATTATAGAGGCACACATGCATGTAGTATTCATGGTTATTTATCAAAAAATAAACTTTTCTGGGCTCAAATTTGTGTAATACCAAAGAAGGGGTTTAAAAAGAGAAATCCCTCTATTCTGTGAAATGGTTTCTGGGAACTTTCCTGGAAATCCCAGCAAGACAAGCCAAAGAAAAGTATCTATGGGGAATTGCGATTGTTGCAGCAAATATGTGCTTACACTCTGATTCATTTAATTAAGGCCTTTGAGTGAATAATGGGATACAAAACAAGGGACATACTGAAGAAGAGTAATCAATCTGCAACAAGATCATACCAGTTATTAACTGCACACTATACAAATGTAAATCCAGATCAGCAAAAAAGACTTACATATTATGATTTTTCAATAGAAGCTTTAAAGCAGCATTTGTCAATGGTGTTAATTTTAAATTATGTGACTAGTGACAGCACTGTATACCACCCAGGATTTTAGCATGCTGGGAAAACCTCACTTCTCTTTTGAAGTCATATTTCAAAAAAACCTGATCATTTCTGAAGGATGTTAATGGGGACAGAGTGAGAGAAGAAACACACAGTGAAGAAGTTAAAATTTAAAAATAGGTGTATAACAGAGGTATTAAATATCCAGATTACAAAGCCTGGTTGGCTTTTCATTACTATTTCACTTTAAATGAATAGTGATGTGTGAAAATTGTACTAGAAAAATAGAAACTGTTCTCCCATAAGCAATACTGCTATTTTCAAACAACAACTGCACTGTTAACGCAATCATTTGTATTGTACTGTATTAGTAATAGTCAAAATTTGTTATGAACTTGTGGTTATTGAGTGAAGTTCATTGATAGCTTCTGTGAATTGCTTTTGGACAAGCACATGAGACACTCGGCAACTATGGGTCTGTGGCTATTAATGGAATTGTCTTGAAGTAGGTCTGTGGTTACATCTGGGTGAAGACTGGTCTCCAGTGGTCCACAAGCAGACGTACATCTACCCATGCTTATTATGGTGCAGTTTGGAGGAATGGCACTTTGGATAAATGGTATCAAATCATGGGAAGAACATGCAACAGGAAGAAGTGCAGGACCCAAAGATGGAGATTGAGATGCCGCTGAAGTTAGAAATTATGTTGATAATCTTTTAATGAAGTGCAGCAACAGAGATGAAAAGGGAAGCACATTCCTTACATTAATTTCTGCAGTTTCTAATGCACCATTTGTGCAATTAAGGGATGCCAGCTTGGACCAGGACTTCCAACAGTCTTTTGAAAAGTATGTTATCTCTCTGTATGGCCTTGAAAATTCACCTTGGTCAAACCTTGAGTGCATCAGATTGCTTATGGTTTCCCATGACGTTTTGATGTTCAAGTTACGCATGATTCCAGGTCAGATGAGGTCAAATAGGCCAGATGAACAAATTTAATGCACTCCATTTTTCGCACTAAAAAAAAAAAAGAAAAACATACCTTAAAGAGAAGAGTTGAAATTTGGGCTTCTGCACACACATTTATAGCACTATCCAGTTACAAATATGGCAAATTCTAGGGCAGTTTTATACAGCTCAATTAGAGCAGAAGAGGAAGTAAAAAATTTCACCCCATGCTTCAAATGCACACAGGGAGAGAAATGCTGCTTTTCAACAAATTAGCTGTCCTATATAGAAGGGAGTGACTTCACCCCCAGCACGCAACATATCTGAGTTGGCAGAAAGCTGCTAGCAACCCCTTTAGTACTGTCATCCTCATGTACTTCAGGACACAAATGCCCAGGCTGAACTCCAACACTACATTGTTCAGCCCTTCAATGGCAAAGATCCATCTAGAATTATAAAATGGTACATTGAAATAACATAAAGTAATGAATTTTGCAGTCCTTACTTAGCAAAACCATTTCCTCACATCACCTTTCCCAGAAAGTGAAGGCTGCAATATAACATACAGTGCTAAATTAAACCTTACACAAACATTACTGACATGTACAGATGTACACTGCTTCAAGTGCTTACTCATCATATGTAATTCAAGGAAACAGCAAGCTATTGGGGTCCAACGGCAAGCATTACAGAGAATTTTTCAGCTATTCAAAGCTGTGAATCAAAGGTGATGTATTGAATGTCTACTCAAGAGGGCTGTGGTTATGGAATTTGATGGCAATGAGCACTGCACTGAATATAAATGTCACCTTATTTATCATCCCTTATTATTTTTAGAATGTTCATTGCAAGGAAATATACTTAAGCAACTTTAATTCTATACTAGAAAGACCTCTATAAAAGAAAAAGTTGATTCCAGAACTTTTCAGAAAGAGTATTTTTCAGTTTCTACAGATCCCACATCTGGAAAAAGAAGCACCTATTCAACTACAGTCTATATAGGTATTTATCATATCAGGTCATTTTGGGATACTTCCATGCAGGTGTTTAATAGAGTATGGCTTGATTTCCTAATGGAAAAAATAATGCATCAAACACCAAATAAAGTAAATAATTTTACACACAGAAGATAAATATTTTATAAAGGCTTTCTCTGACTGAATATTGCTTAGAAATGAGAAAAATCTCCAAACACCTTCAAAAGTGATTCGTTAAATTCCAGTGGCTGCATCACTGCCTCTTATTGTCACATGCTCAAATTTTATCATCTCCTATCAAAGACCAAATGGCCAAAGTGATGGTGGCACCTAGTAGTTAAGTTAATCTGTCCCAATTCCCCAAATGAGATACTGCTTGCCGAGAACAGGACTGCTCAGCACAGGACCTGTTCCTGTTTCCTCAGTACACATGCTCTTCCAGCTTGGTTTTCCCCTAAAATGGGATCATACCCGTGGCACTTGCTAGGCCTAAGCTTGGTTGGTTCTTGATGAGAGGTGACTATTAGCACCAAAATATTCCCATTAAACCACACAGATCTAGCAACCTCCCCTTCTTGCTTCTTAATCATCACCATGACAATGTCAACACTTAAATCACCAGTACTGAACATATGCGAGACGTGGCCCAATTTGTATCCCTTGGAGTTGTTACCTAGGCTGCTTTCAGAGTCACTGTTGTATTTGGTTTATATTTCTTAGGTTTTCTTCTGAGACATAAAGCTGGAGAGAGGAGATGGGACTAGCACTGGGGAAAGACAGCCCTGGTGGCAGAGAGAAGATAGCAATATAATGCCCAGTTCTTTGGGTGACAGAACAAAACTGCTTTAAATGCCAGCTCCAAAACCACTGTTGAAAGGGACTGATGTCATGCCAAGAAGCAAGTGCTTGTTGCAATATCTCTCTGGCATCTCACTTGAGAAATAGGAGTATGATGTATCGCAATAACTGGGGTCATCCTCATACAGGAAACAGCTACAGCAGAGTTAGGCAAGGGGAAATATTCCTAATAATGGCAACCTAAACCTTTAATATCGTATCAGTTTTAATATTATGGTACACTCTTAGTGTTAATTTGGCCTAAGAGTAACTATTTCATAAGCACAGTGGTATTTTTAAGCAAAGCCTTTTGAATTCTTTTGAAAGATGTTTACAGTAGTTAAAGAAATATCACATTTTAAACATTCATTTCTAATTACGTTCTGGCAGAACCTTAGCTGGAAACACTACCAGCACTATTTTGATTGCCAAAGCTGTGAGAGTTTACATCAGCGAAGGTTATCTGCTGTCTGCTGATTATCACGATCAAACATCATTACAAGAATATGGTCAGCGGAGATGACAAAGAAAACTGGGGAAGCTTATGAAATCTGTGGGTGCACAGTACAGTACTGAGCTATTTTACTGGAAGAACTGAATGACTTCAAGGACTGAAGCAACACAAACGGGATGAAATCTAGAATTGCCTCGCTCAATTTCATGAAGCTGGCAGCAAAAAATATCACTATAAACTGGGCACTTGCCAGCTGCAGGTTGGGGAGAAAAATCTAGATGGTTCGGTCAAATTCAGGGTTAGCATGAGCCCCTAAAGAGAGGCAGCTATGGTAAACAAGTACAATTCAAAAACACAAGGGATATTTCCAGCAGTGAGGGGTGTGCCAGTCATATGTCACTGGAACACTGTGTAAAATTTAGGTCACCCCTTTCAAGGACAGACACAGCTGTGCTCCATATGGGGGAGATCCACAGCCACAGCCCTGTCGCATGGCCCCCGAGCATGAGCCTGGGCTCCCATGTTTGTGCCTGGGAAATCCCATGCCATGCACCACATGAGCAGGAAATCCAGCCTGTGGGAAACGTGAATGACACAGATGGCCAGTGAGTGCACAATCAGCCCGGTGCTCTCTGGTTGCACTAGGCTCACCAAGATGGGTTGACTCCACGGTGCTTTGGCTGATACAGCAGAGAGGTTCCAGAGCTACTGTACGTAAACCTTTCATTTATCCTTTGGGTTTCAGGTAGGTTCAAGCTATCTTGCATCGATCAAATAACACAGTGCATGTAGGGTACACCCAGCATGTCCCTGACGTGCCACGTTCATTGTCCAGGTGTTCAGCTGTCAGGCTGCATCTGTGTTTGTCTGTGACTTCCAGACATCAACCAGACTGATGAGAATGATTGTGCCAAATCAGTGACCGTATGTTGTGCCAAGCAATGCTAATGCAAGGAGAAGAGGAGAGGGTAGAGCCATCTCTTGTTCTCCAAATAATCTCTTTGTATATGATGCAGGAAAGTGGACCTGACATGAAACAGGTGCAGAAGATTGCTTCTAGGAAGACCAGAGAAATGGAAAATCCATCTCACGAGAAGAGACTGTGAGCACATCTGAATAAACAGGTGCAGACCAATGTGAGCCTCATACTGGCCCAGAATCCATGTAGACCGAATTAGCACAGTGCTAATGAAGTCTCCAGCAGAACTCAGCAGTTCAGGCTTAGCATTACACTGGCATAGCCCCATAGGCACCAGGAGAGGGCAAATTTGCATCCCAGCTCATTCAGGTTGTTAGCAGAGAGAGCCTGAATCTGCCTGCCCTCATTGGTGCTGATAGGCTCCCAAGTTTGGCTGGTTAGCCCCAGCGGAACAATGCCCAAGGGGTCAGGACTGCCCTCTTTAACACACGGAGAACGGGGAGGCAGGAAAACTGCCTCAGCAGAGAGACAATGTTGGCATAAGAACAAACGGATGTACATCCGCCATAGATACATTTAAGCTGGAAATATGAATAATTCTAGCCATTATGGCAGCAAGATCCTGGAAGAGCTCTCACAATTAATGAGGGCAAAAATGTAACTGATTTTAAGGTGATGCCTGATGTTTCCAAACAGAACCCTGTAACACAGAGGTGTCTGAAATACTCCTAGATGTCCTGTAAGACCCCGCCCCGAAAATCTCCGTTAGCTATGAACTGCAAACCGAAATCCAATTGAAATCAGGAATTTAATTAAAAGCAGCTCGTCCGAGCTGGCTGCTGGCAGGCATTACACTGGTAAAAAGTGACAGCTGCTTCCTTGGCAGCGCAATGTCAATGACTGTGAAAGAGGCCAAGGAACAGGCACAGGCCACCACTGCCCGAGGACGGCCTCATTTTGAAGAATATATGTGTAAGAAAGGCTTCAGAGCCTTTTATCTATGTTTTCATCAGCTAAGATACTTTACTCCTACTTTAATTTATATTTTACTGCTGTCTTCTTTGGGTTTTTTTTTTTGGCTCAGTGGGAGCATAATGCTAATTAAAATTAGTTAAGAAAGAAAATGTCAGTTTTTCCAAGTACAACATAATTGTTCTTAAAAAAACGTTCCCTCAGTACCTAGTAAATCCAGGGTTTGTTTGCAATAAATATGCATTTCAAACTCTTTTCCCTTTCTACAAGCAGTCTTAGATCACTTTGATCCATTTTATTCGCATATGTATTCCTCGCTGTGTGTAAGTATATGATTCCCATTAAAAAAAGGGTTGCAAATACCTTTTCTAAAAATGCACCCTTTTCTTGTTTTAGGAAATTTGAACTTGGTTCCAGGTAAGAACTAGTAGCAAGGGATTAGTACTCTCACAAAATTAATTTTATTAAAATGTCAGAAATAAAATTCCGGTTGGATTCCCAGAAGTGGGTTTGTACATATGTTAATATTCAGAGGCAATTTGTGGTCCTTAAATTAAGTTTCGCAGTGAATGGTGGACCGCTCCAGGTATCCACAATAATTCACACACTGAGAAGAGTGAATTTGAATCTAAAATTTAATATCTAAGTTTAAAGTAACCAGTTAATCTTTGGTTGGTTTTTTTCTGTTGGAGCTTCAGGTGGAAATGATGGGCCCTATGAAATGATGAGCTGTATCACATGGCGATGCTTGTCACAGTTTTTCCCTGTGAAGAAACTGTATTGCTTAGTCTAAGAATAACTTTAAAATTCACAGAGAGTAAGAACTGTTGAGCAGCTAAAAATAAAAAGTCATAGGAGAACACGCTGTTAGGCCTAAACATTGAGACCCTTCAAATAAACTTGAGCTGTTGAGCTAACCTAAACATTTTGGGTCAGATCCTGATCCCAGTGAATTCCAAATGATTTGTGGTGAGAACTAATGTTTCTCCTTTTATTTCTGTTTTCCTGCTAATGAGTATCAGATACAACATTGCAAGACTATTCTGTAAACAAAGTGCAAAATTAATCATTTTCAGAGGAACATTTTATTCACAGTAGGCTGTGGAGGGAAGGAATTAAGCCTAAGTAAATAAACAATGAAGGTAAATAAGAATACACAGAGAAAGTGAAAAGATCATCAGAAGATGCCAGTTAAAAAAATATTGGATATATGATGAAAGCAAAATATACTGCTTATAAGGAAAATTCAATGACTGAGTAAAATGCTGAGTAATTTCATCTAAGCATTATATTATTTGCAGTTTCCTGCATAAAAGGAAAAAATAGAACAGAAACTCAGGCCCTTGTTAAGCCAAAGTTCTTTTCTTCATCCAAGAGCAGAGAAGCTAGCAGGTTTACACAATTTTATGTCAATTAAAATATTCCATATTAACAATGCATACTTGTCCAAACTAACTGACTTCCAATTCTTTCTGGGCAAAGTTTGAGAAAGAAATGCTGCATTGCAATTAAAACAAGCAAATTGCATCTATTTTGGAACAAGTGAAGAATTACATGCAGTTCAGGTTGTTCAAAATCTTTCTATTTGGCTGCAGAGGTCTATTAATAGGATGTGTCAAACCTGTCCAGAAGCTTCTTTCTATTATTGATAAACAACTCACACATTAAACTAGGAGATTAAGACGTGTATTCCTTCCAGTTCTTATGTATGTTTAGTCATTAATCCAAAACAACATTGCCAAACCCTGACCACAGAAATAGTAAAAATAAATACCAATGGTCTGGGAAGAGAAATCCTGAGGTCACAAAGAGAAGGTAACTTCAAGGGAGTATCCTGGAAATTAAGACTTATAAATCACCAAGGGCTGAAAGACACAAATTTCAGCAGCTGCATAATGCCATTTTACATGGCTAAAAATAATAAGAGTCGTGGGGCAAATGCCAGGAAAAAAAAGAAAAATCACTGGAAAACTTCAAACATTTATGTTCAAAGAAAAGGCTTGAAGCAAGTGAGTTATTTGATGAGAGCCTAAGTGCACAGCAATGGTGCCTTCTAGCCTCCTGTTCGGCTTGCCACATGCCTCAAACAGGTCTGTCATGCATAAAGCGATTATTTACACAAAAACAGATCACATTATGTATGCAATATGCATTTTAGTGATGTTGGGGATAAAAGGTCAGTAGATTAATCATTTCTGTTCCATATTCAAAAGTGGGCAGATAATCCTGCCTTTCTGGGTAGAGTAAACTCCTCCATTCTTGCTGAAGTATTTGTTCCTCCACTCTACAGCTTATTCAAAACCGTTAAACAACTGCTGGGTAAAACCATTATATTGTAGAAAATGAGGGTCACCCTGAAAAAGATTATCCTAGACATGATCCCTAAAGATTTTTCTTGAATAAATGTTTTTTAAATGCTATTTTTCCTGCCTTCCCCTCTGAGTCCATTACATATTGAAAATGCAAACGTGTATGTCGGTTCAGGCAGGGCACATGCAATCGCCTGAAAAGCTGACAATTATTAAATGATATTATTTTAGAATTCTTTATATTTTACTTCAGTGAGATGACAGAAATTGCACTCTGAGTCCTTCAGCTCTCCTTTTGTCTGTTATCATGCTACATGGCTTGGGCAAAATCCTGATCACAAGGAAGGCACCGGGAGTTTTGCCACTGATGGCTCATGGCTTTCACCACACAATCCTCAGAGCTCTGAGAATCAGCCTGAAACAAAGACTGAGACTTCCCCATGGCAAGGGTGCTCAAAGGAGATGTGTTTCCTTTTCCCCAACAAACCCTCCAGTCTGTCAACTCAAAAGTATCCTCCTAACGCTTTGAGAAAATACTTTTGCCATGCTGCTATGCTAAAGATGAAAAACTAACCTTAGTTATCAGCCTGCTATTCTCATCTTTCTAAACGGTGTTAGTGTATTGAAATTAGCTGTCATGTGCTGAAACATACTCTGTTATAAAACTCTGCACGTGGTGAATTTTGTTACAATCTTCTCAGCGGAGATTTATATCCAAGCAAATTGCATCTCCTCAGCCTCCTCTGCATTACACCTGAAACCAGTATGAACAAAGACAATGGAAGAAGCATTTTCTCTTTCTGCCAAGGACTTCATCTGTATTCAATGTGTATAAAGTTGCCGCTTAAGTATAACTCTATGGGGTTCCACTTCTGGACTAGACTGTTGTCTTTGCTGAAGAGCAAACCATTCAGATGACTATAATTATACCATACTACCAGGGGGTCCAGCCTCAGCTCTTGAGCCACAGCAGCTTTTGAGCAGTTTGCTTGATGGGTAGCAGAGATGTGCTTGGCACGGGGGTTTCTGGATAATCTGATTTTCTACTGCTGGAGGAAGTATGTTAGCAGCTGCTACTGAAGTTGACATTGCTGGCTCACCCCAGAAACCGGCTGTGCACCCCATTTGGCTCCATTGCCCAGCAGGACCTTGTGACAGCCACTGTCATCTCCTGTACATCTTCTATATGTCTCCACTACACAAAAGGGTAAGACTACATACATTTTCCTTGCAGTGAAGCTTGTTCAGGAAATTTCTGCTCTTAACGCATTCTTACTACATAGTCCCACCCAGGGGCAGTTTGATAACATTGCTAAGGCAGTCTGATGGGATGATCCTGTTACCCCTGTCTATGCCACGCGCTGTGGCCATTTTTCTCTGCATTGCATACGTGATCATTTCCTTTTGTCATGAGCCACTTTAGGGAACTAACCTGTCAGGAAATAACTTGTTTTTCTAAAGCCAAGCTTTTCTGCTCCCTTAGTCCCCAAACCAGGTCACTGCAGGTCACTGCAGGATCACACAAGACAGTGCAAGCAGAAGTGACGAAGGATTAATGGGGTGGAAAGTTGCACCTTTTGGCGTTCATCAAGTTGCACAGAAAGCTGGGCTATTACAAACCATTTTAGGGGTCCTAAAGTAAACTCAGTCATCAAAATCATCTGGGTTTAAACACAGAACTCCTTAATACATAACCTTTTTGTTATTTAGTTTCTACCATGGCCTGACAGGCTGCTGGCACAACAGGAGCACTAGTGAGCAGCAGTGTGGAGGCAGGTACAGAAACCCCTTAACACATCAGGGGAAGAGTACACTTGGTCACACTGCAAAACTTTGGTAGGTGACTCTCAGACTCAAGAAAATGGTTTCTGCTCACTCAGAGTGAGACCTGAGTTTTGCACTAACAGACCTGTAGCTGTGGAATCCGTCCTCCCTCCACATTAAACATTTCCTTCCCAGTTCAACACAGAGTCAGCAAGAAGTGGGGAAAAAAAATTTAAAAGCTTCAGTGGAGGGAATGTCTTTGTCATATATGACATACTTGTCATGTATTCAAAGGTGAGAATGCCAGCGTGAGCTAGGGGTGTCAAAGTCCATGACTCTGCTAGTGATCTTATAGACCAATCTGCAGTGTGGCACTTTTTTCTTTCAATTCTCAAAGCTACTCAAAGTATTGGCTAGGTGCTTGGCCAACCCCCTCCCTCCCAAATAGGAGGGACAAAAAGAAAAACAGATGTCACCTAGAAGTGCTGAAAGATTAAGAGGGATGTAGGTCCAGAGACAGCCAGACCCATGCACAGACTCCAGCTTAAGGCAACTTTTTTCCAGAGGTGTCACCAAGAGTAAACAGCTGCAAATAAAGTTTATCCATGTCCGATTTCAGCAATATAACATTTACCTACTTCTTACTGATACCAGACAGGTGAGTAATTTACCACTGCACTCTCTGTAGTCACTGGGTAGCCACTCATATGAGATGAAATTGTCCAGCTCTTATTTCAGGGCTGGATCCAAACTTCAGCGAAGTCTTTTTCATTTCCTTCGCATAAAGTTCTGTTCTAACACATTAACGACATGTAACTTAGATGACATGAGAGGTGGAACTCTTCCAAAACACATTGAGTTTCCTGTCAAACACCATTGCGTGCCTTTGCGCAGGAAATTATAAAATAGAAAATAAACATGTAAATATACCATTTCAACACATCCTCTGCATCAAAGCAGACCTGATGTTTTTAATTTCAGCTTTTTGAGGTTTTGTTTTTATAAGTTGCTGAATTTATTTTCTAGCTCCTGTTTATGAAAAGAACTTTAAAAGAGTTATAAATTACATTTATCAAACGAAGAAAAACTACAACTGTAAAATTCTCAAAAAGGGGAAATAACGTGAACCCTGTATGTGCACGCATGTGGAGACACACACAAACATATATATTTAAGTTAGTGACTGCTGAACCACAGACCACATGCAGAAGAGTAAAAACCACCCATAACCAGATGTGCCACTGTAAATCCCATATTTTAGGATATGTTCTATGAACTCCTCAGAGCACAGGAAGACACGAGTTCCCACACTATTAGAAGCAGCAATATGGATTCCTAGAAAGACCGACTGACTACCTTCATGTACCTAAAAATAATCCAAGATCCAGCTGGGAGGTACGGTCCTTGCAAAGTAGAGAGAGGGTTTACTGGAGTGAAACATGTGATTTTGAGCACCATCCAGCATAACACAGAAGTGAGAACAGCAGTGACACCTCACTTTGAGCCTCCCAAGAACCAAAGGGCTGCAGAAGGAATTCCACCCTTTCCCACGGAATTTTGTATAAATACACAAGTGCTGTACTTCGACTGAAGACATCGCTGCATGGCTTGTAGAGCCATGCAGAGCCACCATTTCACTATGAAACAGCAGCCTCGGGTTATATTTCCATTTTCCTATGGCAGGAAAGTGTAGCAGTGGGTCACTGGAGCAAAATGCTTCGGTTCTTTGCTCTATCCACAGCTGAATAGGAAACCACAATTCAAAAGTTTCCTTCAAGTTATAAAAACAAAGCAAAGTTGTTTCCAGGGAATGGAGAAAAAGTCATTTCAAAAGTCCCTATCCAGCTACAAATACGCTGTATAAGACCAAGCACTTTATTTACCTCGGAATATCTGTCACTGATCTAGTAGAGCAAAGTTTGTTGATATTCAGGGTTGCAAACCCATCTGTTTACTCAGGCTTTTGTCTGTCAGCATAGTTTGAAGAGGTCGCTTTCAGAGATCAATTTTTTTTCCTGGGGGTTTCTTCAGAGCTACCACAATTTGTTATTGAGTCTATTTAGAGGCTTTAATTTGTGGTTTTCAAGATTGCATAACTGCACAGAGAGGTGGTGAGAGGCCCACATGAAGAGTTCAAAATAAGTTTGACAATATAGTAAATATCTACTCAGTAATTTTCCCTGGACTGAGAACCACGGAATGCCAAAAAAAAGTTGTTAATCAGGCTGGTGTATGAACATGGCTTTATGAGGACTGGAGTATACATTTCCATTCAGATGCTAAGACACAGAATTCCCTTCACTTGCGGTTGACACCAACTAAAGATGATACACCAGGGGGCTGCAAAGCAGGCGCTTGCCTAGATTGTTCTAAAATAGCCTATTCGGAACCAGATAAAGAAAAAATGAAATGGGATTTTAACTTTGCCTTTTATTCAGAGTTCTCGTAAGAAGTTACATAAAAATGAAGTAAGGCGCCTAGACTCCCATGAGGAAGCTCAGCATTAAGTTTTCTATTTTGTAGATGTTAGACGTGAGGCACAGAGACATGCACAGTAATGTTTGGAGAAGTGCAGGTTGCACCTAGGGCGAGTTGCAAGTCCTCAGGGCCTCTGGGACCCTGCAGCCAGAGACATGGCATCAGCCACAGGCAGAAATAGGGTGCTGAGGACCCATATGCACATTGAATGCTCAGGTCGTGTGTCCCCAAAGTCAGTGTGGCAGGCACCTGGGCAAGCAGCAGCTGTATCAGGGATGCACAAGTTGTATTTGCATAGCAGAGGGCACTGTTCAGCATTTTGGACAACTCGTATCCCGTTCTGAAAAACCTGGTGAGGAAGCGATGTGCACACTGCAGGCTGGGAACCCTGCACCAATGGAGTGGCAAGGCCATGAGCAGAGCGTATTTTGTCTAGGGCTGTGCCTGTACACTAAGGTAGATATAAGGTCTGTACCTCTGGTCTCTACCTAGTCCAGCAAGAGGGTATTTACAGGTCATAAAATTCCTCCTGAGTGGGTGACGAGTGAAAGTGGCCAGTCTGTGCTCAGGTCCACGTACTGCAAGCATTTTGCTACTGGTACACAACCCTCACAACCTAAACCAGCCCTTGCACGCCCGCTCTGTGCGGACCCATAGGTCTGCCTGACCATGTCCATGGCGTGACACTTCAGCCATCAGTGTAAGGACTTTGCTAGACCCACTCACGTGTTTATACTTCACTTGACAACATAAAAAACGTATTGTTGGCTCCTCCCGGGTCTGCTCTGACTCACAGCCCCCCTGGATGCACGCAGGACCCCCAGTGAACAGGGGGACACCCCGAGGCAGCGCTCTCCTGCTGCCGTCCCCGCTGCCCGCCTGCCGTG
>VZRW01012706.1:399193-452511 GCA_013398125.1 Aegotheles bennettii | reverse complement strand
GGGAAGGGCAGCGGGTGCCCCCGATGCCGCCCGGCTGCCCCGGGTCCCTCGGCAGCGCCCGGCTGGGCTGCCAGGGCCGTGCAGCAGCACCCACCCGGGCCCTCGGCAGGTGTCGGAGCCCGTGCGGCTCCGCGCTCACCCTCCCCGCGGGCACCGGGTTAGCCGAGGTTCCACGGGCAGCCTCTGCCTACTTTCTTTTTTTTTCTTTTCCACAGCTTAGTTTGCCTTACTCTACAACAAAGCCCTTCTTTGCTTTCTCACCTCGTTATCTTTTTCTTATCCGCTTTTGGCATGCTTTAGTTGTAATCCGAAGTTACGGACAACCCCCGGGCACGTCCCCTCCAGGCCATTTCCCGGTCATACGTGCAGAAGCGATCACTGTCCTCACTTGGGCTTTAATAGTTACAGAAACCGCCTCGTCTTTACTTTCTGATACTAGCAGAGTTTGGTCAAAGGCGGTCGGAGGTCAGGATTCCATTATTATTTTTTTTTTAATAAGTCAGCTTTCTAAAGCTACATTCCTCCTTGAAGCCGAACACAGGGTTCTTATTTATCACTTTCTCTTTAACCATTAGCAGAAGAAAAAATTGCCGTGAATGCCCGGAATCCCTGAAAGAGATCACACTCTTCCTTTGCACAAATCAAAGTTATCTGCTCCTATTATATCCTCCACTTACAATTAAGCAATGAGCCTCCATCCCCCTGAGCTTTCCCGGGGACACTTGTTCAGCACAGAGCAGAACAATGCGCTGCACATCCAAAGAGCCCACGGTGTCAGGAGCCTCCCCGGCTGATACCGAGTGTTGAGAAACGTCCTGTCTTTAAAACGCGTTTTTAGTGCCTTTCCACCCCCCTAGTGCATGACAAACAGAAGTCAGAGAGCAGCGAAGAGATTTATCAGAGAGAGAGATCTGAGTGGTGATTACATGTTCTGTCAATAATTAATTGAATTATGTCCCCAGCATGATTACATACAGTCCTCTAGCCGGGAGGGGAAAAGGAAGAAGGAAGCTGTGGTGTGGTCGGAGGGGGATCTCAGGACATGGTTCCAGTCATTAAAAATGTGATGTAACGCTGCAATCCCGTGTATTCTGAGGCACAAATGGGGAAACACAAACGAAACCAACTACTAAGATATTATTTGCTTTACAGCAGGGAGACAGCAAAAGCACTTGCTTTCGTTGCTTCTTTCATTAGTTGCTTTCATTACTGCTTTCTGCTGGGGATTTCAAGGTGTTTTATGATGAACAGACTGGAGGTCTTACTCATTTGATCTATAAGCTATACGTTGTAGGCTTTGTATTGTTCACCACATACTAACTGACTAAATTTGAGATTTCTGATGTTTGAAATAAAAATTAAAATCAGTCCAGAAATTAAAATCTGTCCAGCAAAGCATCATAAATCCAACACAAATCTAGAAATGACACATCCAAAGAATCTTGCAAGCAAATTCTTACTCTGACACTAATTTTTCTGTACTTCTTCCAGTCATAAGGGAGATAATCATATCATTATTAATTTATTATTTACTAAGAGCTGTTAGAGCACTCTTTTGGTACACAAATGCAAGAGAACAAAAGGCTTGATTCAGTTCTCACACAAGTTTTGCACTGGTGTAACTTCAATGACACAGGTGTAGTCACTTCAGAACCACCTGGGTGTAATTATGATCAAAATCTGGGCTATTGCACTTCCTTTGCCTTTCTGATGGTTCAAAACCCCTATTTTTCTACAGCACGCTGCGAAAGACAGACAGCTGTTTGAATACAGAGCTCAAAAACCATTCTCAAGTTCCTCCTCACTGACAGTGCCAGTGTCCTAAATCCTGCCAGAACTCAAGTCACGTCCGCACGTTTCCTTACCATTCTGCACCCTCCCTACAGCGTGAGAGTTGTAAACCCCATTGATATGTCCTCCCTCCCACTTGTTAAGGCACATCCTCTCAGTGTCTTGAGTTTCAGATCAGGTAGCTTTTAATTTTAAATACTTTTAAGCATCCAGCTGCCAAAAGGAATTTGACACCTGCTTCCTTCTTCACAAATTCCTCTTTTCAGACAAATTCGTGATGATGCCTCTTGAAAAGGGGTTCCTTTATGACCTCTGCTTAATTGACTGCTCCTTATATTTCTCATCTTCTTGGCCTTCCACCTGCTTCTTCAGATATTTTGGAAGTTGTTTACAGTAGTAAATGCACTAACAGTCAACGGCCAAAAACATCCCAGCTAGACGAGTAAGAGCTATTCAGTACTTCCTGCGTGAAAATACATTACTAGACAAGCTCAAAGTCCTTCAGCTAGTGTGTGTAGGAAGTCCACTCAGGCTTTAATGCTAATACTTACAAAAATAAGGATCCCACAGCCTGGTCCATGGAGTTCTTGTGCCCATCAAACAGGGAAGATCAGGCCTATCTGATGTTTCCTCTCTCTTTTCCAAGTTAAAAGCTCCTTCTTAACTTTGCTCATGGAAATATTTGTTTCCATTTCCTTTTGAGTAATACATATCCTCCATCTCAAAAGGACCTTCAGGACATGGCCAGATGGGATAAGGTAGTTCAAATTCCTACACATCACTCCCTCGGTGCCCAGAATTAACCTGACACAGAGGCAATCCCTGAATGTCTGATCCAGACAACATCCAAGAGCTGCAGTTCTTACTGGAGACATTGGCATACGGCCCTTGGCAGAAGGGGGGCCTGTTATCCATTATAGAGTAACAGGCAATATAATAAATAATAAACAGATTTAAATTTTACTGAAACCTCTAGCAATGAGGGAAAGGACCATGGCAAAGCTTTCTGTCTCTTCTGTCCATCTTTCCCTCTCAGCTTCTTAGACTCATAGAGAAACTAGTGCTTGAGCAGTCTGCATTTGATCAGACTTTCATGTCCATTCCAAGGCACCTCAGGTGGGACTTTTAAGGTCATATTTTTGTTTCCTTAGCGGGTTTTGCACTTTTTTGCCTAAAGAGTCAGTCAGGATACACATTCATTGCAGTAGCCAAAATTCAGTATATTTATTTAATCACTCCAGGTTGTCAGGCACAATTCCTCAAATGATGTGCCACACTGTGGAATATAAATGAGGTCTCACAGCACAAAACCTTACTTGAAGTACCTTAAACTTGAAAAAAAATGCATTGAAACATCTTTCAGAGCTTTATCTGAGCTCAAATAACTTCATAAGCATAATTATGTCAAAGATATAGTTAATGTCAAAGACCTGATAGTAGAAATATGTTCTAAGAATAAAAATCATTACAGAACCTCAAGATAAGTTCTGAAATATACATTTATGAAAAATTATATTTTAATAAGTGATAAATAAAATTTAAAGGTACCTTTTATGGCTTTCAAAAATTGTTATAAGAGAGGTGACCCTTATAAAAACTATGGGACTGGGCTGAAGAAATTCTGGTAGTTGTACAATTTAATGCAAGAAAGAAAATAGTCATTTGATCACTTACCATTTTTGATGAAGGACAACAAGGACAGAACAGGGCGCAAAGCTGCTATCAACTGGATTTACAGCACATAGACATAGAGAACATACTGTGCTACTAACACACAGACACATGCATACAATTGCAAACAGAGATCAAAATTAGTCCAAAGTGGTTTGGGAACTTTGGAAAGGGAGAGGCAGGGAATTGTTCATTTTATAGAATTAAATATTTATTTCAAAAAATGATAATTATATAAAAATTTAAGTAAATTTCCAAGTTCATTTCTATTTCTTTCCACTCAAAATGGAACTCATCCATTGCATGTATGTCAGTGAATAATGAATAGTTCTGGGGAAATGGAAAATATTTGATGGAACTCAGTTGTCTTGTTTCCTCTATTTAATTTTATTATTTTTTGTCTTTTAACTGTATATTGCCTTCTCTAGAACGCATACCACTGGAATGAACAGAAAGAGTTGTTTGGAGAAATTCAGTAGTAATTTAGTGGTAGAATTGAAACATATTGGTATGTACTACAGAAATACATCTCTGTTTCCTAAAGTTGGATAGGAAGCTATCCAGAGGGATGTGTATTGGCACTTCCTGCAGACACTGCTGGAAGCTGGAAATATCTCCTTTGTCTTTTATCACATATTCTGTGTTACTATGAGCCCACTTCAGCATCTTTTGTTTTGTTACTATATCTAATTCTGAGAAAAGGGACTTGACAAAAAGGAAAATCAGAATTTATTTTATATTTCCAGTTACTGAATGTGCCCTATGACTCAGAATTCATCTCCAGATCTATTGAGCTTCTCTTGCTCAATGCAGTAAGACAAGTGCTTCCTGGGCCCGATGATGGAGAAGAAGCCATCAGGCATATAGGGTCTCTGAGAGAGACTTCAGCACTGCATTGCAAATGCATGAGATAAGGCCCAAACTATGGGACAATGAAAAGAGGGAGCTGGTTGTCTATTTCCCATGCACAGCATTGACAGTTGACAGATATGTCCAGCTAAATATTGTCTCTGAATCCTGGTACTGTTTTTAATGCCAGGTGAGCAATCAGGGCATTCATTGTAATTCCCATGTCATTCGCTTTTAGACAATGGATGTGTCATCATTGTAAAATGGAATTTGGGCTTTTTTGGAAAAGAAATCAACACTTAAGCCATACTTTTGAGCAAGTCAAAAGACACCCGAGGGTATGATTGCCTTGTATGCTGCTCTTTTTAATAAGGCCAAGGGAAAGCATCACTAGATGGGATTATAATCAACTGCTGCTTTAATGCAGACAATCGAAGACGGCTCCTTACTGATGGTTGTAAATTCATCATTAAAGATACCACTCAGAGTCATTTGGCTTGACATTTTTTATGCACAGAACAGAAAAGTGCAGTATTAGCTCCTGAGTGATTGGATGAGTTGTACATCCATTACTGGGCATACCAGAAAATGTTCCCAGCTTCAACTTATCTCCTACAGAAACTGAGAAGATGCATATTGTCTTCCTGTTGTTTACTCAAATTTTTGGTGCATTTCTTCACTCTATCCAAGATCTTGTTTATTTGAGAACCTACTATCATCACGCATTGCAGATTTTACTGCTGACTCTGAGATCATACCAGTCTGGCTCTGTTCATGTCTTATGAAATCTACAGGATGACAGGCAATATGAGAGCGAATTAGTTGCACTAATCCTGTAATGGATAAACTTCTCTCAGTTCACTGATTTGGGAAACGAGAGAATTGTTAGATCAGAAGCCCAGGAAAGCTGGACAAATTTTTGATTTAATGCTTTATCCACCCAAGTAGCCAGTTCAACCTGGCTAAAATCTATGTATTGTCCACCTGAAAATTGCAAATTTATTCCAACAACAATTCATTAAAACATAAAAACATTACAAGTAAGACCTCATAAAATCTATACTCACATTTTCACAATAGATCACCTTTTTCAGTTAAGTTGTTTCTTTTCTAAATACAACTAGATTTAATTTTCCAGAAGAAATACATAAAACAAAAAATGAAAAGTTTCATTTTCCATTTTGGCCAACTCAAAAATCCATGTTTCCTGTTATACAAGTGAAATAAAACATACATTATTCAAATTCCCTGTTCTGTAGTCTTTCTTCCTGTTCATGGATTGTTCATGAACTGGTTATGATCTGTTAATCTATTCTTTATCCACACACTTCATCGATCAAATTACATGAACTAATTTCAGCCAAGAACATATCAACTAATTGTTCCCTTAGGGGTTTTATTTAACTGTGATATATGACCATCACTTATACAAATGGTGTCATATTTGCTTCCTTGCTGGATATACATATATATTCCTTGCAAGAGGGAATAGCCTCAAGTCGCACCAGGGGAAGTTCAGGCTGGATATTAGGAAAAATTTTTTTACAGAAAGGGTGGTCAGGCATTGGAACAGGCTGCCCAGGGAAGTGGTAGAGTCACCGTCCCTGGAGGTATTAAAAAAATGTTTGGATGTGGCCACTGGGGACATGGTTTAGCGGTGGACTTGGCAGTCCTGGATTGATGGTTAGACCCAATGATCTTGAAGGTCTTTTCCAACCGGAGTGGTTCTATGATACTATGATATATGATTTCTTTTTTTTTCAGACGAGAAGTACCAAGTAACAAGTCATGACAGTTTTCGAATATACATTTTTGGGTGACTAATCATTAAATGTCTAGAAGGTATACAAAGTTTCTATTCAGCCAGCAGCATTACCCACCTTTAAGACATCAACACATTTTCAGTGCTCTGAACCAACATATTTTATGTAACCACATGCACAAACTATAGATACAGTTTAAAGGAGACTGGATAATAAGAATCTGCTTTAAAAGTAATAAAAAAAACCTGCTTAGATTTCAGTATTTAGGCTTACAGTATCAAAAATATCTTTTTCACCTTTAAGTAATCGTGAGAATTCAACCATACCTCAGCTGCCAGATAGTTAGGACACTCACTTAAAGAGGAGGTTCTGGTACAAGCCCAGCCTATGTTTGTGAATCTGTACCTGGAATTTCCACATCCCTTCCAATGTGAAATACACAAACTTCCTTGGAGCTTAGGTGGAACAGGTGCTGACGAGCACTTCTGGGGAATGGTGGGAGAAAGACTGCTCACTTTCCCAGCAAAGGTAGTTAATCAGGATATAAAAGAGATATGTTACAGTATCAAGCAAAAATTCAGGTGCATGCCATAACTGTGAGGCTACTGTTTAATTCCAGATAATTGTCATTCTTCTTTAATTTATTCTGAACAGAATGTCTATTGTGACTTGAGAAACCTTCCCAATGAAAATTTACTTCAAGCCAATGCATTCCCTCATCAAATAGCTGAATTTACCAGAAATTTACTTTACTCCCTTCCCCCTGAAATAAACAAAAAAGAAAAAAAAAAGAGAAAAGTTTAATTCCAAATTTTCAGGCCAGCTGTAGGATGGACTTTTGCAGTCGCATGTAACTGCTTTCATTGTCTGATTGGTCAACGTGTTTACATTGTTTACATATCTTCCTCTGCGGTGCATATGGCCAAGCATTGTGTAGGCAGGCTGGCCAATAAAATCTCAAAAAGCAGTGAAACATTCCCAACAGTGCAAGCAACAGTTCTCAGTTTAAATAATTGTCTTGTCATCTCTCCCCAGGCTCATTCTCTTCTCTTTCTCTCTTGCCTGCATTTCCTCAGAGATGTTCTTTCTCCGTCAACATATCCTCATGTTACTTCTCTGCAGCTCTGCTGCCCTCCATTCTAAAATCTGGCATTACAGTGAAACTTCCAAGAATTCCATTCTCTGAAGCATTATGAGTCACACTGTAGTCTTCAGCAATATTTTTAAAACACCAATGTTTTTTTAATCACTCTTGAGACTCACAGAAGAAAGTAAGGATATTATCTTGCTAACTTACAGTCGTGGTTGTTTTTTCTATTGCCACCCACACTCTCTCATCTTTCTCCAGATACTCTGCTCCAGTCTCTCAATAGCGCAGGCATATGGTATTCAAGCATGCCAGAGTCTGACTTCAAGTTTTAGTCATTTTTCTTCCTGTAAAAAGGATGGAGGGACATTAAGCCTATGACCATTTGAGAGCTTTCTTTATGTAAGAGTTTTATTAAGGTTTATACTCTCCTAAATAAAGTATATGCTATACTGTAAAACTAACAGAGAAACATCAGATCTGAGCCACAATTCATCATATCTGAATACCAGCAAGGCCACGTGACCGGTATGTCAGAGGCAGCACAGAATTCACTGGTGCAACACTGAACATAGGAAGGGGAGAATTACTGCCTCTTCCTTGCAATGATTTCCAAAAAAGGCTTTTAACAGAAGAGAAGGTTACCTTTAGGAGCTGTAGTTCTAAATACTGTCCCTGATAATAAAAAAAATTAAATATTTTTTCTACTATTTGAATAGCTTTCCATTTTTATGAGAAAAAAAGGAAAATTACTAAGCTATGGTAAAGTTATCAGTTAATTTTCATTGTATGTTTTAATGCTTTCTCCTTTTTCTTGTGCATGAGGGATGAGGCAGCTTGCATTACAAATGTGTTATTTGCAGCTTAGGATGGAAGTTCCACAAATTGCTGTTATCTGCCCTGCAGATGCTCATGTGATACACTGAATAAACATACCTCAAGGTAAGCACGTAACACTGGACAATGGGCATTCAGTAAAGAAGATCCCTAAAGACAAGAGTTATCTGAGCTGCTGTAGAGATCAGCTTCTTGCTTGAAGCATTCGAGGATGACGGGCTGCCCCATGATAGTCTTTAGAAAAAGCTGCCAGGAAATAAGAGGACGAAGAGACCTAGATTTCAAATTACCAGCTGATCATATGAAGAAAGTACATTCTTAGGTCTCAAAAGCTACTGAAAAATGGTCAGCAAGCTTGCCTGTGCAAAAGATGGTTGAGAGAGCTGTGAAAATAAACACATCATTGAGAAATGGAGGTAGGATGAGTGAGATTTGCTTAAGAAAAGGCGAGAACAGTGTTAAGCGAAATAGAAAAGCATCCATATTAAATAGTAGCATTAATGCAGTAAGCCAGGAAGCTGCGAGTGATCAAAACTCCCAAAGAATCAAAGTTAGATGAGGGATTTGATACACACATGCACATATTTATTTGTCTATATAAAACGAAGCACAATCATTCTGAAACTGCTCATTTTACATCCAGCTCATATAGGGCTTTTCTGTCTCACTGCCTCATACCCAGAAATGTGGAAAAGCAATAAACTTGCCTTTCATTTTAGTAGGATTTTGCTCCTACTCAATGTATCTTTAAGAAATCTTGGCCAATTTTTTTACTTGATTGTACCAATCCTAAGCTTTTGGAGGATGCTGTAACTACCAGGCCAAGATGTTTAAAAGTTGCTTTACTCACTGTAGTTTTTTTAAGATTTAAAAGCAAAAGAACATTTTCTAGGAAACAGGGCTGAAATATTAGCACAGTTGCCTAATTTTAAGCTTTTCAATCCATATTTAGTCTCCCTAGTATCAGCAAAGTTGTTATATCTCAGTGACAGACATCCACAAATGTTTGTGAATGGCTGTGAGATGCAGCTCAGCTAAACATCAAATTATTTATCAACTCATTATCATTAATAGATTCAGGAGCCTATTCAAATACAGACATCCAGTTTTGAACATTTGTTGTAAGACTGTACGACAGTGATGGGCTAAGATCTTTGGTAAGTCCTGATGTTATTGATCATCTGTAGGCATTTAAATTTTTCACCAAAGCTATCGTTACCCAAAGAGCACCTCTTTAAGCACCTTCCGTTTCATTATTTTGCACTGCTTCTAAGAAAAAAGATTATCGCCATCTTCTCTGAACCCCCATCACTGTAGTTTTGTGCCTTGGACCGCACAGGATGCAACAGACAGTACAAACAACCTTGGGTCTGGGCAGCACACGTCAGGCTTAGCAAAGAGAATGTCATCAGTCAAGGATCAGAATTTCCAGACTACTCTGAATCATTCTGCTGAGTGGCCGCTGCACCACCTCTTACTGGCTTTTCAGGAATAATCAGAAACAGGCAGCAGATGCAACATTTCTGTAAATTTAAAGAAAGCTGAAAGTCAGGATTGAGTTGCTACATTTTCAATAGCAGAAAATGTCAACAGCACAGGCAGTTTTTGTCTGAATTTACACACTTTTTTTTCAGTGCTTCACGGGAAGAAAAGCCAATTGACACAATAGGGAAATCTAGCACATACGAAGTATGAAGCTCTGAAAATAGTGACTGTTGTGAAATTTAGAAAAGCTATACTGATGTGAATGTGCATGACTCCCAAACAGACTCTTCTATTATAGATCTCAGATTGTATATGCTAGACATAGCTGAATGAAAGCCAAAGCTTAGATTAATCTACTTCCTATAAAAGTTGCCTATGTATGTATCTGAAAATCAAAACACAGAAAACAATATCAGAGAGCTCATAGAAAATAATATGCAATTAGCTAGCTATACACATGTACAGGTTCAGGAACTGACTCACCTGGAAGGATTTTTTGCTTTGTATTTTTCTTGCACAAAATATACTTCCAGACTTTGTTTTTCTTTATAAGCATTCTTTAATGAACTCCCCAATGTTAATGATTTAGTCACAAAAATAAGTGGTATTTTGTTCACTCTTATCTTCTTTTTCTGTAAAATATTCCTTCAGTATAATTCACAAAAAAAAAAAAAAAGAAAGAAAGCAAAATAATACTTGGGGTAATGAAAGTGTAAGCACCCAAGTAATTTAGAAGACAAAGACTGCATATTTTAACAAGCCCCCCCTAGCACAGTAATATGATGGGACTTACAGCTGTAACAGAGATTTTAACTGGGGAACAATCGATGTGGATTTGCAGATGGAAGTCATGTCTCAAAAATGTGTTGGGCTTGTCTAAAGGAACATGTGGATAAGATGACCTGGTAACTGCGGTACTGCAATTCTATAATTGGATATTTGGGTGAATATGACTTGGATTTCCATACAGCTTTGGGAAAATTCACAGGCCTTTAAAAGAGTGGAGCTACCATTAATAGCTTTTTCCAAACTATGAAAGAAAAGAAGGAACTAACAGTCAATTGTCAGAAGGGAGGAAGGTTACTCGCAAGGCGTTATAAGATCTCTGCTGGAATCTGAGCTGTTCAGCATACTCATGAGTAATCTCAAATACAGAATAAATAGAAACTTTATACGTTCTGATGATGATATGAAATTACTCGGGATAGTTAAAACTAAAATAGTTTGAGGGAAAGTATAGAAGCACCTCACAGTACCAAAGAACTAGCTGGTAAAGGGACAGGTGAAATTAAATAACACTTCTAAGTTGGGTAAAGAGGTGTGTACACATTTTTTGCACATCATGGCTGTCTGATGTAACTCTGGACAACAAAGTCTACAGAGATTTTAATGATTTAATGAAACTATTTCTTTAATTAATTCATATCCGTGATTCAGAGTATTCCTGATAGTGCTTTTGAATTTCATTGAAAATAGGTGGCATTTAGACTAACACAATATTTTTTATAATTTCATTTGGGTATTGAGCTTCTCTGTCTTTTCAGTGTTTAATAAATAAAAATTAATTATCCTAACACTCTATAAAACATCTCATAAACTCATAGAAGTCAATAAACTATATAACTCTCCTCTCACATGGGAAGAAAACGGAGGTATTTCAGTTAAATGATTTGCACAAAGTGCTAAAAATGTGTTGAGCAACTAGAAAACTGACCTTTCCACTGAATCCCTTCCAAAAAAGAAATAAATTTAATTTAAGCTTTTCTTGACAAAGTGGAAAACGCTTTCAAAATGTAGATATATTTCAATCAGACATTTTTTGAAAAGAAATTTTCACATTACAGTATTTTATATTTTAAAAAATACAAAGGTTTAATCAGAATATATTTATTTTAGCCAAACAGTAAGATGCAAATGAGCCAAAGTAATATTAATTTGAATTTTTTTTTCTGAAGATGTTCAACAATTTGTCTTCTTGTTCCTACTTGGAATGAGTTTCTTTTACAAAGTCTCTTCTTTTTTTTTTTTTGAGAAAGAGAGACAAAAAAGTTCATTCCCCAATCAGATCTGCTTGTACATTACATGCCATGAGTTGACAACACCTGAAGAACTACCTCTGAGGAATTTTTCACATCTTCTGTGTAGAAACAACATCTGTCTAGCAGTAGCTCATCATAGATTAAACTTTCTGGGTACAGAGTAGGTGCCTGTCGATTAACAAAATGGAAGTGTCCTGCCCCAGAGGTACCTAGGCTGAAACTAAAGATTATACTGGAACATGAAGAAAAATACTGCAACAAAATTACTTAATTGTAATAGAGGAATTGCAATCAATTTAAAAGTTTGCAATAGTAACAGCACTGAACCATGATCTGTGAGGGTGACTGAGCACTGGCACAGGTTGCCCAGGGAGGTTGAGGAGTCTTCATCCATGGAGATATTCAAAGCTGCCTGGATGTGGTCCTGGGCAACTGGCTCCTGGTGGCCTGCTTGAGCGGGGGGGTTGGACCAGATGACCTCCAGAGGTCTCTTTCAACCTCAACCACTCTGTGATTTGTGATTCTGTGAAATATTACTCAAATTGATAATAGATTAAAGAGGGAAAATGAAAGAGTAGAGGAATAATTTTTAAAAATTAGTCTTTAACAAGAAAACTAAGGAAAAGATGCCTGAGCAACTAGAGCAGCATATTCTTTCTGGTACATGTATTTATAAGAAGTACTTAATAAAACAGCTAGAAAAAATATAAACCAGAAGGAAGATATATGCATCCTTATACAATAAAGGAATTAGTTAGTCAATTTATGAACCATTGACAATTAAATTGGTATGCCAGGAGGAGCAGGTACTGAGAAATGGAAAAATTCAAAAGGGAGAAATAAGGATTAACATTTTTCCTATGGAAGTCCAAGGAATTCTAGGACTTAGTTTCCAACATCTTTCACTTTCTCTTCCAGAAAAATAATTGAATAAATGCTGTTAGAAAAAAATGTGTGAACCCAGAGAGACCAAGAGCATACTATACTCATAAGTAACAGAAAACCTGAATAGGATCAAAAGATCATAGGATACTTCAGGCTGGAAAGTATCTCTGGAGTTCATCTAGTCCAGCCGCTGGCTCAAAGCAGGGCCAGCTGTGAGATCTGACCAACTCACTCATATGCAGTTTGGTCTTGAAGACCTCCAAGGACTGCACAACTTCTCTGAGCAATTTGTTCCAATACTTGACTGCCTTCACTGTGAAAAGTTTTTCCTTATATCCAGTCCAAACTTGTCTTATTTCAACTTCTGTCCGTTATCTCTTGTCCTCCCATCATGCAGCACTGTGAATAGCCTGGCTCCATCCTCTTGGTGATCTCCTACTGTAAGGCCCCCAAAAGCCGTATCTTCTCCAGGCTGAACAAGCCTCAGATTCTCCTTCTAAGGCAAATCCTTAAACTCGCTGCCCATCTTGGTGGCCCTCCACTAAACTCACTCCAGCTTTAAATTTAAACGGGAAATGCTGGGTAAGATATATAGCACACTCGCCTCACAGATAACTATATTGTAGTGGTGAATACTCTTTACAGGCACCAACTTTGTAGAATAGCTTGGAATCCTCCATCTTAGAGAACTGATGTATAAAAGACGCAATTTGAAAATATCTCCCTATTCAGGAATGAATATAGAATTTTGCTTAATTTTTATTGAACTCAAAGTCCACCTTAGACGATTACGTTTAAAAATCTACTTGCATTTTTTAAGAGGTATAGAGTCAAGCATGTGTTAAAGTTCTTTCCTGAATCTGGGCAAAAGTTATTATATGTAGAATATAACCTGTAACTGGACTTCATATCTGATTACAGTGCCTTTCAAAACTTTACCCACAAATTATTCACATTTTCCCAAACACTGGCAAAACCTTATGAACTGCAAAGCAATTAAAAGACTGAAACAAAAGGTAATGGAAGAACATATATCAAGTCTGGAAAGAGGTGGTAGCAGACACAAGAGAGTTCACTCAGTATTACTTAAGATTTCCATTAGCTATCCATGGTGACAGATAAACAGCACTTACATTTGTAAATTCTGTTGTACCATTGTGAGTGCTAGTGAAAAGAGTGAAATACAATGCAAAGGAATCTGAAAATATCAGATTATGGAAGCCAATATTGCTTGCCTTGCTTATACAAAATCCCCATTAAAACAATAAGGTGTGCAGAATTTGGCTCCTGGATATAGGAAATAAAGGAACAAATCCAAAGCCCACTGAAGTCAATAGGAGACATTCTTCTGACCTCAATCGGCTTTGGATATCACCCAAAACGAGATTCATTCTGGAAAAACGCAAGCTGAACGAAACAATCATTCAAAAAGTATCTGGGAGAGAGATGTTTGGAAAACCTGGAAATCAAAGAATACCTAGGAGACTTTGTGTAATATATAATACGTGACAAGAGCTTATGATTTTATTTCCTTTTGTTCCTTGAAGTCATTCTAAGATTGTACCTTCTCTATAAGCACATTAGTCTAGAAAAAAAGACAGATTATGAGAGAGAAGAAAACAACCCATTTTATCCAGCTAAGGAGCAAAACTCACAGGGATACCACACCTCAGTGAGGCAGGTTGTTTTGTATAGAATTTACAAAGTGCCAGGCATCAAATAAAAACACAGCACCAAAGGTAATTGTCCCATTTGAGAAACCACTAATTTGCCCGCTCTAATCCCAGATTCAAGTTTGCTAGTACCTTCAAAGATGAAGTGCACAAATAGTTTGCATATAGAAATTTATGGTCAGATTTCAATATGAGGCAAGTGTCACATTTGTGATTTGGTTCCCTTCTCATTTTAGTGATGAAGGCCTTTGAAGATTTCATCTTTCCCACCACACACGAATATCTTGTGCTAAACCAAGGATGTCCTTCTTCCTCTTTGGTGCAAGGACACTCACTTTCATTCTCCTGTATACCTTGCTGCTGTCAGATGGAGAAAATGTCTAGGAATATACATACACTTCAGTAAAGTGAAAGTCTGACCTTATTCTCAAGATCAAATGGACTCAGCATGCACACTATAAACTCTCAAGCCACCTATTCTCAGCAATTATTTTCCTACAATCTCATTGCTGAGAACTGAATAAGGATATCTGTAAGCACATGCTTTGTAGCAGAAAAATAATGTAAAAAAATGATAAAGGTATTTTTCCCCCCATCTAGTCTTCTGCCCACAGAAACACCTCTCTTCATTTACTCAGTGAAAGAAGCTAAGAATGGTTTGCATAAAGAATAAACTGATTGCATCAAAAAGCTATGGCAGCCTGTCTAACACACCTGATGCAGTTCAGGTCCTTCTCTGTGTTACTGCTGTTGCTGCTGAGGAGAGTAAAACTTTATTTCCCATAAAAAAATCCACTTCCCAGAAAAACCCAAAACACCCAAACTCCAACACCAACCATGTGTCGCTCAACAAATAAGGTTCATCAGGCTTCGCAATTTCCTGCTTCATTGGTCCAGACAATCTCTACATATTTTTTGCTTGTAAGGCATAGATAAGAAAAGAGTGAAGACCACCAGACATCCCTGAATAGATATATTGGAACAAATAATTGTAAGTTGGTTACGATAAAGATGATAAAGCTCCAGTTCATTCTAAAATGTCTTTAGGTTCATACACTGTAGATTATGTACTATTTAGTACCATCACTTTTGGTTTAAAACCTTTCTGATCTTTGATTTTAACACAAGAAAAAAAAATATATATTTTTTTTAATTGTATAGCTGACCCTTCACAAAATATGTTGGAAAACATTTCATTTCAAAACATTCATGCCTTGACACGACTGTAATTCTTTCAGTGGGTTCAGTCCTGTAAAATCCTGAGCACTAACTTCTACTGACCAATTCTTAGGTTTTCTCTGGATGTGATCTTTTGTGACATCATAAAAATTTCAATGGAATGAAGTCACAAATAAAGGATTAATTCACATGGGTAGGAAGAAAAAGGAGCACATGGATTTTAAAACACGAAGCTTGTAAAGTAAATTCCTCAACAGTACAAATGGAAAAAGGGAAATTGTGGAAAACATGATACAGAAAAGAACATTTCTGAGTAGTCTGCTTTGCAAAATCTTTTTATAAAGCTTCATTAGTTTTTTTCAGAAAGTAGACCCCTATGCTCTTACTCTAAATTCTCCTTGATTTTATAACACCAATATTGGAAAAATCAAACCTCTTGCCTGCAAGTTCCATTTTCAATTAATGAGGATGTTAAGTATTTTTTTCAGATACTTGAAAAGAGTGACAGGATTATAGACCACCAAATTGTTGGTATTTTAAGAATCTGACAGGCTCAGCACCATGTGCCATTCTAGCCTCTCTATGTATCCTTTGTGGTTAAAACTCTTAAGCACTTTAAATTCTTTTGGTCAGTATTTTTTTCCTTTTAGGGCAGACAACTAGAAGCACATTCCAAGTAACCATTTATGGTGTACAGAAAATTATAAGATACTAAAATCACCTCTTTGAAGGTGTTTCCAGGCTTTGCATAGTAAAACAAATACTTTATTTATAAAAAAACAAAGTTGTTTTAAATCTAGAATATAATTATCTATGTTCCAATTCAAATGAAAGACAATAACAGCACAAAGACACAGCAATATAATACAAGTCAAATCCTAGATCCTTTACTTGGATAAATCTTCCATCAAGCTTTGGTGGCAGCTTTGCCTGATGAAATATGGCTGAACCAGACCTGAAAAAAAGCAAAAATTTAATAAGCTACATCGGTGGAATCAGCTGTGAAACAACGTACTAAATATTTAGTTTGGGTGTCTGAAAAATAATGACAACTCAGTGAATTATCAGTGCAAAAGTAGAAGTCCACTAGAACAGGAGTCCTCAGGCTCATTCATCCAGATACAACAGAGGACCAAAAAGATGTTTGAAGAAGCACCATATTCGATACAGGCTGGAAGAAATATGTAGACAAATTTTTCAAATTGTCAAGCTTTGGCAAACAAACTTGATTGTAGCTTTGCATAACTTCACTTACAAATGGCTCAGCCCTCTCACATTTCTCCTTTTCCAGTTGCGACAAAACTGTGGACTGGTCCTGTGCAGAAGACATATCTGGTGCTTGTGGGGGGGAAGAGGCCAGCATTTCTGTGCTGCAGCCAGGAACCACGCCAGTAAGCAGGTTCCTTGGTGTCGGACACCTCAGTAAGAACTGGTGGACATGTAGCCCAGCAGATTGTCCCACTTGACAGAGCAGCACACCAGGAGGCAGGGGATGAGAGGAGCTGCCAATGACCTGTAGCTGGTATACCAGGTCATGGAGTAGGAGAAATATTCTGGCATCATGCTAGGAAAGTATGTAAGACATACCCCTATCTGTGGGGGTGCGTCGATGCAGGAGCCAAATCTATGAGTCTCACACTCAGTGTACAAAAACTTAACAGCTCAGATGGATGGGTAAAATCTGTATCAGTATAGAAACTGCATGGGATGAAAGCTTTGCAGTTCTGCAGAGGAATATGGTTCTGCTCTGTACCATCTGTGCACCAATTGTGTGGATTGTTTGTTGAGCTTTGTTTGTTTTTTTTTCATTTGAAAAATATATAGAAGTCAGTAAAAAGAATGCACTTCAGGTCAGTTTAACTCTTGAACTATTCTTTTTTGCCCTCGCCACTGTTAATTATAGGTTTAAATTTCTAACAAGATTTAAAAAGAAGATTCATACCTATTTACTATTTTCTGCAATGTATTTCATTTCAAAGATAACAATTTCATTTCAAACTTTGTTCACATTACTGAGGGAAGTGGAAAAAATCTGGAAATACAAAAAAAGGTAAGATTCAAGGTCTGATTGTCAATGTTAGATTTTTGCAGCTGATGGTATATTTGTACGTGTGTGTAATACATGCACAGCCTGTGTGAAACTGAATGACATGTGATGGTAAATGCCTGGCAGATCCAGACTTTGGAAGTAGATGCTCCCATTAGGTTTGTGTTAATACCATGAGTTTGCATGTATTCTTACAATGTACATCCGAATTAGACTGCACAGTTCTTAGCAACAAGCAAATGCAACAAGATAAAATAGTATAAGTTTATAGATACATATATACATTTCTATAAATATGCACATTCTATGTGCATCTAATAAACACATTTCAGTCTATGCACATCTAATAAAAACATTTCAGATGAAGATTTAAAATCTTGATATCCACAGGCCCTCCAAACATGCTGTGGCACTCACAGAGTGAAATCTGAGACTATGAAAAACAAGTGGGAACCTTGCTTAATCAGGGCTCTGCAGACTGCTGAAGCCCAGAGGGGCACCCAAGAGAATCCTCTGATGAAAATTCAGATTATAACAACATCAAGGTGAAAAAAGGCATTGCTCCTATCTGCTTCTCCAGAAGCTTCTCTTGACATACAGGGAACACAGCATCTTATGCTGTCAACCAACAGAAAGCAGCAGTGGAGAAGATGGACTAAGAATTGCGTAAACATTGGTAAATGCCTAACAGGAATGTTTTTTAAAATCTTGATGTTCTTTTTTGGCTTCTGGGGTTTTGGCAGGAACTTAGGTCTCTAGGCCCATTTCTGTGTACACACTTTAATGATGGGCTTGATTAAGAGACAGTAACTCCCTGGAGGTTTAGCTATCTTACTTATTGACATGAACACGGGTACAACGCCAAAATCAAATGGTTATGTCCCAAACCAATGGAAAATCACAGATGCAAAACCATGATGGATTCTTCATTTTTCAGGCTTCACGTGTTTCTACTGTTTCCCACTGTGCATAAGCTTTATAAGCTAACCAACACTCAACCTGGCCTTGGAAGAGGCTGCCTTCTGCCAAACAACAAGCAGTAGCAAAACTGTCAGTCTACATCTGCCCATGAGGGAATTACACTGAGGTCCAGTTATATTTGTCCCAGTAACTCTGCTTGCCAATTGAGCCAGTTTCCCTCAAATGAGGATTTAAAGGAAGAACACAGATGTTGGCTCTCGGATAAGCTAAGACAAGTCTGCTAAGAAAAATTCTAGAGAATGAACTGTGTTGCAGGGTAGTTGGGAAGTCAACCTCAAAGGAAAACACAGTAGTGAGTTTATAAAACTGAACTGCTGTCCTCCAACCCTCTACACAGGACTCCAAATATCCAGTGAGGTCAATAGGATTTGCAGGCACATAATAGAACTCAAGACAGGACTTTATATTCAAAATTCACCTTATCCCAATGAAGTGCAGCCATCTCTGGGATGATACTTGGAACAGTTTAATAGCAATAGGGCACAAAACAAAGCTAGCCAGCAAAGCAGAATGTGGGCAAGGCAGCACACTTAGCACTTATATAAAGTACTCAGGAATCATCGCTGATCACAAATTCTGCATCTTCTTAAGATTAAAAACCTTTTGTCCTTAAAGACAAAAAAAAAAAAAAGTATTCAGGAATAGAACCAAGACTCTACTTTTCACAACTGAAAGGCGACACAAAGAAAACATCCTTGACCACTCCTGTACTAAACTAATGGCACTGAACTTCAGGCTAATTGACCATTTTCTTCTTCCACTCCATGACAAACTCAGGCTCAAGGATAAGAACCCTCTCCTATAGCTCTGCATTTCCAAGAACACTCAGTCTCCTGAAGCCTCCTCTCTTGCAGGAGAAAATGGAGATGCTTCACAGCCTGCATTTCTACCATATATTCTTTTACTGGAATAAGAAATTTTTCTAGATCAACACCTTAAGAAGCCAATGGAGCATCTGTGTGCCAACATTAAAGTCTTTTTTCATCTGTGAGAATTCCATGCTTTCTAAAAGCCTTGCCTTCTCATAGGAAGATGGCCAAAATCTCACAGAGATATGAGTTGGTGGCAAAAATCTACAAGTTTTGATCACTAATTACGTTGTTTCTGCTTTTGAATATACCTTAGTGTACACATGTACATTATTCTGTATGTTTTCATTTCAGTTTTATTGCTTTCTTCAGTTTGACTTCCATCTGATTTTCAGTTTATTATGAGATTTTGAATATTTTATTTTTCATCTTTTTAAGTGTTGTGCTTTTTCTCATTCTGGTATGTAGTGACTTTCTCCTTCACTTGTTCCTTTGTATTTTCAAACCATTCTTGTGGTGCTGGATGCAGATGGGAATGGGGGAGTTGCCAGCAAAATATTTGATGCACATGCAATAGAAGTCCTTCACCACCCATTCAGGTTTGTAAAAGGTGGTATTCTTACATATAGTGGTATGTTTTATCCAGAGACGTAATTGTAAAGTCTTAATTTGTCTCAATTACTTATATATATATTATATGCATAGATATTTCTCACATAACATGATAATGTAACATCTTATACATATACATATTATTCATATGAATACAAGCACACACATAACATTTTCCAATATTTCAAGCAGCACAACAAATTCTTAAACAACCTGGTACTTGCAAACACTATTAATTGAACAGAACAAAATGTAGTTGTCAACGAATTAAAAACATTCATGTGGAAGGAACATATTTGTGTTTTATTAGATTTTTTTACTAAATTTTTAGAAGATTTTTAGAGTATGGTTCATAATATTTCTAGTGTTATACTATTTTCATCAAATCTATCTATATGAAATCTGATCATTCTTTTGCTTGTAATAGAAACCCAAAAGTGTGATAATATTAAAGAAACAAATAGTGAAATGAACTAGATACAGAAAGCCCTCCCAGTTCCGTTTCACTATTATGACAGTGAAAAACCCAAACCATGAATTTTGAATCTGAGAAATATAAATTATGCTGTAGTTAGAGTAAATGCGATACAAAACCCACTGATATCTTTTAGAAAACAAAAGAATCTCACAACTTACCCAGAAGGTCATCAAACTGAGAATCTAGTACAGCAAAGAAAAATGCCAAAAACCAATATAAACTGTGAAAAGGTTACTGATGGTGCGATGAATCTTTGAATATTGTGTTCAACTAATCTTCAAAAGATGTTTAGCTGAAAGAGAAAAGTGTCAAAGACAGGTAATGAAAATGTGGTTAAAGGCACAACACGACCCTATTTTAAGAGGAGACTGAAATGAATAAGTGATAATATGACACAGGCATCAGCTAATGAAATTTTGGTAGTAAGTGCCAAGAACGGTTATGTCTGCAGTGTTGTTTGATAGGAATTCTCAGCAAAGAAACACATAAAAGAAGCCTCATGTTTCTGATCACTACTGTAAATGTAACAAAGAAAGAAAATTGAGGGGCTGTCATAACCTTCAACAGCCTGACAAAGTAAACAAGAAGGCGTTTGATTTTCAGCCAATAAAGACGAAGTGAAAAATCAAAGTGGGAAAGCTCTGGGTAGAGCTTTCTCTGGTAGAAAAAGACAGACAGATGTGCATGATACTTTATTGCCTTGGAACAATACATATGATTGCAGAAAATGAAGTATTTTGGAAAAAAAACCTAAACATTAGTAAGTATTAGTCCTTCAGGAATGTGCTGAAGATATTTAAACAAGGTACAGAGAAGTCTGAAAAATGGAAATTCAATTGGAAAAGTGCACCTTTTGTTATCAATGCTGTTTCCTGTGGAAGCTGAACTCAACTATGGGATTAACCTTTCAAATGCATTACTGGACTACCTAGGATAGACTCTTCAAGAAGAGGCCACCAGAGACCACCGATGAATGAGAAAGATTCAGCACCTTCATACCTCATGTGCCAACAGCAGGATATAAAACAGTAAAGAAAATTCTGTGAAACACTCAACACATTTCACGAGATGTCAATTCATATTTGCCATGGATGTTTGACAAAAGCAACTGCACTTTCCACTATGGCCATTTCACAGTTTTGAAGTTAGCCCTCACACTGTTTCTGCATATGAAGAAATGATCAATGTTTCCTCCAACTCTGGAAGTGGATATGGCAGTGACATCACTGCATGCAAATTATATTTGTTCTGAAGTTGGAAGTTAAGGCAACCAGCAGCAGTTTAATGCTGAAAAGACAGCTTTTCTAAAATAATCCACCATTTAATGGCCATTCAAAGGCAGAAGCCAACAGCTCCTGGCCCTACAAGACTGTATTACATTGTATAGCAAGAGACACACTGACCTTTCAGACTCAGCCTGCTGATATCTGTCTGTTTGCCCACTTTCTTTATTTCCTTCCTGCTTTTCTATTGTTTTAGAAAAAACATTGTCCAGAAGTCATTGTTTTATTAAATTCTTAATACACTGACACCGTGACAGATCATTGACTACAAACACTCCCAGACATTTTGACTTGCAGGCAAGGATGAAACTTAACACATTGTTTCATGTCAGGTAGAAGGTAGAAAGGTAGAAAACTAAAAGATGCAGAGTGAATGGAGAACTATTGCAAGACTGTCTTACATTCTCCTCAGTGTTCAGTATCACATCAATTAGGACATGGTTATCAAGATATTTTCTGTATCTTGTCACTAAGTAGGTATATCCTTATGTCTTTAGAGATGATCTAAAAAAGCAGGAGTCACTATATAATAGGGAAAGCCAAGCTGAAAGGGTTATGGAAAGAAAACACTTAAATAAGCAACGTTCACTACTAGAGAATCTAGAGAAAGAACCAGAAATGGTGACCTTCAGAAGTCCCATAACTATTCAGGAAGAAGCATTTTAAAATAATTTTTTAAATATTTTACAGTGATATGTATTTATCTTTCACATACTGATCACAGTAACAAACAAGTGTAATACAAGAAACAAAGCCAATTTTAAGAAAAAAAAAAAATCGGTTTGCTATTGAAGTCATGGATCTGTTAACAGATGGAAATTGAACCTCTTAGACTGTTCTTACCATAATGACTACTTGGAAAACTTACCAACTCCAATTATAGCTACAATTAGCACTTTTAAGGGACATGCATGCATAAAGCACTGAGACAGATACAACACAAAAAAGCCCCAAACCATGTTTTCTGGTATGTTGACTTATCACACCCTGCAACTGGAAAAGGATTCATCTTTTTCACCATTTCCCCAGATTTCCCCAGTGTCCTAGCTTCAAGAGAATGGATTTATCTTTGTGATTTTTAGTGACACCTGCAGTTCTCAAAGAAAAATGCAGTGAGAAGTTTTTTTTCCCGTGGTGCAACCCCAGCATAGTGCCCTCTATTTCGTCCATCCACTACTAATGGGGCACTGGGCACAACCAAAAGGCACAAAACGAGATTTTCCAGTGGCTGTTGGATCAGCCCAGTGGGGCCATTGGCAGTTAGCATAACTGGGACTTAGACCAACCCAGAGCACACTTTTACTATCAGAGAACTTCAATAGAACTTTCTTCCCTTTCTCTTTGGCAGCTCCATGGTATATCCCAGTTGCAGCTCAAGGTCTACCGCTTCATCGACACAGCCAATGTTTCCTAAGCAATGGGCTTTTTCCCAGTCTGCAATACCAGAGATAGAATCCTGGCACTATTCAGCTACTCACTTACCAACACACTGTGCAGATCCTAATGTCACTTCCTTCTCATATAATTTCATACCATGGCATTAATAGACATTTGTTTCAGTGATTGTTAAACATTATCCAGAGAAGAGTTATTGATCCACAAAGTAGAAACTGAATGCTTCTTAAAAAATAAAGAAAGAACTTCTGACATCAACAAGTTCTAATGGTGTTGCTGCCTATCATACACAATTACTATTTATTTAAAGAGCTTCTGAGAAACTGTGAGAAGGTTCTTTGCTATTTATCCCAAAGCATGGATGTTAGCCCACAGCTGGAATGGAAATGGACTAACATTTCCAATGAAAAAAACCCAAAACTCTCCAGCAAATTTTAATTGAAGCTAGATAGCAAATAAAACCTTTTTTCCCCCTAGAGAAAATCAGACTTTGAAACCAAAACTGTATGAATGAATTTTGGATTATTTTTATACCAAAAATCTAAACAATATTAATTACATACCAGAAAGTATTTAGAAAGCCTTGAGTGAACTAAGTAAAGACAGGGATTTTTTCAGAAAATACTGAGGTGATACTGATGTATTTTTCCAATGTGAAGATACTCATCTGTTAGCAATCTGATATTCCCAGCTCCATCTGCTCATGATCATAGACTAATTCGTAAAATTAATAATTTTGATTTTCATGCCACAGTTTTAAACTGAGTATCAATATGTTCTGAAGTCTTTAGTGCCTCTTATAATTTCACATTCCCAATTAGTCATTAAATAGTCACCTTTCATTACATACAGTGTTCCCATCTTGGAGCAATGTTGATCTTTAATAGGCAATGGTCTGATAAATATTCTGGAATAGATGAATTGTCTATCCCTACAACTCATAGACTTGTCTAGTAATGAAGAGATACTGCTATTGTGTAATTCAGTAAAAGAAAAATATCGGGCACACAAACATGCAATTATTGTCTTTTTTGTTTACAAGACACACATACTAAAATTTATTTGGCAAAGTAGCCTGGAATCATTAATTCTTCTGAGGATTATACTTCTAGGAAAGCTTTGTACAGAAGCTTCTTCTGTAATTCATACCGGCACCTTACTAAATCCTAGCTAAATATTCTGGATCAAGTCCATAGTTGCACTGTCCCATAAACAAAAATTGTCTGGAAAAAAAAACCCTTACAATATTTTGATCTCTAGAAAATATCAAAACTAGTTTAAAGTTTGCATAAAGCCTGCGATTATGATGAAATGAAAATGCAGTCAGTGGCTGTGCAGCAAAATTGTGAAGGCTTAGATGGGGAACGTCTGTGCATGTCCTAGCACTGCCTAGATCCAGAGACATTATACAGAGGTTCCGTTATGCTCAAAAGACAAGAACATCATAAGCCCTGAAAAACTGTTTTCTAAAGGTTTACAGTAATGCCATCCTACAGAATATTGCCATTAGGCACAACCATCTATCCCTTTCAGTAATTAGTTAATTCTAATAAAAGACAGTTTATTCATTCTGAAATACTGGTTGAATTCCTCTCTTGAGTACTTGAACTGTTAGACACGTCCAAGTCAGAATGCCTAGCTTGCCAGTTATTTCAATAATCTCCTTCAGTAGCCAGATACTCCACCCGAAAACTGAGTAAAGAATGCAGAAAATAGGGGATCTTTTATCTATTTCATGTTCCCTGGCCGGGAGAAAACACAAATCAGGGACCTAAAATGAATAATGCATTGCCAAGGCTTACAATCTTCACAGACTGTGGAGGCACAAGTCATCTAATATTAGTAATTAGTAAAATATTGTTCCCTTTTCAACAGAAGACTCCTGGCAAAAAGAACTCGTCTAAGAATTCTTAAGACAGTAGAGTGGAGTTTAATTCTGGAAATGAAAATGATGGAATGATTAGACACCAAATTCCCAATGAGTATTTCGTGTCCTGAAGCTATGAAAATTGCCACTGTTGAACAGGTAATGCAAGAGAATGGGAACTTACATCTGACACATCAAGAACAGTCTGGAGTGATGTGAAGTGTGAGAGAACATCTGTCCTCCATTAAAAAGAGAAAAGAAGGACACAAGAGCACAGAGAAGAAACCTATCGAGCAGTTTGAATCTGAGTCTAGAAAACAAAGCCAAATAGTTCAGCAGCCAGCACTGCAATGATGTTGAGAAATAAGCAAGCCCACTTAGACTGATGAGAAATGAGGTTGATCCATGTAAGCCAGTTCAAGAAGCAGACACCCTTAGAGTAAAACACAGATATACCACTAGGTACTGACATTGACAGTTTAGACTCCCTGGCATGAGCTCTTCTCTTAATGATCAGGCAAATACATATTTTCTCACCGTTCCTTCTAACAAAAGATTTAGAACACTGAGTGGCAAACAAATGATGCTCCTGCTGCCAGGGATAGCTGAAGAGATTTTAAGCATCAAGGAGGAGATTCCAGGAAGTAGAACCATGCAGGTAGGACAACGTGTATAGCGCTGATGGTAACCAGTGTAGCCTTAACAATCTAAAAGATGGAAGAAGCAGAGCCACCAGGCCAGAAACATACAAGAAGCAACAGCAAATGAGCCAATGTGGATGCAGTTCTACTGTGCTCTGTGGATGTTGTCAAATCTGATACAGCTGCATAACAGACTGATGCTGTAGGAGACAAGCACTGTGTGAACACCTAACATTTTCCTGATAGACCAGATGTCTAGTAGATCAATAGGGTGTACGACATCCCTGGTGCTACTACGAACACCTCACCCATAGCCTATGTACTTACCCAAACGGCACAAGAAATTTTGGCTCTGGTGGCATGCTCAGGAGAAGATGAAAAGGCAAAAGCCTTCTTAACTCATTTGAGAAGAAAACTTCGGAGTCTAGCTGCCTTTTGCACAGTGTTTGCGTCTTGAACAATCAAACATCTTGAACAAAGAAAAGACCCCTGAGAAACAGCCCTAATTGAGAAAATCAAGGTATCCCACACGTAGGCTTGATTATGGGACATAAACCTTTTCATGTTCTGCACAACTGAAATAAGGTTTTGGACTAAATCTTCAATACAGGAGAAGCAAAAGACAATATATTAATTGCAAAAGATCCACAAAGCATTCCCTTTCAACAAGAGAACTTCCTTAAATGCCATATACTGAGTATCAAGGAAAGGAGCAACAGCAGACCTCCACTAGTATTGCAGACAACATTTTGGATCTTGAATGCCTGGGCCATAGCAAACTCATCATAATAGCTAACATGGACCCATTTCAAGAACTTGTGGTTCAGGGACAGATACTGGTTAAGACCTGAGAGTATATCCAAGACTTAGTTTTCTTCCCCAGCAACAATAACCTTTGAGGTGAAGAGTACAGGCTCTGAAAATGTCGATCTGGCAGTAAATGGAAACAGCAGTGCTAAATATGAAAGGCATTTGGGGGGGGGGGGGGGGGGAAGCTGTTTCTCCAAATAAATAAAGATTTAGGGAAGGTGCCAGACTTAGAGGGGAGAACAGAAAACTGGGGACTGTTCCTCATCAAAGACATTATTGAATAGTAGGGAACTAACAGGAGAAAAGCTTAAATGACTACAGCTGATTCCTCTTCCCACAAGGTAAACTGCACGTCTGTTCTTTCCATAAGCCACAACCAACACACCATGCATAAAATATTAAATTGTTCAAAAGAATAATGACATTCATCTATTTCTGGTTGCACATAATATTGCCTTTAAAACTGTGCAATGTCAATGTACATCAAGAATTCAGCACTGAGTAGCACTGAAAATGTAAATAGTGCTGAAGTTCTTATCTCTGTACTTGATCACACAAAAACCCACCGCAGATAACTTTTTATATTTCAATGTGTCCAGCTGCACATCAGTGTCCAAGGTACTGCTCCTTATAAACAAAGTCAAAGTAGAAACTCTCATTAATTTCAATAATGCAGGATTAGATCCTGCATGTAACACTGGACAAGAGGCTATCATATTTTCAGACAGGTCATTAGCCAAAGACCATTTGCTTAAGGACACTATTTTAGTAAAAATCCTGTGGGAACATAATAAAGGGTTAAGCAGAAAGATTTAAAATCAAAACACTTATCAGCTCTTCCTGCTTTTATGCTTATTCATATCATATTTTCTCAAAAAATAGTGAATTATTTAAACAGTTGCAGCTGGTACAGAATGCATTTGGAACAACCGTGAATTTCTACAGCTTCAGCAAGCAGCATGCTTTGGCTTAAGCAGTCAAAAGATGGCTCAAATTCCATTCATCTCTTCCTCAAATAAGTGCTTTCTACCTTGAATGAAAAAAATTAGTAATGTGCCAAAGTAGGAAATTAAACAGTTTGGGATTTAACAAAGGATTGGAAAAAACATAAACTACATTTCATCTGACCAAAACGATCAATTAACTGAGTGCCTACACGAACTTAAAAGTTTGATGAACACTAATTGGCTTAATTACTTCAATTAAGACTAACAGCATATGGACAGAATAGGAGGAAGTATTATTAGTGATAAAAATTAGTCAGGACAGTCAAATCTAAAACTTACTGCTAGCATTTGCAGAAGAATTATACCATACTGAGGAACAGGAAATAAAATTCATTAACTACAAAGACAGTATCTTTGACTCTGGAATTTCCTGAACTGCAAACTGCTGGAGCTGGGGAGAATATTCTGACAAAGTAACAATACATGATTGCTCTATTCTAATGGGTTTTTTTCCAACAGCATTTTATTTTAGCCAGTGTTGGAGACAGGAAACTGGTGAAGAGTAACCTTTGGTCTAACCTAACATAATCATCCTCATGTTCTTAAAATGGACAATGGATGCATGAAATCAATAAAGGCAGCACAATACATAAGGCAAAGACATATAAAAATATGATCTCTTAAGCATTATCATAATGAGAGGTGGTCTTGGAGTCATTATGGATGATTCTTTGAAAATAGTAGTTCAATATGCAACAGGATTCAAAAAGGCAAACAACATAAACTACTAGGAAAAAGACAGAAATAATTCTGAGACAATATTAACCTACGATGTTCCAAACGTCAACAAAGTATGCAGTTGTGACATCTCATCTCAAAAAAACCCCAAAACCCTATAAAACTGTAATTTTAGTTTCTAAAAAAACTATAGTTTCTATGAAACTATAGAAAGAGTATCAAAGATAAAGAGAAACATGGAACAGCTTCACAAAAGAGAAACAAAACACACCAAGATGCTTCACTTAAAAAAATTCCCAGATTGAAAGCAAAAGATGCCTGAAGTCAAGATGACTAACGTCATTAATGCAATTAAGACAGTTAACAGGGAAGAATAATCTGTTATTTATTACTCTGCAAATAATAAGGCTCATCAAACAAAATTCTCACATAGCAGGTGAGAGGCAATATTAAGCTAGATGGACCTTTGATCTCATTTCATGTGGCTGATCTTGTATTCTAAATGACATGAGGTCAAGAAGTTATATGGAAATAATAAATACAGTGGATGTTCATAATTTTTATAATTTTTTTATATTCATTTTATAGAAAGAGCTACTAAAGTTGAAGCAGATTAGCAATTAGAGCTCAGGAAAAGACCAACCACATTGGTTCCACGTAAAATTCTTACACTTTCTTTTGAAAGCACAAATATATCAGCAATTTCCAGAGGTGGGATACTGGACCAGATGGGATTCTTATACTCAGATGAACACAAAGTGCAAGTCTTTGAAGTTCTGATATTTCACAATTTCTGAATAATTTTCATTTCATAAAGCCACATTATTATTCCAGTCAATATATTTATGAGGTCTTGTTTATTGTTCTATATTGTCAAGTTTTTTCAAATCTATTTCCCAGGACTATTTCTTTAAAAATGTACTACTTGTTATGTCCCACTGCCCAAGCGTACCCATGTTTTTTGCTTTTTTTTTAAATTCCAAAAAGACTTAGGCACACTGAGTAAACAGATTTAATAAGCTGAACTCAATCGTGACTTCTCCAGTTACATTTTTTGGCAGAAAATGCCTTTCTGAGTTTCTATTTCAGTAAGATTCACTTAATACAACCAAAGCTGAGTAGGCTTTGATCCACAATTACAAAGTTAAAATATATGGGGAAAGAATAATGCTGGGAAAATGCTCTCTTGGCAAATAAAAGCTGGAGCAAATTAATCCCACCAATTTCCCACCTTTAATGAGTTCAAATCTTGCCATAGCTAATAATACTGAAATAGTTATTAACATTTATATAAATATAATTAGAGAAGTTCTTTGGACCTGCCAATAGGATCGGAAGCTATTGGAACGTTTATCACATGAGCAAGATCAAAACCAAAGCAGCTATACTCCTTTTTTTCCTTTTGCATTAAGTAGCTTCACAGCCCAAGCATCTGACTATCGTCTTGACTTAAAGTACTTGGCTATAACCCAAAGACAGGTTCAAATAAGGTTCTTTGATTCCACACACATGCACATACACACGTTCTTTCAATCCACCCTCCTTGCATGCAGGAGTCAACAGGAGTTAAAGGCAGTCAGTGCCTCAAAGCATGCTCAGGACTTTGCAGGATGTGGCCCTTTATCCTTACTTGCCCCCTTGTACTCAGTTCTCTTTTTGCCAGTTCTACTAATAACTTTCCTCTGCAAGAAAATATAATATCCAAAACCACTGATGCCTACTGTCATCTTTTCTTGAAGTGTTATGCACTTTCTATCCCCAAGTTACTAAATGTAGTTTCTAAATTCTATATCATCAATTTCAGAAACCAATATAATTCTGAAAAAAAAAACCCAAAACAATAGAATTTTCACTAAAATTTGCAAGACTGGAAAATTCTTCAGTAAACGCAGTCATAATTTTTCCACAAGATATTATCCTATTGTAGTCTGTAAGGCAATCTCTATTTATTTTAAAACATAACAGGACTGATTTCTCATGGCTTGTGATCCTAAAATGTGGAGTTGATTTTACCCTTGTCTTCAAGCTCCACTGATTTTGTTCAGACTGGAAAACTGTCCAAACTGAAAACTTTCTGCCTGTATGTTTAGGTTCCTGTTCAACACAAATGACAACATCAGATTGATGGGGAAACAGGTATGATTTACACCTAGATCTTGTTCTAACAGTCACTTAGTATGCAGGTCTATATCAAGGAGCTAGCAGATACCACAGTAGAATACAACAGTTTACATACAGCAGTTCTATAAATTTAGTGGTGATGAGGACTTGGAATTCTTGAGTCTTCTGGACTTCATTTATGGATCATCAAATGAACTATGAAAATTTACTACAAATCTGCCACTAGTGCCTGAAAGCTGCATTCCTAAATTGATGTTTAGATTCCATAATAGAAATTACTTGAACTTTTTGGAAGATATCAGCAATTTGATTGTTTATGAGCCTATAAGGGTGTTTAGGAACCACATTTTGGCACCTAAGCTTGAAAATATTAGTCCACATGTTTTGGACTTTATCCTTAGAGATCACACTGCATTTAATTATATAAACATTTAACTTATTAATTCCTTAAAATTTCTGTTACGAAAGTAGTAATCAATAAATTTCCCACAAAGTTGTAGAGGAGTCAGGGTGGAAGACTATCCAATTGGAATCTGAATTGTGGAAACAGCAGTGCAGAAGAATTTTTCATTATTGGCTTGTTAACCAGAAAATTCCTAATTTCAAGGACCCAGGTAAAAGGAAGAAAAAGCTTTCCTCCACTTGAGAGACATCAGTTGCTTAAAACTTTAGAATTTTTTGCTGTTTACATGAATATAATCACTTTGGTTTTAGTTTCCAAGTAAATGAAATAGGAATTGAGTTTTCATGTCTTTGTCAAGAAAGCAGATATCAGGAGAGATTAAAGCACACCTACTGCATTATTTGCCACTCAGGTTAACACATCCCAATTTCTTTAGTAGTGTTTGATGGTTACATCAACTTCTGTGATGGACTCATCTCTGTGTTTGATGGTCACATCTCATCTCCTTTCCAGACCTCTGTTTAGTCATCTCTAAAACAGATAAAATATTCTTACTAGAATAATCAGATATTTATTAATATTTGTTAAGTGTTAACACATCCTTAGATTATTGCCACTAAATAAATTGAAAATACTGCATACAACTTGAGATTCCTGCAAACACTGCTTTCACAAAATCTGTCTTTTATACTACACCATTATTTTCTAATTTTAAGTATATTTTAAGATTTAGAATTCTACAATCTGTTTTAAAAGACAGGTATTAATGATGCTCATTACAGAGTTTTGGAACTAACAAAGCCTTTGAGGCAAATAGTAAACCTGAATGGTCTAACAGTTGTTTTAAATCAGTAAGTTAATGTCCTTATCCTATGTAGGCACTGCATTTTAACATACTCCACAGCTCATGCCAATAAATCAGTGATAGGAATCCTTAAAATGCTGAGTGCCCTCTTCTCAAATTTGATATTGCTGCACTATTACTTATCTCAAAACATGCAACTGATCTGCTCTAACACAAGTGTACTTTTCATCTGTACCATGTAAAAAAATTATTGATGCATCACATATTTGTCACTAGTTTTACAGCATTTAAATATAATCAGTCTCCAAACAAAAGGCTATTTTCACACTCAAACACAAAAAAGTTTAGCCCAAAGCAATCACAAGAAAATAAAAATTCTTAAATCTGGAACAAAACCCATAGTGTTACATATGTCATGGGCACACATATCCAGAATACACAAGGTTATTAGATTGTTAGATTTTAGAAGCAGATATTCTTTAATTTATAGTTTCCCTCATTCTTGACACCACTCAGTTTTCAGAATTCTTCTTCTGATATGAAATAAATTTTTGTGTTTCTCTTAAATCAGTAAGGAATTCAAGCAATGAAGAGGCAATTGAGGAAAAAAAAAGTATGCATTTACATAATCTTCAAATTATATTAAATTGATTAAAACAAATTAACAAAAATTTTAAGCAGTTGTTATGGTTTGAGGAGACAGAGTAATCTTACGGTATCAATACGAGGATCTAGAGAGAGGGTGTTTAGGACAGGGGACAGAACAGAGAGGCATCAGTACTCCCACCCCTTCCCTGCCATACCCTATAGAAGCCAGGAGGATGGGATTTCCACCCCTTCCTGCTCCTTCTTCCTTGTTGCTTCACGGTGCTTGAAGGTCTTGGAGAGAGGCTCCTGCTCTTTCTTTTCAGCTTGCTATGTGCTTTACAGGATCCAAATCCATTGGGTGCTGGGAAGAGCCTTGGAACTCTTTCCCAAGTCAGCTCTGCTGTGAGGGACTTCCAGACACTTATATCAGCGATCATCAAGATCAGGTTTCATATGTATTTGTATATTTTTTTCTCATTATCTGACATGTTACAGTCCCTTCCCTGTTGTATTAAGCCTGTTCTAGTTTTAGATTCCAACCTTTAAGTCTCCCTTCCTTATTCCCCTTTCATCTTCCACTGGGATAGTGGAGGGGACTAATAGAGAAAAATTCTGCCTCTAGGTTTTTGTTTTGCCCTGACCACTAAACCAAGAAAGCAGTAAAAGAAATATTAAGAGAAGTTAAAATATCAAATTCACAGAAAGTAAAATGGATGTTGTAACTAATAGTCTAAAAAGCACCTGATTCTTCATTTGCTGACTAGTTGTACGTACTCAAAATTCACAAAGATAAAACAAGGAATGAAAGGGTAAAGAATGTTTTTTTTGCCATTTTCCCAGCCATTTTTCCAATGGTTTTTTGTCCAGCTCTTGTATGCATTAGTAGATAAAAATAAATGATGCTGTTTCTGTAAGTAAGAAGAGCACTGTTCTACAAATCTCAATATATTTTTTAGTATTAGTTCTACAAATCTCAATATATTTTTTAGTATTATTTGATAAATCTGTTAATGCTAATGATAATTCTGCTTGTGCAAGGATGGCCACACCAGGGACTAGTCAGGAACATGGAAAAAGCAGAGTACTGTGACTAATGTTGTTAATGCCTCTTTACACAAGATTACAGAGCCACATTCTCAAATCCTGAGGGGAATTTGGCTTAGTAGCTCACCCTCTTTGATACTTTTAAAGAACAGAATGTAAGGTGCTAAAAACATTTATTTGGTGAGAAAACGGTCTGAGGGTAAAATAATTTCACAGTAGGTGGGTCCAGGCATATGAAACAGTTTGGAAGGTCATGGAGAAACAGAAGAGTGTTGTGATTAACAGACAGGGTGACATTATGGAGTCATGTTCTTCTTTCCTCAAAAGAAATGTGATCAGTAACAAACCCCCTGCATGACATGTTTCTCAAAGAATCTACTTAAATTATTTCTTTTGAGTAGCAAATTACTTAGAAAAGTTATATTATAAACAACAGACATTTAATGAAAGAATGGTTAGACTGTAGAATCCTGTGGGGTTTTTTAAAATCTGATAAAAATATTTGCAGCAATGAGTTTGCTTTAGAACCTAAATAAACAAGCAAACACACACCACGTAAGATTAAAACTTAGTTAATATTTTTAAAAGTACAAAATTTTACTCACATTTCTAATTCCTCTATACACAAGTTTGTATGCCCATACTGCAAAGAAGAATGTAGAATTTAATGATTGTTTTTTAAAAATACGTCAAGGAAGCATAGGTATTCTGTCCTGAAGAGAACAGGTACTGACATAATTACTCAGAAAATTTAAGAATTAATATTATTTTAGGCTACCATAACACTACAGCACTCTGGTTTAGTGCTTTTGGTTTATGCAAAATGCTTACTATTCTTAAAGCACTTAGTCCTCTCACAGTAATTTTTGTAGCACTGTTTACTGGGAGAGAGCTGTTCACATACAGAAAAAGGCACTCCTTGGAAAAGCTGTGTGAATCCTCTGCTTGGTAGTACTTTTGTTACACAATATTTTGACCAAAACATTTACAACTCTTTCTTACCTTTTTTTTATTTCAGATCTGTTTGATTTGTTAACCTATTAAAATAAAAAAACAGGATGCCCCATCCCAAACCAATCTACTGATTAGATTGGATATTAGGAGGAAATTCTTTCCTGTGAGGGTGGTGAAACACTGGCACAGGGTGCCCAGAGAAACTGTGGCTGCTCCCTCCTTGGCCAGGCTGCATGGGGCTTTGAGCAACCTGGTCTAGTGGGAGGTGTCCCTACCCATGGAACTAGATCATCTTTAAGGTCCCTTCCAACCCAAACCATTCTGTGATTCTATGATCACTTTAGTACCATATTCTTCCCTCTGTAGTTGGCAACTTGTGTTTCAGAGAAAGCCAGCAATGAAATATGCACCTATTTGTGTCTCTTACAACTTGAAGAAATAACTCCACCCTCACCTCTAAAGGGTCTCAGTTTAAAACATAAGGCATGAAATTTAATAGTGATAGTCTCCCAGAGCCAAATTATGAATGACTTTCCCTCCTCACAATAGTGAATACTTATTCTCTTACATAGTCCCAATCCAGTGAATAGTACTATTATTTATTTATTTAAGTGGCCACGTTCTGCCCTTCTGTTCTACATGGTAACAAACTAGTTTTGTCATTTCATAGTACTGACAATATGGAATATTATTTTAAAAATAAGAAGTAGTGACATAGCTTCTTTTTCAATATCGCCACTCAACTCCTCTTTTCCTGATATAAGATTTGAAATCCCTTCATCACAACATACCAGCCTGTACCCTATGTCTGTGTTGAATCCAAGGAGGAACTATCCCTTTCACAAGCCAAATTCTGATTTATACCATATCTAGGGACATTTCCTTAAAAGACTGCAAAGTGAAAAAATTATGTGGTATTTTTTCCTCACAAATTATGTGAAGATGTACACTGAAAACAGTTTAATTTTAAAAAAATATAGCAAATTAATAGATGTGAAAAATATACCATCATATAAAATAAAGTATTTAATTATAAAATTTATTCTCTCTAGCTTTTCTTAGTAAACACATTTCTGACTTTGTATTATGGGAAATCAAAAAGGTCTTTTATTCTAGGAAGATTAATCAGTTGATGAAGAGTTTAACTTGGCAAAGGATGCTGCTCTCTGTAGTTCTACATTATAAAGACTACTTCACGGTGACACTTCATCTTACTTTACTTTTTGAATTTTTGAAGGCTCTTACGCATCTTATCCAATTCAAATAAGTTCTCAGCACAAGCTTGTATGGTCTGTCTATTCAATTTATAATAAAAAATCATTCTTAATACTTTCCAGGTATTTAGCTTGGGCAGTAATACACGTAAGAGCAAGTCGATACTGAAAGTTTTGTGTCAAATCTAACATGACAGCAACTGAAATCATTGAAGACAGATTTTCAGAACTGTTGTCATAGCTCTGCCACATACTGTTGGTCTGCTTTCTCTAACTTGAGATGTCAGGGCCTTTTTAAGACTGATTGCTTCCAGATGTATGGGATAGTGTCTGCAGACAGAAAGAAAAGGCATACTTCCCACTGGCATAACTGAAATTGTAGTGAAAATCACTCCACAAATCAAAGTTAATCTCTCCAATGTATTTGTTTCTTCTGTCCTCTGTCACCTCCTGATTTTTTTTCTTTCTTATGTTTTTAGTCAACAAGCAGAAAAACAGAGACATTTAGCCCATGCAATTTCTTAGCCAGTGCAATAGGAGTCTATTTGCTGCCATGCTCAGGGCAAGACAATATCCTTATTCATGCTGAAGAACACCTGCTCTAATTAACTGAACTCAATGAAGCCACCTGTAAGGTGACATAATCACTGTATGGAAGATCTAATATCCTAATCATTGCATACAGCATGCCGTTATACCGTAACAGGGGCTGGTTCATGTGGTTATTACTGGAAATAGACTATGACTATGATAGATTGCAAGTTCATATTCTCCAGATCAATAGTATGCAACTATTATCTGCAGGTGACATTCTAGCTCTTCAGTGACCTGTGAGAAATACATTTGATTATTTTATCTCCTCTATTTCTTTACAGATTTCTATTAGAAGAGAACACTCTGCCATTATTGTACTCTTTTTGTGCATATCAGCAGGCAGCCCAAATTGTAAATGAGTACATAAAACCAACCATGTTGTAGGTCAGCAGAGAAGGACATTATCCGAGGAACTGTGGCTATTCTTCTGGTGTTATTTGTCCTGCTAATTCAGTTCTGCAGAGCAAGCAGTCAAGCCCTGTTTGAAAATATGATAATAGATAAGAAAGTCTGCATTTATTACAGACCTCTTTTAATGTCTATTCTACACTTCAATGAAACACTGAGAAAAATACTGCACTGGAATCCTAAACAATAAACCACTAGACTACGATGTTTCATAGCCAGATAAAATGTTTCCAAATGTTTCAGTATAATTCTTAAATTCCTATGTTTGTATTTAAAGCAACAGTCTTGTGATTATGAATGTGTGAAACTGAAAATTATAATTAATACTTGTTTTATTGTACTGTCTACTATATAAACACAGTATTTTTCTGAAGATTTATTGAAGAGAAGGTGCAGCTAGGATCAAAGTTTTTTCACTCTTTCTACATCACAGGCATATTTTAACATAGCTTAGAGCTAAAGAGAATTATTTTGATCACCTATGAAGTTGGGCCTGTCTTCACACAAACAGATTGCAGCCTGTCACTATCATACAGTTCCCTTTCACAGATCCTCACAAGCATTTCCCTCGAGACATCTGGGTATTTTCAGATTCGCAGAATCACAGAATAGCTTGAGTTGGAAGGGACCTTAAAGGTCCTCTAGTCCAACTCCCTTGCCGTGGGCAGGGACATTCCCCACTAGACCAGGTTGCTCAGGGCCCCGTCTAACCTGGCCTTGAACATCTCCAGGGACGGGGCATCCACCACCTCTCTGGGCAACCTGTGCCAGTGTTTTACCACCCTCATGGTGAAAACCTTCTTCTTTATGTCTAACCTAAATCTATCCTACTTCAGTTTAAAACCATCGCCCTGGTTTTAAATGGTTTAAAACCATTTTCCCTTACATTATTTTTCAATTCTTTATTTATCTGCAGAACACACATAGCGGAGGCAGAAATTCTGAGACTTCTCTGTATTTCCCATTGATAATGCTCAACTTTCAGAGAAGAACTTGAGGAAAAAGGACAATTCAATCTTCATTGGCCATTCAAATATGGGTAACATATACTCCAACAAAATTACCGGTCGGTGTTTTCCATAGTTAGCCAATCTGCAATGTAAACTTCTAGCTATATTTTTGGGGGACTGGACACATACAGTTAATTCATTAAACAGTGCTATTATCTGCCATTACATAATACTTTGTCACTAGCAACATGAACTGGAATTAAACTGGTGAATCAGAAGCAAAAGGCTCCATAACTCACCAAAAGCCCCTGAATAACACCTTCCAAGTGTAATAATATCTGAACTCTTCCCATGATGTTTTTAAAATAACACCATTCATTGCATAATTACATCTGATCCTTAATGGGGCACTCCTTTTACTAATAGTTTTTATTAACACTTGAAAAATAGTTGTCATCTCATTCAAGAGAATTATTTCTTGACTAATTATTGCACTGTGGCTACAATTATGTTGTCATAAATTTTACGTTTTCACATTGCAGTTTACCACTGCAGTTTATACCATTATAGAAAACACTGCTCAAGGAGATTGTGGAACAAAGACAACTAGGCAATGACTTCTCTCTGTGCACATGAACTGTCCAGATCAAGTATCTCCTTTGGTCCAAGTGCAGACCTCAGAGGGGAAAAAAAGTAATGCTAATATTTTGCAATATAAATTGAATGCTAGGAAAATGCAGAATACCACATTTTTTATATTTTTACTTTTGCTTTTGTTTTTTAAGGACAATTCACCTGAAAATTAAGAAAATATTTACCTCGAATTGTTTGCACAGATATTAGAAAAACAACTTGGCACAACAGGAACAAATACACTTGTGAATTAAAATAAATTTATAAAGTACAAGTAACTGCTATGAATTCTATAATATGTATCAATGTCAGTATAACCTCTTTAGTATACGCTGGTTATATTTTATGGTGCATTAAGTTGTAACATTTAAAAGGTGCAATTCCATCTCCCAAAACGTGTTTGCTAACTGTCTAGGTCTGGAGGAAAGAAATGGAAGCTATGCAGTCCACTAACTGGACCTGATACACAAGCAAGCGGGCTGTATGCCAAATGGTCTGGGAATTAAAATTAGAACAAAAACATCAACGTGTTTATTCCTACCTGTTCTGCTCATCACTTACAAAAATCACTTCACATGAAAAGCTAGAGATGTGTCTTTAACTGAGTCTTCTCGGTTTCCTGCTTTCATTTTGCCTTGGATTTATATGGGGCATGTGTGAATGGGAAGCATCATAACCTCTTTATTCCCAAAATGCATTACAAAATATTTAGATAAAATTTCTCCAGAGTGTGTCAGGGTATTAAAAACCCCACAAACACCAAAAAATCCCCATCAAAAAATATTCCTCTGATACAATTTTTTTACATAGATAAATTTCCAAACTTCCAGAGCAGGAACACTTCTAGAGGTTGAGTGAGATGTCATTTAATTTTTTGTAACATCTATCTTCACAGTAAGAAAATAAACCTTCAATCTAGACTGACCCTTTTAGTGGGTATGTTTAAAAGAATCATGCATTGAAATCTCTGAGTTTATTTTCTTACACAACATTTTGCCTTTCCTTATTTTCCCTTAAGCTATACAATGGATTTTTGAAATTTCAAACTGAAAAAAGAAACTAATGATATTTTATGTGCTTGTGGATACCAGTGTCTAGAGACACTCTCACCATGAGAATTAGATTTTAATGCCAGAGTTCAAGAGTAGACTAAAAATCAACTAGTGATCCTATCCTGTTAAACAACATACCCATGAAAAAGCTACCATAACAAAACTACATAAGTTTGATAGTCTGTAAAACGACAAGAAGTCACATATATAATCTGTTTTATAGACACTTAAAAATCTATGCAGTGCAGCTGATGCTGGTGGTTGAAGCATATATTATCATCACATTGTGTGCAGCATTTGGTTAATTATTTCTTGTTATGTAAAACAAAACACTGAATTTATAAATAATAATGTGGCCAAGATATCATCTTTTCAACACACATAAACCAATGCATACTCCTGTAGGTTGAGACTTGTGTTAACACATACTGCCACTAGAGGATAGTGTTGTCATATTACGATGAACCCACATTAAGTACATGAAATTACCGTGAAGTTCAAATTGGTTATTTTCTAAAGCCAGGGGAAAAAAAAAAAAAAAAAAAAAAAAGAGAAGATTTATATTTCAATTAAGGACTTTTTTGCCTGGCAAATCCTGAAGCCTTTTTTTAATAAAAATTAAACAAAAATATCACGTCATCATTGCTTATTAGGTTGCATTTAGTAACAACATTTAATATGCTATTTATTTTCAATTAAATGAAATTAATTTACCTCAGGCTGAGTGTGATACCTGGGAATCTCTTGGAAGGAGACAGCCCTTGTCTGACATACAGCCAAATAACTGAATTTTATTGTAGTGGTGCTGGAAACACATGATCTATTTCTGAGATGCCTGTGAAATGTGATGCTGATCATGGCAACTTAAGCTGGTATAACTAATTGCTGCCACATCTCTACTGTCTTGTCCTGCATTCTCCCATGACCTGTACTGATCCTTTCAGCACATGTTTTAGTAAGCCTTGAATCCGACTGGCCCGCTCATGTTATTAGTAATATGACATTTTAAAGATAAGAGATCTGATATACAAAAGGTATTAATAATTAAGAAAAAATCTGTCATCTTTCTTGAATTTTTTTTATTATTATTTATAAACACATACACTTAGCACACTTTCTCTGTGTTCTTGTGCAAAAATCACCATGTGAATCACCATAATTCTCTTATGTCTCCTCAGCTATCAGTTCATCAATAACATCAGGCAACACTGAATCTGGGGAACTCTCCTAACAATTTCTGAAAGTTTGTTCACAGTGCTGAACACAGAAAAAGTAACTAGTACTTACCAAAAAAGAAAAAAAAAAAACAAACCAAATTCTTCAGCTTTGCTCCACAACTGAAGCATTATATGAATCTTCCAAATAGAGATTTTTATTAAATGTCATTAAGTCATCTTAATTTAAAATGAACAGAATCTGAGTAATTTTGAATCCAGCAAACTCCAATAACATTTCACAGGGATTTTTCCTTGTGAACTGCTTCTTTGTGCCTTACATTTGTAGGCACAAAATCACCTTGCTCTGATCTCCACACTTTATAGAAATCCATAAAATCTATAAGATCTTCTCTATTATGAAGTCCTTCATTCACGTAAGTGGTTTTTTCCTATGACTGCTGCAACTTGTTTTAAGTTGTGGTTCTCGTTTTCTTAGAAATTAATTACAACTTCTCTGAAACTTTTATATGCAATTAAATAGCTGTTGTAATATCAGAACATGTGTCCTGGATTTCTCAATTAAGTCATTGTTATTATTATTACATAATATTATTATATGTGCACTAGCAAGATACTTGGCTGAAGGCATAAGTGTTCAGGCACATTCATTTTTGTTTTTAAATGTACGTTATTAAGCAACTGTGGACAGATAACTGCTGACAGATTATCTTTACAGAAATGGCCAACAGCTTTCATTAGAAGTAGTCCAAATACATGGCCAACAGAGAGCTTAAACTCTGATCTATGAAAAATTTTTAACCAGCATTAAATCTTTTTTTCTTTTTGCTTTTGTTTGGGTAAGGAGACCTGAAACTGAATTTCAGGCTCTGGAGCATGACCACTCACACGTTAACCAGGGGTTTGAGTTTAATTTTTCTTAAAATTTAATCAGCAGGTTGCAGAGGTATTAAAAAAAGAAACAAACTGATTTTCTCCTAAATTTCACCTTTCAATCTCTTGGCTTTTGTGATACTGCTATCAAACATACACCAATTGCCAGTGACTATGGATGACCAGGATTTTTAATGTCAGGGTTGCAACCGGCTTTCCTATCCCAGACACTCTTTGTATAACCTAAAGAATAAAACCAAGTACATTTCATAACCCACCTTATTCCCCACCTCATCTTTAATACAAAGGCTATATCTGAGGTTGAGTTTGACTTCAGGATTTACTTATAGCACTAAGTCAGTCAGGGTTGTGAAAAATATCCTTCTAAATGAGCTAATTGTGTTGGTAAAACTGCTAGAATAGATGTAGCAATGCTGATACCAGCAAAAATGAGACACAGTTTGTCTCACTTGAAGAATTACAATAAGTATTACTGCAAAAAATCTGCTCCTAAACCAGTTTAAGATCCATGTGTACCTGTTTATCTATATAAACTCTAAAGAGTTCTTACAGAATGAATACTAGAACAGAAAGGGCCTTGATGCTGATTCTGGCCCTGAAGGTCAAAAAAAAAGAAAAAAAAAAAGAAATGGTCAGACCAGCAGGGAGACCAGTCTGCAGCGAATCCTTAGAGATGCTGTAATTCATGCTGTCAGCTACCTATCAAGCACTGGTTGCCATAGCTATAGCTCCTCATTCTCCATGTACCGCAGTAATACAATCTCAAACCACAATGGCATGAAAACTGCAGAGACCTGTATGAGACACAAACAGCCAAGCCTTTGGGTGTTTTGGCAGGTGATACTACCTGATATTAAAAAAAATAAAACACGTATTAAAAAGAACTTTTATTTCGCAAATGTCTTGGATCACACCTGCATGCCATTTTCTTCCAGGCACATAATTACTTTCCCAGCATATACAAACAACCCTAAGATTCTGAGAAAAAAAAAAGATCAATACTTCAAAAGATCAAGACTTTCAGAGATGTTAAGAACTTAACAGCTAATACTGTCTTGTGTTGGCTGCAGGTTTTAATTCTGACAACCTTTCAGATCATATTGTTCAGCAATTTAAAAACAAAACAACTCCCCCAAATTATAAGACTATAAATTATGGGTTTGAATTGCATAAGTTCTAATGCAATAATTTTATTGTGCCTGGTGGAACTGTTAATTAAAAATGGTGAAATACTGCCCAAACCAAACAAAACTCTCTAGATATTTTTGGTCATTTTTTCTGGCATTGACATTTCCACTGACTTTGACAGAACAAATTATTTCAGCATTCAGCTCCTTAAGTCCAAAACATTACCATACTCATTTCATAGCATAAAGTGATTCATATTATCAAGTAGTAGATTAGCGTAGCTGTGTTAGTTGTAATAAACTATGATACAAATTACTCTTTTTTGCTCAGACTCCCTCTTTTGCAAAAATATTTTTGAAGCACTGATAAAACATATTAATACAATATAGATTCTTAAACAAAAACCAAGCAACCTCATACTCATGGATCAATGTTAATATCATATCATATGTTTATCCCCTAAAACAGAAAACACCAAACAACTTGCCACGGCTACTAAGGAGATGTTAGAGCTCAGAAGATAAATAATGCTGAGATAGGTCATGCTGAAAGAACTAATAGCAACATAAAAGCTAAAGCACAATCCTTGAATACATTATTAATGATGTTTTCCTTCCAAATCAGCATATGGACACTGAACAGATCAGGTGACTGGTAACGGGATACACAACTTTTAATCTCAAAGTAACTGCTTCAGATCTGCCTCATGTTGGTTGTAACTGCAAGTTACTCTTTGACAAATTTTCAGTAGCCAATATGTTATAGCCACCAGTATGTAATAACCAGTCTTAGTCTACCTTTCCCTGTACAATCTGGTTAACAAAGCTGGCATGCTGTTTTCAGACTCAGGATTGAGTTGGCCAGAAGACTTGGTTATCCTTTTATGTGTAAAGGTTCAGCCCTTCAAAATAAGCTTGAAACCCAGATGCAAGTGGGACAACGAACTTAGCACATATTACACTTCTTCAAAGGTCAGTCTCCATCAGAGTCTATCAGGTGTTTTTTTCAATGACTACATTAACTTTTAAACAGAAAAAAAAAAAAAACAAACAAAGAAAATCAACCTGAGATGAATGGAAAAACTAAGGTAAGGAGACAGACTATTGCTTTCACGAAGCTTGATAAGAAGGACATGATGTGTTCTTCTTTTGTATACTCAAGGATTTTCAATAGTGATACAAACATACATCATGAATGCAAAATATCTATATTGTAAAAAAAAAATAATAAATTGATAAAAATCAACTGATTGTTACTCTGTTTTGCAGAAAACTTGGAGAAGGCTGGCAGTTATAAAACTTACTATGTCCAGTGGTCTCCATGAGCTTTTAATTTACTATAAGGTTTTTTCATGTTTACTGAACAGAACCACACTTCTCTTTTCATGGAACCCAACTGAAATTAGTATGCTTTCAAACCAGACCCAAAGGCTGCCTGTATCAGGCAAAATTGGTCATAATGTAGAAGCACCTTTCCTCTGAAAAGAAAAATATCTTCGGGGTACACTTGGAGTAAGCCTAGTAATAACCATCTGAGAAATAATTAATCAGTCACTTTCAAACATAAGGGCAGTATCATATCAAAGTGTTTTTAATGAGAATGTTTTTGAAAATGAAAGGGAATTATACACACATTTAGCTGTTGGTCATAGAGTTGAAGTCTAACTTCTCAGCTTGGTATAAAACATGAAGACGAATGCTAAAGACAGATCTCTGACAGGATTCAGTCCTTCAAGTTAAAGATGACTGAACACGTAACTTCAATCTCTATCACTGTGTACCTATACAAGCTCATTATAATCATACTTCAATAGAATGATCGAAACTTACTTTGGATTTAATATTGTTTGTTATCACTGTTTTTAGAATCACAGTCAAGATTGCCTTACGCCTTACTTTAGGCACTATAGAGAAAAATTGCAGTAAAGAGAAACAAGAGAGATAAAAGATGCGAAACAGAAACACAGAAATTAATTTGCCAAAATCACAGTGCAAATCAATGGTCAAATTAAAAATAGAATTCAGATCTTCCAAACCCCACTGCTTTGCTGAGCTCACAGAATATTCCCCAGAGGTTTTTCTAACACATTGTTAGCCATCAGTGTTTACCAGTAGCAATTAATGTTAGACCATAAAAAGACCTTTTAAACTCAAAGCAACTGAACTCACCACCTCTCAAAAATCCACTTCCTCTGTAACATTTACAGAATTATCAAAAAGTTGGCTAAGAGGTTCTTGAATATACCTGCTGTGCCATATATATTCAAGGTTCCCTCAAACCTACAACAGTCTGTTAGGCTACCTGGAGATAGTATACCAGCTTCCACAGCCAACAGCACATGCAGGAACGCAATGGTCAACATCATAATTTCTTCAGACCAAATGACACAGGACCTATACACAGCTGAGCAGCCTGGAAATGCACCGTCAATCCTTGAACGCATTCATGTGAGTGACTGCTCACCTCTGCATTTCATAAGTAATGTATACATAGCAAATTTTCTTTTCGATTGTACAGCTTTTGTTCATTTTCCTCTCATTCTAGCTTCAAGCCCACAACTAGCATATAGCTAATTTAGCATTTAATTGAAAAATACTATTTATTAAGCATAGCATTAGAGAAGTACATAGCAAAACCAGACCTTTCTGTGAAAAGGACGTTTCCTTACTAGCACTTCATATACAGTGCCATGATACTTCAATCTTGAGTTAAAGCCCCTGGTTGTTTCCATAATTCAAGTAAACCTGCAAAAAATATCTTAAAAGGTTAGTTATTAGTTCATCTAGTTTCTAATGTTTTAGATAAATATTAAAATGCCTCAACATATTTAGCAGAATTAAAATCCAAATCCAACTTAGTAAAGTTAAGTTGCAAAAATCCAATTAACTTGGGGTGAGAAGTAGGATTTCTACACAAATGTATGTAAAGAATCCTTTATTTAAATATCTTAGATATATCTTACATACCTTATCTCATTTATTTACACACTTTATTTACCTTATTACCATTATTCTCTTTACATATATAAAAGAAGCCTTAAATTTAAAGTGTCATGGGAATTACCGACGGGCAGTTACCGATCTCTTTTATATGGTAACAGGGATTTTCCATTTCAATTTATATTGAAAAGTAGTTGACTTCAGTTCAAATGCCTGTTAATTTTTTCTCTGTAATAATAAAGGAGTAAAATATACTCTCTGTAAAAATAAAGGAGTCCATGAAGAAATCTGGGAATTTATTCTATAAATGAAAAAACACGAGGTAGGCAAATGGCTGCCCATAAAACTGTCTTGGTAGCCCCTGTGAAAGGAAGGAAAAACAGTTCTCACAACTGATTCTTGAATCAATGCTACATGTAAATGGAACACTTCTCTAAGCTAAGAAGGGTATGAACAGAGAGTCTTCCGATAAAGTTGAAAAGGAACATGTAGGATAGTAATAAAAGCAAAAGAAGAGACATGCAGCATGCTGGAGACACGAGCTGTTTTGTGGGAATTAAAATCTGTCAGAACAGCTGTGATTAATCAGCTCTGCTCACATCAATAAATGCCATTTTCATGGACAGGAAAAAGCTGTGGGCAGCAAAAAAGAGCATAAAAAAGAGCAAAAAAACCCCTGAACCTCTTTGGAAAGGGAATGCATCAAGTATAAAGACCATGTGTCATGCTTCTGTGGAAGGCATGCAGGCAAAAAATCTGTGTCAAAGGCCTTGGCTTTTTTGACTTCTTAGTAATTTCCTTCCCATGTTATTTTCTCTCAGTGCTTTTCTTCACCTGCCTAGTGTTGCAAAGAAATTCTAACATGGCTAAGAAATGGTGATATAAATGTAAATACAACTTATACCTATGCAGATTTTTTTAAAATAAATACTGATCACAAGATGCAAAGTTAACTTTGGGGCAAATTCTGTACAGGCATACCAGACAGTCAGTACACAGCATGATGTAAATACAGATGGAAGCAAAATCTGTAGTTAAGTTTGCCTAACACTTCCTATTATAAGGTTCTAGTTTGAAATGCTTATAAACTTTGCCAATGTTTAATTACTCAGCCTAAATTCTTTCAGAGTATCTGATTTTTTTAAACCTTCATAAAAATGGAGCTGACACCTTCCAGAATGTGACTAAGCAAAAATATTCTGGTTTGCCAAAGTTGACAAATTCTTCTAACTGCTGAAAAATTGAATCTAGAATGATGGACTCGGGAGTTTTGCCATCCAGTAGACTCTACAGCTGAATTACAGACCAAGGCTCCCAACATAACACATAAGGACATCTGGAGTGCACCTATACTATCAGTTTGAATCATCACCTGGTTTGCTCCAAAATCCTCTTCATTAGCACTCACTCTTGTGCACATGCTTGATTATTCCTGGAATACCCTTCAAAGCAAAATAACAAGGCTTGCTTTCAAACAAAACCTAGAAGCCATTCAGCAGCTACATAGCTCTAGGAGATGGTTTAAGTATGAAGACTCCCTCCACTTAACCCAATACTCCAACATTATTCTTTTGCCTGGCATGCCCCTGTGACATGCTTCTCTCATAACGTGCTATAGTAGCAGATAAATGCTATGCTGCAAGCATTTATCTTTGTTATCTTGGACAAACAAAAAAGGGCATTCATTATTAAAGAACCTTTCAAAATTGTTCAGATGTCTTCTACGCAAAGATAGACTTCAAGATGCCCAGAGAAAGTCGGTGTGGCAGACGACTCTAGGCTGTCACAGCTCTTGAAGAAAAGGGAACCTCGAGTGCAGGAGTCACCCTGACTGCCAAAAGAGATGTGGTAGGGCAGCTTGATGCTGAGGGATTTCAGTGTAGCCCCAGGCAACGATCCTCAAAAATAGACTTTATCCATCTTAAAGGTACACAGTAAGAACTGGCATGATCACAGGATGTGAGCACAGCAGAGGAGTGATATTTGTGCTGTGTATGTAAAAAAGCTGCGGAAAGGCCTGGAGAAGTCTACAGGATCCCTCCAAACACTGCACAGTGCAATGCAGCAGCCTGCCCTATGGGGAGCAAGCCAAAAGCTGTGTTGAGGAGGTACCCCTTACTTTCTGACCAGGAAGCACGGATTGATCCTGAAGCAGATCAGAAATGCAGCATATGCACCATCTGAGAAGGTGGACACACCTGAGCATACTCAGAAGCAGACCTTCACATATCTACAAACTTACGGTACTTGCAGGGTTAAGTCCTGAGTATGCCTTCTGAGTATGTCTTTCAACTCTTCCCACACTGAGATAAAAATATATAGCTATATTGGCTATGACAAATCCTAAAAAAAAAAGCAGAAAAAAGTATGAAGTGTTGAAAGATAAAATCTTGTATGGCATCAACAGGAGGTACAATTAATTGGATCTCTTCATTCATTCTATAAATACCAAGTTAAATATGATAAAAATGAAAATGTAGGCGTAGTTGCAATCACCTTTATGTTACTAGTCTCACTCATCTGATACAAAATTAATCTTTCCTTTGGTATCATGTGGGAAGAGGGAATGGTAGTACATGAATAGGAACACTGCACTTAATGCAGCAAAAGCCTGGAATCAACAGACAGTGCTAAAAATTGCACCAAAACACACCATAATAATACTCAATTTGAATATGAAAAAGAGATGAACTGCCAAAAATAACCTTGTCCCTTATACCCTCTGAATGCTAGGCACATCCAGTAAATTTAAACAGATTATTATATCATATTCTAAAGTATCCCTCAACTCATTATAAATACAAAAAAAAACCCCAAAAAATAGTAGAAACATGAAAGCAGACATCTTAATTTCATATATGTTACCCTGTTGTGGTTACCATATACGTTGCACCTTCTTTTCTCAGACAGATTCAACTACATGACATGCAGCAAAGTCTTGCTTTTCTGATCTTTTTATTTGCTTCACTGAGGCAGAAAAACATCAAGTGATTTGTTCAAAGTGTTTCAGTGTTACTATTTTTGTAATTCACATCTCTATGGAATTTGGGTATCAGCACACAAGTGCAGGCACTTTTCATAGGAATTGGCATACTGGGTAAGACAAATGGTTCAACCAGCTTAACAGCCTGTCTATTTTGTCTGTCTACTTTGACCACCACCCAAACTCTCACATGCAGGTCATTTTAATATTTAATACTTAATACAGCAAACTGTGGCTGAAACCAGATAAAATGTTTAAACTTTCATTAGATATTATTAGATATTTTGTTATATATTATTTATCCAGAATATTATTGAATGATGCCTGTCGTGGTTTAACCCCAGTAGGCAGCTAAGTACCACACAGCTGCTCACACACTTACCCCTACTGGGATGGGGGAGAGAATTGAAGGGGTAAAAGTGTGAAATTTCACAGGTTGAGATAAAGACAGTTTAATAATAATTAAACAAACAAACAAACAAAAACCAACCAACAACAAAAAGGGAGGGAAAAAAATAAGGAAAAACAAGTGATGCAAAGAACCCCCAAACAATTGCTCACCACCAGCCAACTGATGCCCAGCCAGTCCCCAGGCAATGGCAGCCCTGGCCAATCTCCCCACCCCTCCACCCAGTTTTATTGCTGAGCATGTCGTCCCATGATCTGGGATATCCCTTTGGTCAGCTGGGGTCAGTTGTCCTGGCTGTGTTCCCTCCCAGACTCTTGTGCACCCCCAGCCTACTCACTGGTGGGGTGGGGTGAGAAGCAGAAAAGGCCTCGACTCTGACTCAGCAATAATGAAAATACATCTGTGTTATAAACACTGTTTTCATCACAAATCCAAAACACAGCCAGCCCCAGCTGCTATGAAGAAAGGTAACTCTACCCCAGCCAAAATCAGCACAATGCCTCAGGAACATTCTGTGTAAGTTCTCCAAGCTCATTATTTATGATTTGCACATTCATTTTAAATTTAAATTGGCCCAAACAGAAATCCAGGGTCAGCGTGTTAATGAATAAGGACAACAGCTACTGACAACGTCGAGTATCAGGCCAGTTACCAGTCATACGTGACAGCATTTCCAACTGGTCCAGGAGGTCCATGTAAGCCCTGGCCTGGGCACCCAAACCTGGCCTGCTTTGTCAGAGTTGTATCTGTATCCATTCCTGCCTCCTTCCAGCATGACTTATTGACTGAGCTTCCTAGGTCAACCTCAGGCACATATTATAGGTTGTCTGGGCTTGTCTCCTGTAACCTTGGACTTGCATTATAGGTAGTTTTGTCTCCATTCTGGTCTTTGGCCCTGTCTCCTGTTGTTCCTGAGTGGATTTCTTGGATGGAGCCCTGAGCTGTTACTCGCCTTGTCTCAGACTGGTGACTATCACCATCCTGACCCCACTGGGATGGTACCCCGGTCAGTGAGGCCCTGCCTTTGCTGTAGCCATGCCTTGTTCCCAGCTCTTTCTCTCTCACGGAGCAGCGCTGCTTCAGCTGCCCCCTGATAGAAAAGTCATAAGCAAGATGACTTCTGGTTTTGCTAATAAGCCTCTGGGAGCATAGTTGAAGAGGGGGCTTAACGTGAGCTTTCACTACTTACCCGAAGGAGAGCGAGTCCTGAACTTTTAAAAATCTCCTAGCAAACATGTTCTATAATGGTGTAATTGCCTAAATAACTGATAATGTTATTCACTGCATTCAAAATGAAATCTTACCAATTTTTTTTAAACTTAAGAGGCACGAAAGAGAGTGAAAAGGTTTAAGAACCGACAAAACTCAAATAAATCTGTATTCCAATGCAATATTTCCACAGTCACTGAAAATTCTTAAAGCTCATTTAGATAGTATAATTAATTGTACATGAGCATTTTTTTTATTTTTTTACCAGTCCAAATTTTACAAAAATATGGAGTATTATTACAGCTAGAAGGTGTCCAATACTGACATACAGAAGATCAGTTATGGCTCTGAATGAGCACCTCTGGCTCTGTGTTAAGCGATGCCAATAACTGCCATTTGTTACTACATGGCCACACAGAGGACTGAAATATCATGTTGTTTACATGCATGAAGTTCTGAAATTTGACCTGTTACTCATTAGCTCAAAAGAGTCTGACTTTTATACAGCTTTGAATAAATTATTTTGTAGCCTTCAGAATACAGCAGATCATGACAGCAGGACATCCAACACTAATGGATATGAAAAGAATAGAGGAGAATTAAAGCCTTGCAATTTAGACTGAGAACAGTCCAAGAATTATTTAGTGCAATTCAGGGCAAGCAGAACAAATCCATGCTAGTGAAGGAGGCTTCTGAGAGATATTTAAGCTTTTCCGTGAAGTTGAATATACTGGCTTTGCAGCTTTTGATGCTAGGCTGCATAGAAGCAGAGTCTATCACAGGTGCTGATGAAGTAGTTTATTCCCTCAGTTAGGTCCTTCAGACATAACCTGGCAGCTTCACTACTCCTGACAGGGAAGTTACCTTAACCAGTAGTTTGGCCTACACGAGCATGGAAAAATTGTTTACATTTTAACCCACTTACTGCAGCCTCTTTGCTGCCAGCGGTGCTTCAGTTTTCACTTCTCTCTCTGCATCTGACACAGAGTGCCAGAAAACAGATCTGCTTCTGTCAATAAAGCTTTTTGAGAAACAGCCCACCAATGTTTGACTGTTCTGTATAACGACAATAGTTCACTGGCTTCTCAAACCTTGTCCACAAGTGCAATTGCATGGTTTCAGTTGAGTCAAATCAACAGCTTGCTAGCAAAAGGTCTCATTGCCTCATGTCTTCCCTGCTCAGTTTAGTTTCCTGCCATTTTAGCTGAACTGGCATTATCATCCGATTAAACTGGAGAGAGTGCATGGAAAGCAGTAAAATCATACAGCTGGGGATGGAAGACATCCTTGTCACAGCGACACTGATCTGTTCAATAAACTCAGGACAGAGCATGACTGCTCAACCACTGTAAAACTGGGATTAAAACAGCAAAAAAAAGAAAAAAAAAGAGTATCCAATAGAGTTGGAAAGGACTACCTGTGTAAATATTCCCCTTTCATTGGCACACTGGACACTTGGCCCAGTTTCAAGCTATTAAATATTATCCAGGTGTTTTACACAAGACTTGAAATTATCTGGTGATTTAACTTTTGCAAGTTTAGACAATTTAATCAATACAGTAAAAAAAGCAAACTGGTAGCTATGCTACATGCATTAGTTTTTGTTATTTTAATTAGAGAGAGAGCCTAATCAGTCTGAATCTGTTCTGGTTTTTGAAGACATCTAGTTTGCATGAAACACGTTCAGAAGTTAATGCAAATATTAATGTAGTCATATTGACACTCATATTACATCACCTTATTTACACAGTTAATCCTACTCTATAGCAGAATAATTAGTCCCACAGTGATATACCACTGTAGTAAAAATAAGATTTCATCTCAGCGCCGCATGCAAATGCAACTCACTTGTCTTCTTCTCGTGTTTTATGAAGACACTGGAGTGCACAGATGAACTATTTTTCTTGTAAACCACCCCCACCCACTGATTATTTCATATAATGCAGCAGGCCTTGAAAAACACAATTGCTTTCTGTTACTGGTGAATAAGACTCTTTCCCCAGTAAGCGACGTGAGGGGGAGTCAAGTTTTCACAAGAGTTTCTACATCTGTGATCACAAAGAAAACCTCCTAAATGTTAACTGAGTCAGTGCCATCTTTTGAACCTGCATTCAGGCTGACACATTGATTCAAGGTTTCCCAACCAACAGCAAAATAAGGACAGACAATTTTCGCTGCTGCCATTCGGAAGTACTTGGTTAACAACGACACTGACGGAGTTTTTCCATTATTCAGAAAAACTATGAGCACTACCAAGCACAAAGGAGGCCAAGAGCCAATGAGAAACTCATTAAGCTGCTTAAACTGATCTAAATCTAGGCTGTTGAGGTCACATCCCGCCCCCGCCACATATTTCCACCCCGTTCCTTCGGCCAGTGCCAGTGTTTACAGAAGCAGGTGGTGGTGGTGTGCCAGTTCAAGGGAAAAAAACCCAAACAACACACCACTCTGAGGGGAGGGGTTTCAACCTGATCAGTTCTATGAACTGGTTTATGGAGCTACACAGTACAAGCAGCAGCGCAGAGGAAGGAGATGGGAACACAACAGCTGGGAATTAAGAGTAGTTTAAGCTTCTATGAAACCGAAACCCAACAAAGAACTGGAAGCTCTCTGAGTTTATCCTCAGCTGTACAAACACTTTCATACACTGATCAAACTCCAGACTACAGATGGAGGTAGATTTCTTTCCCTTACTGCCTTAGTGTGTTGTTCTGTTAGTCAGAAGTCTCATTTATTAGTAGTAACTCATTCATGACTGGATCTTAACAGAAGCACAGTAGCAATAACTGCACCTCATTTCTAAATCCTCAATCCAGAGAAGATTAGAGAAAGGATAAGAGGTAGACATAATTTGTTTTCTAGCACTTAAGGAGCAGGAAAAGAAGGGGACTGAAGTTATAGGGAGCAGCTATCCATAGTCAGGAGACTTCTCTGCAGTGCCTGGAAAAGGGAAAGTTTCTCTGTTCTTTCACCACAGCAAAAGCAAAGTGCTCAGGTGTAATGGATGCAGGCTGATGTTAGGTATCATCACGAGTGGTTATAAACCACAAGTGGTTATTAGAAATCCCAGTTCCTAAAAATGAAAGCACAAATGTTTGCTCATGCTGGCTTTGATACTCACAGGTTGGGTAAGGAAAAAGATCAATTTCACTTTTACGCTGGTATTTATTAGGCTGTGATTGTTCTACCCTTTAGTAGTACAGCACAATTAGAATTTAATAGCATGCCCAACCTAAACTTTAAATGCTTTATGTCTTAGCATTGTTATGGGTATTAATACCCCCGTGCTTCTCCCTCTGCTAACAGTAATTTGGGGCTTAATCTGGCCAGGTGAGAAACAGTTTGTGAGTTTCCAGATGAAGTGCATGCATCTTTCTTCTTCTGTCTCAGAAGATTGCTCTGATTTTTGGACTCTGGCTTTGAGAGATTAAAGAGTGATTTGTTGAGAGCAAAGTCTGTTACAGGTGGGCACCATGGAAAGAAAGGCACCTGCACCCGGGCTTCCAAAGACAAGCACGGGACGCAGACACTGTGATAAAACCAGGCTGCAACTATGCAAAGCTCAGCTCCCCCTTCCCCACACGCTGCCAGGGTACAGCGAAGCCCTCAAGCTGGCGGTCACCGCACGGGGGGTGTGAGGGCCCGGGCGCTGCACACCCGTCCTGCGCTGCTTTGGGCTTTTTTATTCCTTAAACACCGGCCGCTCCCGCGGGACAGGCGCCCGGGCCCCGCACAGCGCTCCCCCCTCCCCTCTCAGGACCGGGGTCCGGGCGCAGCTCGGCTCGGGGGCCGCAGGGACCTCTCACGTCCCACGGGGCGCCACCGGCTGAGGCAGATCCCGCCGGAGGCCCGGCGCGCTGAGCGCACCCCGCCCCGCCCCGCAGCTTCCCCTCGGAGAGGCGGTGGCGCTGGGTGGCGGGGGCGGAACAGCTGGAGCCGCTGGAGCCA
>VZRW01012706.1:369425-398282 GCA_013398125.1 Aegotheles bennettii | reverse complement strand
GCTGCGCGGTTCTGGCTGCGGGTGCAGTTGTGCTGGGAGTCACCGTGAGCACTCGGGGAGCACCGATCGCCACGCAGGATCCTTTCACCTCCTCTGCCCGGCAGCGGGAGAGGGTCTGGCTCGGGCCCCGCTTGGCCTCAGTTTCCCCGGCGCTCTCGGGAGTGACTGGCCCGGCGGCCACGAGAGGGGCTTGCAGAAGCGATAGTCGCAGAAAACTTGTAAATCCAGCAGAAAGTTAACTGGATTGCGCTTTATTTTCTGTGCTAGGCCGTTAGCCATGTGGGTGAGAGTCAGAAACGGGGAAATGCACGCTCTGCCTCTTCCAGCTCCCATCCCTCTAAGCCTTCTCTGTTCGGTTGCCTTCTGCTCGTCTTGCAATTTTCAACATCGTTTGAAAATTAGGTGTGAGGTGGTTGGGTGTTGTGGTTTGTGAGGATTAGTTTGTTTTAACTTTTTCCTAATACCTTTGCCACTTTTGGTATTAAAAACATTCAAACGACTTTTTTCTGAGAATAACAAATTTCAAAAATGAGTGAAGGATGCAAGTACAGTGCTGAGGGGGAGAAATCTGAGTTGTGGGCCTGCTTCTAATGCTAAACTTTCTAGCCCTTAGAACAGACAAAATAATTAAGTATAACTTCACCGGTGAAACTAGCACTGGTACTAGTTTCAAAGCTAAACTAGAAATAAATGTTCCTGAAGCTAAAACCAGAAGACAGCAAGGGTGGATTCGTAGACATGGTTCAAATCACTTGCATTCTTTGTCCCTGCCTGCTTAGCCATATAAAAGTTTATATACTTCATGGGAGAAATTTGAGGCATAAATAAAATTGCAAAACCTTTCTGCAGATGAAAAATGTTTAAAACAGCTTTGTAGAGACTGATAGTTCAGTAGTAAGATCATCCAATAAAACAGTATCATTTTTCTCACAACAGTTTTAAAACTCTCGTATCTAAAAAGCACAGATTTCTTGACTTGAAAATCTTTCTAAACCTCCTTTTCAAAGTAACTGACACTGAAAACTTGTTTTTTAAGGAACCTGCAAAATCAGCCAAGAGTGGAAAAAGTGGCAAAGATGGACAAGATAACCAAGAACATGAGGTAAATATTACTAAAATATGTAGACTTTTGAAGATTGCCTGAAGTTTTTCTGGGCTTTTATAATTTTGATGTGACAGGAAAGTGATTGTGGAACTCCTGCCCTGGTATATTACAAAAAGTGTTTTTAAGACTTAAGAGAAGATGCTTTTGAGGAAATTAATTTTACTTAGAGTAAATAAATGCTTGCTTGCTACAGTCTTAAATATTCACCTCTTTCCTTTTTTTTTATGAGGTGTACATCTATCTTATTTTTTAGTGTTATCATGAGGTTTTGGGCTTGTCTTCTAGTTGTTTGTTGCAGTTTCTGTAGTTCTCTGTAATTCCCAGAGCTGTCTCTTCTCAAACTGTTGATCATGTCAGTTAAATGTCAGCAGCCTGTTATATTGTCAGGAGACCTTAGGCTTAATCAAAGGTTACCAGTACTTTTGTTCCTGTGATTTCTTTTTATAGGTATACAATGGAGTGTTCAGTTTCTGACTGATTATTCTGTTGTTGATGCTTGTTTGTTTTTTCCCTTCTGCATTGCTCTGTTTTTCACTCCAGCAAGGTGCAATGACTTTGAAGTGGTCAATTAAATCATTATTCACTCACTTTGCCATATTAATCCAGAAACTCAGAATTAATAGATTTACTTCTTTTGGAAATCCACTGTTTAGCTGCATTCTGAAATTTCCTTTAAAATGTTCATACCTGCCTGAGTGTAAAATGCTACACTGAAAAGCTTATCTATTTCAGCCTCTAAACTAGATGTCTTGATACTGAGAGAATGATTGAGAACAAAATACTCATCCAGGTTTACCATTTATCCCTCCCTGAAATGGCTGTTTGGAGGTGGATGGTAATATTTAGCATACTTATTCTGATGCACTTCAGTGAGTTTTTGTTTGTTGTGCAGAAAGATGTGTGCTACTGTCATAAATTAATAAGATCATTAAAACTTGTAAACTTAAGTATTCTGGTGAATTCAGATAAAAGAGTAATTTGAGTTTTGTTGGAGGGAACCTAGCTAGTAGGAGAGGTCTTAGCTACTAGGAAAGCTCTTAGCTTGAAATAAGTGTATCAGTGTAGATGTTTATAATGGTGTCAATAGGTGTACTTTATTGTGGTGTATTCTGCCTTATCAGTGTATTGCTGTGACATTGAAGAGAGTATTACTTGGCTGTAATTTTAGTTCCTGTACAACTGTAAGGCTCGTCATTGTCAGCATCTTTGCTGTACATTTGTTGACTTATTTCGTCAAGCTTCTGAAGAACAAGCTACTGACACCAAAACTAATTTCCTTATTACTTCTTGGTTCTTCAGGATAGGGTGTAAAGCTCCCATAGTTAGTCAGTGGAGAGCTTCAGGTGTTTTAACTGAAAAGGTATATGCAGTTTTCTTTGTAATTTCTTTCTGTGTTTGCAGATCTAGGGTTTTGTTGGGGTTTGTTTGTTTGGGTTTTTTTACTTAGAGATGAATCTCAATAGGAGCATATGCTGTAGTGTTCATGCATTTTTCTTTTTCAGTTGCCCTTCCAGGTAGAATTCCCAATGGAAAGTAGGGGTTACTTATGTTATCTAGGATTCCTAATCTGTGCGTAGGGGCAGAATGGGAGAGCATTTGGGAATGTGAGTTGCACGTAAACTGTGATTGCTATTCCCAATGGGCATTATTTAGTCTCCATAGAATTTTAAACACATCAATGCTTGACTCATTAACTCAATTAATAGAATAATTGCACACAAGTAGTAATGTCGACTTTGCATTCTAATGTGGCAGACTGTAATCGTGCTGTATGTTAGTTGCTGCTTATGTGAGCAGAAAGGAGGCTATTTGTTAACACAGTGAAGAGTAGTAAATACAGAAATACTCTGGAACACACTTAATACATTTTATTTTTTTTTCCTTTAAAGAAAGTTGTCTTCATGTTTCTTTGTACATGCGTTTTAACATGTCTTTTTAAAAATCCTCTTCTAGACTAGGAGTAGGTTTGGAAATATTCTAGTTAATTTAATTTTTTTCCTCAAGATGCAATTAATGCTTGTGCTTTTAATACAGATTAATTCAATGCAAATGGCAGATTGTAAAGACTAGAACCTGTCTGCTGTTCAAAGAACAGGGACAACAGAAGCAGCAGCATCCCACAAATGCTTTATTTGTAGGCACTTTTATAGCACTTAACTAAATTAATGATGCCTTGGACTTGTATATTTAAAAAAAGTACAATAGATCTTAATATTTGCAAAATAGAGCAAGAGTTTTTCCTGTTTTGCAGTCAGGGAAGCTAGATATCAGGTGAGTGAAGCTATACAGAAAGTTTGAAAAGGGATTGAAATGATTCCTTGTGTGCCAGGTCAGGGTGACCATGCTAGAAGGGGGTAAAAGTGACTTAAGCTGATGCTTATCTGGGTTTTAAAATTTCAGCAATAGCCGATAAGAATGTACAGAAGTACTAAATAGTAGCTGCAGCACACAGATGACTTACTAAAGTAAACGTCTCTTCATTTAAATCTGAAATAATCCCATGCTAGTTGTGTTTGAAAGCAAAGTGCATGTTGCCTATTTTCCTGTCTCAAGCATTCCCACCAAGCAGACGTTTAGGGGAAAGACTACAAGATGATTCTTGCATTAGCTGTGCCTTGGTTACTTGATGTAATACCAAAAGAGCCATGTTGTGTAAGAAGAGAGGTCTATGTTGCTTTGTATTTGCTGTGTGGTCAGTAGCTGATAAGAGAGATTCAGAAACAGAGTAGGTGTGTGGTCTTTCATCCTGGTGTGCTTTTCTTTAAGCCAGTGTGTGATGTAGAAGGTTGCTTAGCTAAGGTGGTGTGTAGAACTGTTTCCCTGTTATTAATGATTTAATTTACTTTTTTGTATTGTCATCTGTAGATTTATTTTTTTTCTCAAGCCCTGCTTAATCTTCCCTAGGTGGGACAGCTTCCATTACTTTGAATTGCTTTCTCTGTTTCCATGTTCTGTTCTCTTTTTTGTGACAGAACTGCCAGAATTGCACAGTCTTGTATGAGGTGATGGTATCTCAACCAGACGGTTGTTCTGTACCCTAATGCAATTATTCCAGTTTCCAGTTGCACATATTGTTCACTTCTTCAACACTTAAGAAAAGAGGTAATATGATTAAGCTCCCATCTAGCTTTAGTCTGTAACCTGTTAGTAAACATTAATAAATTAGACTAAGTAGTTGCCAGAACAGTTGAATCTGTTCCTTTAAGTATAACCTTTTACTTCAGTAATTAGCCCAAGATATTAGTGTCTTCAGGTTGTGAACAAAGACTTAATCTGTTGTGTTTTGTTTTTTCTCTGTGTGAGAGTAGTGTCTCTGCTCTGATAAAATACTAGGGGGGTGATGTGGTGTTTACCAGTGCGCAGAACCTATACTCAAAACACAAATAACAAAAATGCCTGGGTGTGGGGCTTGGCTATGCCAACACTTTGTAATTTGTGGACTTACTCCCCGTGACCTAACTGGCCTTTGCAAAAGTTACTTGCCTTATGGATAAGCTTTGTTTCAGAGTTCTGTTTTGTCACAGGGGTGTGGAGGTCTCCTTTTGAGTTAAGGCAGTAGTAACTTATGGTCAGTCTAATTTCTTTAGAAAAGGGTGGCTTGGTAATAGTTGAGAAACACCTTTTTCTATCTCTAGCAAAAACCTAGCACTTCTAAAAGTTCAAGCGTTTCTTTCAGTACTTTAACCAGTAGTTTTCGAGTACAACCACAGGGGATGGAAGTTCAAATTGCAACCCTATAGACTCTTATTTCTGTTTTACCTGTGGGATATGTGTATGTGCTAAAACTTGCACTTCTCACCAGTTGTCTCTTCACTGTTGTGGATCACCTTGGGGATGGAAGGGTCAGAGGTAGCTGGTAACCTTTCATCCAAGGCAGCAGTAGATGACTGGGAATGATAGCATCTTCTAGGTCTAGTTGGACTGGCTTAAGAAGGCATGAAACTTCTAGATTTAAAATAGTATTCAGTGTGAATCTGTGTGCTGGGTAGTCTGTGGAAGGGAAAAACTACTGTTATTGTTTAAGAAAGTATTGGCTTGGTGAGTTTCATCAAACGAANTTACTCAACTGATCCCTAACCCAATCCTCATCTACCAAGGCAAACTCCTCCTTTATCCTGACTTCTTCTGGGGCTATAGGGATCAGGGGCTCCTGGGGAAAGCCTGCAGGAGTAAAGACAGAGGCAAAGAAGGCATTCAGCACCTCTGCCTTCTTTATATCCTCTGTCTCTAGGGCACCCACCTCATTCATCAATGGGCCTCAATAGTTGAGAAACACCTTTTTCTATCTCTAGCAAAAACCTAGCACTTCTAAAAGTTCAAGCGTTTCTTTCAGTACTTTAACCAGTAGTTTTCGAGTACAACCACAGGGGATGGAAGTTCAAATTGCAACCCTATAGACTCTTATTTCTGTTTTACCTGTGGGATATGTGTATGTGCTAAAACTTGCACTTCTCACCAGTTGTCACTTCACTGTTGTGGATCACCTTGGGGATGGAAGGGTCAGAGGTAGCTGGTAACCTTTCATCCAAGGCAGCAGTAGATGCCTGGGAATGATAGCATCTTCTAGGTCTAGTTGGACTGGCTTAAGAAGGCATGAAACTTCTAGATTTAAAATAGTATTCAGTGTGAATCTGTGTGCTGGGTAGTCTGTGGAAGGGAAAAACTACTGTTATTGTTTAAGAAAGTATTGGCATCGTGAGTTTCATCGAACAAGAACAGAAATCCTAACTCTTCAGGTTCTTATGCCATGCAGTACAGCAAATGGAGGACTAGTGTGGCTGGAGGAGTGTGTGTATTTGTGTGTATTGTGTATCTCGTTGTTTCCATGTGCTGCCCTCTGGTTCTTTCTGCTTTAAAGGTGGGGTTTTTTGAATACAAACGAATCAAGATGTGATAAAATACTAACTGCGTTGATCAGTTTCCTTGCCCTGCAACAAATTGCGTTGTTTTTTGACAGTATGTGTTGCTAATGTCAGACTATAATCAGTGTCGACATCAATTAAAAAAAAAATTTTGAAAGGTTTGTTAATTACAGATCCATGCTTCTGTCCTGCCACTGTCTTCACACAGCTTTTCAGTAGGCTTATTAAACACCAGCAAGAGCTTCCAATGCAGCAGTTTTGTCAGGCTTTGTTTTCAGAAGTTTTTCTTCCCTGCTTTGTGAAGCATTTTTTATTTAAAAGTTCATTTCTTAGGCTATTCAACATAGTGGTAATATTTTTGGGGAATGGACTAGCAGAAATCTCTCTTTAGTAGATCATCTTTAAAACGCTTCAGCAAAAGTAAGGATTTTCATCTCTGAAAGAACTTTGAAAGGTGGCTATCCAGTTTTCTGTGATCACTTTTCCTATGTTAGCCAGCACACAGTGGGGAAAAAACTGTCAGTATTCTCTTTGCTTCTTTTACTGATGTCTGATTACATGTGCACATATGATGATGGACACTTTCCTTAAAAATAATAATTAAGAAATGGATGGGGAGTAGAAGTGGCATTGATGGTTTTGTGTGGGTTTCTTAGCAGAGATCATATGTAGAATTTTCCTAATGTTAAAAGGAAAATTAGGAATAAACAAAAGCAATAAATCCAGCATTTTTTGTGTTAACAGGTTCCTGTGATCAGTAGCAGCCAGTTATTTAGAAAGCTGACTCCGTATTTTTCTATATACTGTTGCTTATTTTTCTCATGTTTCCCATTTGTGATTTTCATTGCAATGCTATTTAAGGTATTGTACTGGTTATGGTAACCCTGAGTAACAAATGTACCTGATCTTGAACATGACCTATGGAGACTTACACAGTGGCTAGTTTGTGACTAGATTTTTCTACTTCACAATTTTTAAAGTTATCCTTTAAAGTCTTAGCACAGTTAAGTACTTATTAGGCAACTCATTAGGGACCATAGCAGAGACGCTTAAAGTTTGGAGGTTGGAAGGGGAGAATACCTTTCTGAAAGTTCTAGGATTGTTTTCCCTTCCTTCTTTGTCCACGTGTATTAGAACTAGGACCGCTTCTAAATAATTTCTGGAAATACCTTCTTGCCACAGAACATTCTTTCAATCAGCTGGGATTGTTTTAATTGTTTAGTATGCTAATTTCTACCTGCATGTGATTCAGTGTATGTATTTTTATTGTCACTTGTATAAAGCAGCTGTCATTTAAGCTCTTCCATTACTATTAGATGGGCAATCTCTGTCACTCAGTGGCACAGCGTTTTTGGATGCATTGAGTTCAGAATCTTTGAGGTATGAGGTTCTTCTGTATTTGTTGTTCTTAATGGAAGCAGGTGTCTTAGAGAAATATCTAGCATAGGTCAGATTTATCTCAATTAATGCCTGAATTTATTAATTTATTTATAACATAAAGCAGGGTTTTAAGGTGTTTTGGTAGTACTCCCTACCATACTGTCAATTTGATACTAGTTGTATAGCCATCTAATCAGGAACAGCTGAATCTGTAACAAAGCATCCCCAAATTCCCAAGTTTTCAGTGGGCTGAATCAATAAGCTACATTTATCTGGTGTATATAGCACATAACAAATCTCACTGTACCCTGGCTGTTTCTTCAGTATGTATTCAGTAATACATCCTAGCTGAAATTTTAGGCAGAATAGCCAGTGTTTTCGTGAGTTAGTCCCATGAAGTAGAAAAAAATATTTCGTAAATTTGTAGTCTTTCATTTGGAATCGGAGAGATGCTCATATTATGAAATAAATCTGAAGTTTTGAACAACTAATCTCAGAATGATTTGAACAATGGTGCAGAATGGCTGTAGATGGACAGAAGCTTTCTAGGGCTGTTGCATTGGGATTTTACTTCTAACACTAGCAAAACAGGACTTTAAACCAAAACTGCATATAAAATCAGGATAGATTTTCTCTTGTATCAGCTATGTAAATAAAGTCTGTGGGCTTTGGGGTTTTTCTTGTTTGTCTTTACACTGGTGTGCCAACTTTAAAAAATTAATTTGAAAACTAATTTTTGCCCGTGGCTTGCAGTTCTGATTTTCTTTCCTAGACAGAATTTTTTAATGGGCTGATATAACCACTGAAAAATACTTAAGTGTAGGAAGTAAATATATACCCTTAGTACTAAATGGGGTGCTATTTGTTGACTGGAAAGTTGCACTATGTGTTACTCTTAAAGTAGCTATGCAACTTTTTTGTTTGTTTTTAACTTCTGTAATTTCCTATTTCCAATTTTTATTGACATCTTGCTTTTTGCTTTTGGGAATTGGAATTTGCTTCTGCGTCCAAAGCACATAGACCTTAATACTGAATAGTGAAAGAGGTTACCTTAACAGTGCTTGCTATGTAACTTTAATATTAATGCTTTTAAAACTAATGGAATTGATTCAAGAAATGTACCAAACACTGCTGTAAACAAGTATTTTGTTACCTAAAAGGAGATGCTTCTGAAAACAGGATCCCATGCCCTTCCAGTTCTTACACAAGACTGACAACTGCTTGTGTAACAGATGATGTGCGAGATCTTTGGTTTGTGGTTTATTTTAGTACTTGCTGTCTTCTACTTCCTAATTGTGCTTTTAAACTCTGAATCCTTGCTGGATGGAAACGCAGCAATGAAGGCAAAGGCTGTTCTAACCAAAAGGAGCAAAGTGGCCTTCAAAAATGGGTATCAACAGTTTGTAAACTGAAAACATCCTTTTCATCCTTTGTTTCAAATAATTTCTCAAGTTTTTACATGAGTTAAGGCCTGCCACTCCATAAACTTTGAGAGGACTCGGGTGTTCATTAATGCATGTCTAGTATGGAATTATTAATATAGGTATCCCATAGAGAATACAAATAGTAAGAAAAATGAAGTAGCTGTTGAATCCACCCATACGTTCACAGACTTTACAGACATTAAATTGTTTGGATTTTTTTCCCTCAATTTCATTTGATGCCAGAATAAATTTGTAATTCTACAAGTAGAATGGTAGGCTTGGGTTTTTTGTTTGAATTATTTTTCTCCCCCCTCTGACAGGCTTTGGAGGCCCAAGAAAAAAAAGGAAAAAATCCTGCCCCATTCATGAATATACTTCTAAAAGATGACTGCCAAATATCACTTGCTACACCTTTACAGTGACTATGATTTAATACCTTTCCTCCTCACTGCTCAGTTTAGCAGTCTGCAGTACTGAAAAGTAAACTTTTCCAGTGACGTATAAAATAAAAGCATGATGAGAGCCAGAGATGAAATGATTTGGTGTAACAGTTCTTTAGAAGTGGTCGAGGTTTTTATTATACTACTAAAATGCCCGAGAACCTTGTCATTAACTGTAACTCTCTTATATAGCATCTAATACAAATACTGACTTGGCGGGACAGGGGGTGAAGCAAAAAAGATTTCAATGTGAGTATGTGAAGTGAAAAGCTGTTATCAATGGATCAGGGAACACAAGAATACAGGTGTCATTGATAAAGCCACATATACAGTAGCCTTAGCTCATCAGTAGCTTTATATAATTAAAATTTACATCAGTGTATAGGAATTGGGGCTTAAAGCAAATGAGTTGAGTTTGTGTGTGTGTGTTTTACTTCAAGTGTGGGAACCTTACATATATTTGTGTGTATATATGGAAAAAGAAGCACAACAGTAGTTTTTGTTGGGTTTTTCTTTAAAGTCAAAAAGCTGATTCAGGTTGATCAGAAAGAAATTACAACTGAAAATCAAGAAATAAAGTAATTTAAGCCAGGCCATCATTGATCCAGATTCTTCATCTCTGTATTTATATAAATGTTTTGAAATAATACTTAGGACATTATCTGGTTTTAATCATGTTTAATTAGCTAATTGATGGTTGCATGTAACAAATTTTACTTTTCTGGGGGCATTTGGTTCTTTGAAGTTTCATTATAGAAGATGCATTAAGAAACAAACGTTGCTTTGCTGCCTGTGTTTGCAAAGTACCAGGTGCTTGCTCCTGGTGGTGTTTCAGCAAACAGAAAACAGCATGAACCTGCTTACAGTCTGAGCTGGGGCACCCTGTCATCTTTGCCAATACTTTACAACCTCAGGCTGCAGATCTGATCTCTGACTGAAAAGAATCAGTTTGTTCCTGGAGTAAACGAATTAGAGCAAAATTAAGTTTACAAGGAGCGAATGGTAACCAAGCCTTATGCTACTGATATTTAACTATGAATATAAAATTACAGTGCCAAAATATCCAGGATGCAGTACACAGAGCTGAGACATCTTTGGCAATTGTCAGGATTGGATTGGTGTGTTGCAAGTCGTGTGTTGCACAAAGCTGTGATGATACAATACTTTAAAAGATAAAATTTGAGCTGTGTGTATAAGCAGCTAACGGGAAATATAAGCAATGCTTTGTGATGTGAAAAAATGAACACCAGCAGAAAGGCAAAAGAGCTTCAGCAAGTTGTAGATTAGTCTACTAAAATGATCTGTGACTGTAAAGCTTGCTGTGGGCACCCCTCCCCAGGGAAAAGTGCCAGATGACCTTCACTGCTCTTAGGGAACTTCCCAGTCACTGATTCAAGTCAACAAACTCCGTGTTGTCTCTGACAAAACATTAATGGAACTCCATAGTTAGACATGAAGAACAGCCAGCAGTAGCATTGCTGTATGTAAATGCAAAATCACAGTTGCTGAACAAGTACCACAACGTAAATCGGTGAGTGCTGATTACAGTGTGCTAAAATATGTGAACTTTGTTATAACCACTCTGTTCAAAAGTTAATCTTTTTGTTTATCATTATAGTAACATGGATCCTCAAATCTTTAGGATGCAGCTTTTGCTATCTTACCAAATAAAGACATAAGTAATGCTGAGACTACCATTGTACCCACTGTATCTCAACCACTGAGAGCATCTTTAATGGTAATAAACATACTTGCTATAAAGGCAGCTGCAAAGATCATTCTAGCAGGCCAATCCAGGTATCATTCTGGCAAGTGATTTTGTTGAGGAAAAATAATAGAAATCTAAAATATGGTCTGTATGAAACCAGCACAAGCCTTCAGCGCTGTGAGCTGCATCTCCAGAGGCTCCTCTGTAAGTCCAAACAATCTTGTGGCAGTGAAACTAGTGAACAAGAGTCCTCAACAAAGTGAGAACCTCAGAACTGTTCGCCCTCCAAAATGGTACCTAACAAGCATATTGTTTCCTTCCTTTTTTAACTGGGTTGTTTGTGGATCAATGCCCCTTTTTATGTATCCAGATGCTTAAGAATGCATATCAAGCTTTGTATAGTTTGCACTGAGTCTCTGTAGATTGAAAATACACATGTTAAAGATTGTAGCTAGTTGCTCCGTAACAAACTCCTTACCAGACACTACTTGCATGAACTAGAACCACTGCAGACTCTGGATAGCTCTGTAAAGCTTTATCTTTTATACCATAGTAACAAGAGTTTATTCTAATGTGGTCCTCTTGGAAGGCATGTTGAACTGGTGGTGTTAACAACACAGCACTGAAATCAGCTGACAAATACTGCTCTTCTGGTAGTGCATTGTCTTGAATACCTTGCCTTGGTCCCAAGTGCTAATCTAACACCACCAGCCCACCTTCTGCACGTATACTGTGCATATATTTACCAGGTTGATGGCTACTGAGCCATATGCCAGATACAGTCTGTCCCTGTTTCCATCTGCTAAACAGAGCAGTAGGTGAGGATCTCCAAAGGAGACAGCTCTGTGACAGAGTTCAAGATTTCTTGGAGCGTTCAGAGATTTTCACACTACTTTGAAGTTACTGCAGAGGGGGGGAAAAACTTCATGAAAGGCTCTTAACTGCTCTCCACCCATTTTGACTCCTTGATCTTTGATTTCAGTTCTCAGCTCAAGAGATTATATTAAGTTTAACTTCTTGGCCTAATTATGTTGATTAAGTATTGGGCCTCAACCTCTTAGCTAGATTATTCTGATTACAAACTGGATCCTCATACGGTTTGGAAAATGAAGTTGTAAATGCCCCTTTCATGTTTTATCATGTTCTTTGTTTAGTTTCAGTAAATTGTTTTTCAGTTTCATTGTAAGTATGTTTTCGATATAATCCAACATGCTTTCGTAGCCCATTCTGTGGTTGCCTTGGCAAGAAATTAGCTCTTATAGGTGCTATAGATCAGGCCTCTATTTTAATGAAAAATAAATCCACAGAGGCTACTTACTATACCAAAAGGGAAAGAAGGAAGGGATTAATTCTGCATTAATACAAGCATTCTCCCTCTATTCTCAGATTCAGGCTAATGATTCTCACAAAAGTGTTGTGTGCTTTTTGCTGTATGTACCTGCCTTTCACAGGGAGTCTTAGTTATGTGTTAATTGGTACAGAGTTTACCTATCCAGATCTTGTAGTCCAGAGTATTAAGGTTCTTACTCATATGTGGCTTGCTGCTGTCATCCGAGGACGGTGTACACACTGATACAAATTTAAATTCAGTGGTGATATTCATTAAAAGGAAGAAATTTGTGGATTAGCATTAGACTGACCTGTATCAAGAAATAGGATACTGTGTAGCACCATGCTTTCTTCAGGCAGAGATAGAATCCCATTTGCCTTGTTTTTAGGAGGTGATCTGATTTTTATCACTAGTAAGTCATCCAGTTTTTTTGATACTGAGTGACAGATGCATCCAGGTGATTTTATTGTTATCTTCAAGACCATACCCTGCTCTGACTAGTTCATCTTGGAAAGCAGTATGAAAGCTTGCTGCATTGTTACAGAGTTGACCCCACTCTAGGCTTGGCTTGGAAGCCCTGTTGATTGTGTGGAGCAAAAAATTTTTGGATTTTGTTTTGATTTTTGGGGGACTGTTAGAAAGGGAGGAATAGGGTCTTCTTGAAAGACTTGTTGACATACATGGGATGCAGGGTAGACCATCCTTCCAGATCCCAGCACACTCTCACTTATATGGCTGGCCGAAGGTAAATATTGCTGTGTGAGCTGTTTGATTATGATCAATTTAATTTAAAAAGAAAAATTGGCTATAACTGTAGATGTGCTCATATCTTTCTTTCCCTGGTCACAAACTTAGTGCTGTGTGCTGATCGATCTTTGCCTGTGTACAAGTTAGGGGGAGGAAGGATCCAACTTGGGTCAAAACAGTGATGTTAAGATAAGGAATATACTGCATCTTGCTCGATGCAGGCAGATTCAAGGGAAGAAGGGATGCGAGGACTGTCTCTTGAACTGTCATGACTGGCAGAAACCTCCATCTCTCCTCCCTGCCTTTCACTCCTGAATTGTTTTTAAGCTTATTCGAGGGAACCGAGGAACATAAACTCTGATTTTTCAATTATTAAAAGCAGAAGTTAAGTCAATCACACTGGTCCTGATTATCTTAATGTTTATAAAAGTATGTAAAGCTCTGGCTTCTAAAAAATAGATTGATCACAAAATCCAAGGGTTGTGTTTTAATTATGATCTGAAGAAACACATTCTCAATCTGACATTTTTTCAGACTAATTCGTACACACTTTTAGGGGTTTATGAGCACTTTTGGAGTTGAATGTGTCTATGAGTATATAAATTTGGGTAAGAGGGAGCTGTTTGCCAGAACAAGAGGAAGAATGGCTACTTTCCATTCTAGTCACAGGAAGAGAATTGGTAAAAATGTATCTGTAGTTTGACTGTTGTGGTGTCTAATAGGTTGAGTTGTTCACTGATACAGCAGAATCTCCATCTGTTATTCCCAGGAATTGTGGTTTCTGAAGTGGTTTGGTTTGTTACTGGGAGGAAGAAGCTGAGCTTGGTTGGCTCTTTGATCTGAACTAATGAGCACTGTACCTTCATAAAAAGTTAAGTATGTTATCCTTGAAACTGTTAGCAAATGAATACACAACTGTTAGTCTGAATTTGGGATTTTTTTTGTTTTCAGAGGGGTGGTTGAGATTGTTGAGCTGTGTGGCTTAAGTTGACTTAACTCACTTTCTCCAGGTGGTCATCTATTGAAGGGCTGGTTATCTGCAGGCTCAGGAGGCTTATGGTAGCACCATGGTACCACTTGCAGCAGGCATTGGGTATTTAGTGTAATAGTCAAATAATAATGAACTGAGAACTGTTTTGGCAGCTCTCTGGTATGTGCTGTCTGGATGACTGGAGCAGGACTGAAAAGCGGGGATGATCGTGGTTGATGGTAAAAAGGAGGAGGAAATCTGTTAGATAAATTGGCCAGTGATTCAGGGCTAGAATTACACTGGAGTCATCAGTGCTAGATGGGAAGTTGCCATAGCAACTAAAAATGCTTTCAACATTTCTAATTAAAATGTTACCCGTCCTCTTAAATAACCCCTTCTGGCTAATCTTAGAATCTTTCTGCAGTTTGGAATACCTGCTTCCCCAAGGTGTGTGTTACCTTAGGACACTGTAGTGTGCACGTGTGTGCAGGCACATGTGAGTGCTTGTTAATTTGAAATTGAGAATTTGTTTGGGAATAGAGGAAACAGGAAAGTGGCTTTTCCTGTTCCAAGTAATGAACAAAAAGCAGGTGGGAGTGGAAGATAGCCAGTTCAGAAAAACACCATTAGGCTCAAGCACAATATTGAAAGTATAGAACCCTGTGCAATAATAGTGTTTCTAATGTATCTTAATTAACTTTTATAGTTTAGTACCTGGTAAGACATTGCTTTCTAATTTTTAGTGCTTTTTTATTTCTGCTTAGTGTATTTACAGTTCCCTGCGATATCCTCTTTTTTAACTTGAATTAATGGATAGAATTTACCTTGCAGATCACTTATATTTCAGCAGAAAGGTTTTTAAGCATTTAGTGTTTGGGATTAAAAAGTGAAATAGTCTGAAAAATGCAATGTAGCAGGTATTACTTCTGTATAAATGCTTTTAACTTGCCAATGCCATTTTTACCGAAACAAGTTACCTTTTTTTTTTATAACTGAAGACTTCTGGTGTTCAGTGTACTGTCTCCCCTCATTTGTTCTGTAAGGCTGAAAGGGTTTTTGCTACTATAATATTAAATCTGCAAAATGATCATCATAACCGTGTTCAATGAAAACTAAATGCTGCTTTCAGTTGTATCTTCGATATATAAAGTACTGCATGTATAACACAATTGTTAATCTATTATTGAAGCATATAAATTTCTCTCCCAGTTATGCTACTAGAGCAAAATTTGAGTAAAATTACTGTCTTAGATTCTAAAAGCAGATAAATTGATGATGATTTCCATGTGCGCTAAATGTGTACACTCCCAGACCATATGGAAATTGCTGATGAATAAGCTATTCTGGAAAACCTTTTTAGAACATGAAGAAAAGTGGTTTCTGTTGTTCTAGACATATCCCTATGAAAATGCCATTGATGCTATTTCACCCAGGGATGAAACACTGCTTCCATCTCTATTATACAAAATTCTAATTAAATCCACACAAATTGCCAAAGTAGCAGCATGACAACTTGATTTCCATCCTGAATTCCATTCCCATCTGATTTTTTTTTCCTATTTCTTATCACATGGGCACTTCCTGAAAAGTAGAATATGGTCTTCCCTGTGTGAGAAATTGCCAAGATATATTTTTAAATGTATGTGCTTCAGTGTAAAATAGTTTCCAAACTTGAAAGGTTTCTACAGCAAATTAAGATCCTATAAAATGAATTACAATACTGGCAGTAAGATTTCCTGCTCAGCTGTTTCTGTATTGTTAGTGTAGGTCACTCCTAGATATTTCATCATCCCTGTAAAGAATGTCACAAAATTATTCATATGTAAAAAGTTAACTATTACCTACTTTAAACCTGCTTTTCCTAATTCAAAAAAGGAATGAGAGAGGCAGCATCACAAGTTCTGACAGGTGTTTGTTAATGATATATTTTACTCAGCTTGAGAGAGAGCACTGTCAAGTGTAGTCTGGGAAATAACAGCAACCTGGAAACCTATAGGTGGGAACCATTTTTCTGGTTTTACGTTATTTACTTCATACAGAGGTACAGTGACAATCTGATAAGAATTATTAGAGTAAAAGCAACTTTCTCTGAGTGGGCCATAAGCTGCTACAAATCTTCATGTATGTTTCAGAAGCTGCTGCACCTACTGCAATAACAAGACTCACTCCTTTGACTTCATATCAAAGCCTGAATGTCCCAAGCCAAGCATAGGACTCTAGCAAAGAGACACAGTACGAACAGGCAGTGAAAGGTTCACCTGCTGTAAATAGACAAGGTCCTGTGATCCCTTTGAAGCTGAAGTTAGACAGCCAAATACCTTGGAGATCTGGACTTCTCAGGGGGAAAAGGTCAGAGTAGCTGAGGAGCTACACTACTGGAAAATTTCTTTTCATCTGGCTGGTAACTTCAAATAAAATGGGCTAGTGTGTATAACAGGGTGATCTATTCCCATCTGTATGAGGGCTGTGGTACAGAAATAAACACTGAAAAGAGGGAACAGAAGAATAGATAGCTGTACATTCAGAGGATGATTATTAGAGCCGTTTGGTTAAAAGTTTATTTTGCTTAACTTATTTCTGTAACAAAAGCAGATTTTTAGAGGATTTTCTCTGAGTTTAGCTGCAAATAACTGCTTTCATTTCTTTTCAAACAGGTGTCAAACAAAAAATCAAACAGCACTCCTCCCCCAACACAACTATCTAAAATCAAAGTACCAGCACCACAGACAGTACTGAAGAAAGAAAAGCGGCAGAGTTCTTCAAGGTTTAATGTTAGCAATAACAGGGAGCTTCAAAAACTGCCAGCTTTAAAAGGTATGTCTTCCTAAATTAGAACGGCTTTTGTGGGAGATTTTGGACATGAGACAGAAGGATCTACCTATGTTATCATACTTCTTGTATCTGGACAGCAGACATTATATATCAAACTTGCACGTGCTTGTATGCTCAAATGCACTGTTTAATAGATTGCTGAAATGTTGTGTAGTACTGTTGTATCCCTTGACATTTTCACATTGCCTACAACTTCTTTTCTTCCAGTTTTCTTGATATAAGACATTAGTGTTTCTTGAACGTAAGAAACCTGGCTTCTCAGCCCATGTGATTTATACTGCTTTTCATACAGACCAAATCTGACTGCAACACTCTTCTTTTCACACAGATAGTATGAAATTTTGTCCATCATATTTGTATAGCAGTCTATAGATAAGATACTGCTTAAAATTTTTCAAGACTTAACTGCTGTTTATTAGTGAATTTCAATCTATTTTATTAAATTTGTAAATAAGAATATTTAGCACCACAATTATTAATAATATGTCCTATCTTTTAAACTTACCTTGTAGGTTCATACACAGGCTGTCACATCCATGGTGTGACATAAGCAAATGGGACTGAATTGAAGTAGTGATTTTTATAAAAAGTTAAGGGTACAGCCTCATTGACTGGCATAACATTTTGTTAGAAGACTTGGCTGCAAAGACAAATGTTTGCTACTTGGTCTAGAATGTCCATTTTGTCCTGTTTTAAATGATATGTTTCTGGTAGTGCCTGGGACTGTCAGCTCGGAGGGGTTAGAACTGAGCATTCAGTTTAGAAGCAGAGTGGCCAGTGAGCTGGAAATGAGAAAAATGAGTGCAGATGGGAGAGGGGGAAAGTAATCAATCAGTCTTGCAGCAGGTGGGGTGAAGTTTTAGATCTGTTCCCACCTTATGTCTGTTGCAGTTTGAACTAGTAGGCCAGTGAAGGGCAGAAGAGTCCCTGCTTGGATTTGGGGGGGGCGAGGGACAGAAGTATGTTCTAAAACCTGTATAAGGTATGTTCTGAGAGTGTTCTACCATTTTCAGTGCAACATACGGAGATGTGCAGAAATGGTAGAGTATTATTGTATGTGTTGTATTTGCCTTTCAGTCTGCAATCACTCACCCCCACTCTCAAATTAAAAGAAAGTTTATATTATCTCAGAGGATGTCTGACACCTTATGTGTGTCCCCAGTCTGTCACAGGTCAGACTTTATTATGAAACCTGGTGCAGTTGCTGATCTAGTGAGGAGCAGTAGTTACTGCATTTTCTAATAAAGCTGTGTCCAGCCTTGTGGATCGTAGCAGGTGTCTGTATAGTTGCTGTGCTCAATGCACGTATTCACTCGTGATTTAATTCCCACCTGTTAGGGTTGCTGAGAATGTTGGTCGATCACCCTGTTCTCCTAATGTGTACATAGATACATGACTTGATGTGCGTTCAGTGGGTCAAGTGAAGCTGGGAAACTTTTTCTTTTTAGACAGCTGTGTGTTGTTTAATGTCTGTCTGGACAGGTGTTAAAGCAAGCTGGCAGACTGTAATTTAAAGGATTGAGATAATTAAGGTGGGTTTGACTTCAGTGAAGCGCTGGGAAGAATGTAGCATTCCTTCAGGCTAGCTGTGTTTAACCAGCTTCCAGCTTTCAAACTCCAGTTATTCATAAGGGATGGCTGTACTTCTATGGCTACAGCACATGGGAAGCCTTTCTTCTACCTGTAATAGACCAAGAGGTGTGTATTTTCTTCAAGAATGTTGGGTTGACTGCTGTGAGTGTGATGTACTTTACATGAGATTGTATTTTTAACATGGTGTATAGAATGGGGTTGTCTTTGCATACTGGAGGATCTATGTTAGCTCTGTGAAAGCTCATAACTGGTAAGCTCTAAATGGCCTGTGGTGCTGTAAAGATAACCACCCTGCTTCTGTGCAGTAGGGCTGGAGTTTAGGTCAGCACATCACTTGAAATAGTGGGAAGGGAAAGGAGAAGCTGCCAAAGTGGGTTTTCATAAAGGTTTCTTATTTAGGAAATACTTAATCTGAAGTAGTCTCAGTTTTTGGTCTTCATGCATACTACAAACTTTCTCTTGGGTGTTGCAGGAAAGTGCTGCTGATAGGCGTTTGGAAATACCAGCCTATTTGCCCTGGTGACTGGTATTAGCATGGTGTGATTTATACTCACCCGAGTAGCTTATGATTAATATTGTACACTGTCAGTTTGTTCAGGAAATGGAGGAGCAGGACAGCTCCGATAATGTAAAAAGAAAAGGAGATAAATTATGACTTAAGAGGCTCTAAAAATAGAGATGAACACAGAAAAGAGAAGTCTGTGATGCAATTGGTTTGTGGAGCATCGAGATCTATGTATTAGCAAAGCTGAAAGTTAGCAAAGCTCCCTGCAGCACAGTGCAATGCAGCCTGATTTAGTTTGGATAGAACGGGTAGCTTGTCTGCCCACAGATAGCCCAGCAGTGTCCCTGGAAAAGTGCCTTCAGAACTGTCAAATGTCTTGAAAAGAATCTTGCTTATTTTCACCAAAAAAAAAAAGGAAGATTCTGTGCCAACGAACTTGCGTTATCTTCTGCTTATCCAGTTCTCCTTGTTAGCTGTTATTTGTAGTACAGTTACAGAAAATTGATTTTTGTTTTCAGTTGTTTATTGGGAAAAAAATTACTTACTGGCCTTAAGGGCGTGGGGTTTTTATTATGATTTGAAAACTTGCAGATTAATGTTTTATTTATATCAAATATAAATGGCAAAGGGCATTTCAGCCTTCAGAAACTTATCAGTTTCTTTATTTTTGCTTTCTTAAAATGGTTTGTAAATTAGGGTATATTGAAGTTGTTTACAAACATAAGAATGTGTTCTGCATGAGAAAAACAGCGTAGGTGTTCGATATGAATATTTAATAAATATATTTTTAAAGTACCATATCCTAACCTTGTATGTACATGACCACTGCCACACTGAAGTGGTTTGTGCTCTTTGCAACTGCTCACTTCAACTTCGTGCAAGAAGCTTGAATTCATTGTTACATTATGGATAATTTTTTCATGGTTAATTATCAAATAATTTCAGTGTCTGTGATTTAGCTTGTTGTCTGCTGGCATTTATTTCTGGTGATGTTGGTGGGTCATCTTGATTCTAGGTTACCTCTGAACTTGTGGCACCCAAATACATTATATACTGGAAAAAGCTCTAGAGTTTAAATATGTCATGTATCTACTACTCGTCTAGTTGTGTTTGAGCAGTTTTGAGAGGAAACTTTTGAGATTATCTTGGGACGTTAGGAATTGAATGCTTGTGTGCTTAACAGCTGCAATAATGTATTTTCACTTCAGCTCTCATGGAGTTAGTGTCCAAAGACCATCATACAGATCATATCTTTGAAATGTTAAAACTTTAACCAAAAAAGTGACCTAGTTTTAATGCCGAGGGAAAAGAAGAATTATTTTTTTCTTCTTTTTTGTGAGGTAATTGCATGAACTTCATTCACTTCCAGATCTAGTTGCCTATTTTTTTTCCTTTTCTTAAATGCATATTAAGAAAACCTTACCAGACAAGCATTTGTAAATTCTATAAGCTTAGTTTACTATCTAAACCGTTAGGAGATCAGCTGTAAGGTTTTCTGAATTTTCTCTGGAATATCTTTTGCAACTGTTTGGTTTGGGGTTTGTTGGGTTTTTTTGTTGTGTGGTTTGGTTTTTTTAATTGAAACAAGATTCTATTTTTTCTCTGATTTTTACTGAGAATATAGTTGTCCTTTACCAAATGAGAGTAGTGTGTGAGTATCGGCATCTGCAGGACTTGGAGTTTCTCTGTGATGAACTCACTGAGTAATTGACCAAGTTCAAAAAAGGAACAAAAAAAAAATAGAACAGCCAGCAGTGTGACATTTCATGACTGGCTAAATAACAACCCGTTTCACTTCTATTCAAGACTGTTAATACAGAAAAATGAAATTTAATTTTAATTATTTAAAAATTTACATGTTAGTAAAAATGAGGATTTATATTCATAGGAATTTATTGTTTTAGTAATATTTTCCATTACAAGATGACAGGGTGTTTTTCCCCTGTGGTACAGTCTCAATGATTGTGTTTCTAAGATGCTCCCTTGCCCATTATGTACTTAGTTTACATGCTACAAGGGATTTTTAACAGTACAAGCAGGTGGGTGTAGTGAGTGTACTTGTATTTGTACACATTATTTTGCAAGGATGTGCTGATTTTAGTAAATAAATATGCGGCTTTTAGAAGTAACTTGTACAAAGTGGTGAGATTTATTTTTTTTATGGATGTGATTTGAATCCCTACAATACATAAGAGAAGGTTGCAATCAGAATACTTGAAAACAACAAGATACACTGACTGGATAAAAGGTTTTATACACTGTCAAGTACAATTGTGTCACAAATCTAACTTTAACCTGCAAGTAATATTTATTAAAAGAGAATGTTCTCTGTCAGTCCTAGATTAACAAATTTGAAAAAATGAAAAAGTCAGTGCTCCTTAATATTCTGAAGTGTTGCAAAATTTCCCCATGAACATTTGTTAGTAATGCATATGTAAATTCGGGCATGATTCAAAAATAAGCTTTCTTGGTGGCATTTCTGTATGTTTCTTTAAAGCTGGATAGAAATCCTTTTATAGCCTTAGAGGATTCCTATGATGCCAGTGCCATGGTTTTTGCTCATGGGTTAAGGGTTGGTTTTGTGGTTTGTTGTGTTTTTTTTTGTTTGGGTGTTTTGGTTTTGTTTGGGTTTGGTTTTTATATATATATATATAAAAGTGAACATTTTTTATGAAATCTTAAATATTGCAATTGAGCTTTTATTTTCAAATACAGTTCATAATTTTATCTACAGAATTACTGCTTGGAGCTTTTATCTCAAAAACGTGGGTACAATATTCTTAGAAAGATATATAACAAGGTAGGAAGAAATAAGCTACGTTGACGGATGTGGACATCTAGAGTAACTTTAGTGCCAAGTGTATAGAATATGGAATACTGTTCTGTTTTCTTAATGTAGAATAACTGCATGTGATATTATTAAAAAGATTCTGGTATTTTGTTGGAGACCTTGCCGTGCATGTTGATCAGCCATAGCTGTGACCTTCTGGTGGAGATGCTGTTTCTGACTTAGTACTGTCAATGTTGAAATCATGCTATCAGTCATATCTATTTAAAAAAAATGCGGAAGGGGGGAGAAAAAAATGAAATAATGAATATGACAGGTCATAAGGGTGCCATTTTTCTGAGCTCATTTCATGCAGAGCGCATCATTTCTTTTTTTAAAAGCAGAGGCTTTAGAGCTGTGCCAAATTCTGAGTCTGTTCTGTGCAAGAGGAGAACGTCGGGATGGTGTCTCAACTTGCTTGCCTGTGATACAGGACTCTGATAGGGAGGCAAGCGTTATTAAAGCTTTCCTAATGTTTTCAGGTAATAAATGGCTGTCTAGGAGATAGCTCTGTTTTCATTATCTGTACAATATTAAAGTCTGATGAATCAAGATAGCAGAAGAGGTGATTACAGTTTAAGATTCTGATACTTAAAAGACAATTGGACCAAATATTCATTGATAAAACTGTTGAAACCATGAAGAAGGAGCAGGAAAAAGTGAGAATTTCTCAAGAGGTCAGAAATGGAAGGTTGATGTGTGTTTCTCAACTGTAGAGTGCTGATAGTAAGCAAAACTGATACCAAGCTAAATTAAAAAACAAATAAAGTATTATGCTCTCTGCTGTAGAGAAATTCAACCAATTACATTGGTAATTTCCACACACTCGTATCAGTGAGTTCAAACTCAAGCAGAGTATGTTACCTGTCAATTTAAAACTGCCATCTGTTTTTGTGATACAAAAGAGACTGGCTGGATATCGGCAATATAATTGAATTTATGGGAATCATAGCAGTAATGGACTACTCTGGGGTTTTGAGGAGCACTTTTCTAAGGTGTTGAGACTGGAGATTTCAATGTTTAATGTCTCTTTCATTGCAGAAACTTACTCCTGCCAGTTGTAAATCAGGTAGAGAACCATTATCTTCTTTAACCTACCATGAAGGATGATTTGCCCTGAGATGTAATGCACATGAAAGGCAGAACGCTAAGGCAAACCAAATTAATTCTCATGCAAAACGTTGATGACTATAGTTTTGTGAATCAGATTATGCTCTTCTCCCTTGTACATGAACTACATTGGATAACTCAGTATCCTAAGTGCTGTCCTTCTGATTGTGGCTTCATTCATGCTCTTGTAGTATTTTTGTCAGCCCAATACTTTATTGAACTTGCTGAGGGGAAAAAAAGTCCATAAAGGAAAATACTGCAGAAGCCCCCCTCTTTTCTACATCAGTATGGTTAGATTTCAGTGAGTGTGTGTATTGTATCATGTGAAAGAACTGTGGAGACTTCCTTTGCCATGTTAATTTAGTAACTTTGGTTTTGAACTTTGATCTTTAAAACATTATCATAGTGTTGCATAAACAGACTTTTCTGTATTTAATTTTCTTTTAAATGTTTAGAAGAATTATTGAAATGTGTGTGGTAAGCATATAAATTTCTTAAAGCAAAAACTGGCAATTGGTGTTTATGCAGGAAAATATGATCTATCAAATGAGTAAATATTTTAATATTTCATAATTATAAAATTATATTAAAATATTTATATATTACCCAGTCTGAATTACTTTGTTGCATTTTAAAGATTAAGAAACATGGTAATAACTAGCAAAAAAAGGTTATAGAGAAAAATCCTTCACTTGCGTGTGTGAATTTTTTTTCTTTAGTTAGCTTTAGATGAAATCATAGGATTGGATTAATGAGCCATTTTTCATTTCAACTGCCCTATCAAACACCTACTCATTAGTCAGCAGCTGAAAGTATTAGAAGAATGCTCTACATCTGTCACTGGCAGCGTTTCCTACCAAACTTGTTTCCACTGAAGCTTGGATAGAATCCATAAAAGCAGGATTTAAAACATGGTATTGTCTTTCTAGATTCTAACCTGTCTCTTCAGAGTTTAGATCTCTCTTAAAATGTATTTTATTATGCCCTTATTTACAAAAAGAATGTTTTGTTCCATCGCACAGGTCTTCCATTATAATCAGACCTAAACATTTTTGCTTCTGCACTAAACTTCTCCCTTCATAAGACCTCTACTGATCAAACACTGAATGCAATATTTAAACATGTATATGTAAGTCAGGGTTTGCTGGATGAGTGGCATGCTCTCAAGTTTTTACTCTTAAGTATAACTTTTTTATGCTTCATTTCTTGAATATTACATGTGTGACTTACATAGTAAGGCCACAGACAGGAGTGAGTTTGGTGGTGAATGTGTTAGCTTTTATGCTGGGCTTGGTTAAAATAGAGTGCCAAAACTTGAAACGAACTTCTGCAATTTGCTCTTAGAAATATGTTTTTGTACCAAATGCTATTCTTAAAACACATTTCTTTTAAGGTAACTAATGATTCTTTGTGTGTGTGTGTTGTACAGCTTTCTGAATTTAACAGATATCTACTCATTTCCCCCCCAACCCCCGCCTGCAAAACCTTTTGAGTGTACAATATTGGCTGAAGGAAAACTTGGCACTGTTGAGTCTGTGTGCTACAGTGACCATGCAAATATTAGGAAATCCAAAGAGTGACAAATCCAATCAGAGGCAGATCTTTGCCAATTCCACTTTTAATCAGTTTTTCCTGTACTAGAAGGAGTAAATATTATCAATTTCTCAATGTGGCATCTCGTGCCATGCTTCAAGTCTTAGGATTTCTTTAAGGAAGTCCATACCCATTTCATTTATCCAGGTAAGGATTTTTTTTCTTATCTGTGTATTTCTTTTGATAGTTAGGTATTAATGTGGTGTTTACTGCTTCTGTTTTCTTGAAGAATTTCCTCTTGGCTGTCCTTTGTTGAGTCAGAACCTTGTAGGAGAAGCCCAGTATCCTTCATATTGCTCCTGTTTCTCCTCCAGAATGTGTAGTATCTGGTGCCTTTTCTCCCCTGAAACAAAGTTCATTGTTCAGGGTTGTGAAGAGATCCTTATTTTCCCTAGCCTGACATCATTTGTGCGAACGGTACGTTTTGCTTAGGCTGTAACTGGAGGGGGGAAAAAGTGTATTACATTGGTCCTACCAGTAAAAGCAAGAGATGTTTATTCCAGTCCCTTTTTTGAGTGGCTGACTGCTTAACCAGATAATGGAATCAGCGTGGCTCAAACTTCCCCCCTTCTCATTCTACCTCTGATCAGGTTCCTAATCTGGTTCAGCCATGTAGCTGCACAAGGCTGTGTACAGCAAATTCTGACGGTTGTGCACATGTGTCTCAGAAGAGGTGGGGATTGCAGCTGTAGCTCATACAGACTTAGCTCGGTTTAGGCTGCCATGGAACACAGTCTAAGTGAACAGAAAATCAACCTCACAATTTAATAAGTGGCTTTCTGTTGGATTAGTGGACTAAACCAACTCAGCTGTGGGTCTGATGACCACTGAAGCAGACGAGAGCAAAATAAAGCGGAGGGGAGCAGGAATGGGAGTGAAGCAGTGTGCAACTAGGCTGGCTTAGGTCACTGAGGAACGGTGACTTTAGCAGTTGTGGAATTACACCTTTAGTTGCCTTAGAGATTAGACCAAATAGGCCCCACCTCCTGCAATCCAAAAGTGAAAACTACTTGTATAGTCCGAGAGGTAACCAACTTTGTCCAAGGGGTCTTCATGCAAATAGAAGTTAATACATTTTTGATTATAGTATATGTTGTTGATTTTATCACTGTCAGGACAATAGCTAGTTCAGAACAGAAATGTTCTGAACCTTTGAGCAGGTGAATTTGTTGTTGGGGTGGGGTTGGCTGTTTTTTAAATCACAACCCACATGGAGTCTTTGTTTTGAAAGAAATCCTCCATAGCCTCCCAGTGTAAAGAGAATTCACCAGCTATAGTGCTGGATTTTAAATGTAACACACATAATTATATCCTGAGAGCTTTATAGGCTTTTCCTTCATTCTTATCATCAGGAAGTTGGAACTGATGAGCAGGGTTTAGAAGAAACCTGTAATAGCTACAGTTTTGCTGTACTGTCCATATGCTTTTTCATTCATTTAATTCTAAAAATGGGTAGCTGCAGTTAATATGGTTTTCAATTCACTTGAGACACAGAGGTGTCTTCATAAATTTGTTATCTTCCTCCTCTCATTTTTACTTATTAGCTCCATTCAACTTGCACTAATACTTTTTTCTCTTCCTATTAGTAAATCAATTCCTAACTTAATTTTCTTTGCAATTTTCTTTTCAAATGAAGTTGCTCAAAATAATTCAACTTAAATATTTTCCTTTGATGGCAAATAAAATATTTTAAGGCTGAAACAAAGGCTGAGCAGAATGTGCCTCTGAATCTGACTGGTGAGAAGATACCAAGTTTTGTTAACGAGCAGAAGGTCTTACAAAGATTCAAGTTCTTCACCTCCACTTGTGTCCTGTAAAAAGCACACCAGAAAAACACTGAATTATGGCTATTTGAAACAGTTTCGTGGTAGTTTACTAAGTACTGGCCTCAGATGTAACAGTCCTGCAAAGAGGAGGAAATGTGAGCAGGATATGTGGATCTTGCAAGAGAAAACTTGAATGTGACTTAGTGTTCTGCCAATACTACTGCTAGTGCTGCAAATGTCACATTTACTCACTTTAGTGAAGAACAATGTAGGGGGTTGACCGTTACCTAGAATTTGCTAATGAACCTCCAACTATTCAAGCCGTGCTTATGTATAAAATAGGGAATGGCACTGTAACTAAAGCAGCATGCCCTGTTTGCTTTCATGTGTTCCAGTACAGTAGTTAAGCTGTGTGCTGTTGTACCAGCAGTCTCCATAGCCATTTCAGTCTTTGCAGGGTTTCAGAAAGACAGAAGCAGCAGTTGACCATTACAACAGAGACATGAGTAGAGTGGGGGAGAGAGAGAGCAGCTACTTCTTATGGGTGTGGTTACCAGATAAATTCTTACAGATGTGGTTACCAGATAAACTGGAATTTCAGACCTAATTTTTGCTGCTTCATACTGCAGCTTATCACTATTAGAAGAGTCTAATTGTACTTTAGATGGGGAAAGGAAGCAGAACTTGCTTACAAAATTCTGTGCATGAGAATATTGGAAAAAAATGATTTGTCCTTCAGTTTCTTTTTCTCTTTCACCAGTCAAGATCTTGTATAAAACTTTAAAGTTGGTCTTGGTTTTGGTTTTAAATCTGGTTTTGTAAATGGCATCTCTGTGGTAGCTTCTTGCTTTGTAAATCTAACACTTCACATGTAAAGTATACCCAAGGGATACATGGATATAAAACCTGACATTTGCAAGAATACTCCTCCTCTGTTTTTGCCTACACTGGAAGAACGAATTATTTGAATCTCTGTAGTTTTAGGGAAAATGTTTAAAAAGACATCAGAAGTTCATGTAGTCCGTTTTGATGTTCTCAGAAGCAAGGTGAACTACATTTATATCACTCATGGCCATTTTTAAAATTATTAGAGAAAGTTTGCAGTCTCTTATTTTGTTTCACTGTGCTTATTGCAAGAGGATTTCATTTAATATTTAACCTGATCTTCCTTGGTGTAGGAGGAATTTTCTGTCCGTAGTGAAAGTAGAAAAACTAATTCCCTCCATCTCCATAATAATTTTTTAAAGTCCTTTGGATATTCTCAGCCTAGTCCTTTCTATCAAAAAAACCCAAAAAACACAACCAACCAACCAGACAAAAGAACCCCACCCACCCACACCAAACAGAGTAGCTTTAATTTTTTTAAGTAAGCAATATTTTCTAGATTGGTTGTCTTTGGGTTTTCTCAGCAGGTTTATGTACTTCTTCAGCTGTGACATCCAGGAGGTCCATCCATACTTGAAATCAGGCCTTGTCAGCCATCAGTAAATCCAATTGATTTCTTTGTGTGTTTTATGGGTAATGCCCCCTTTTTTTTAATAACCCAGTTAGTCTTTTCCCTTTATCCAATTAAATAATATTCAGTACAGCTCTAACTCACCTTCGACAGTGTATTGTAGTGCAATATAATTTTTGTAACCAGGTATGCAATATGCCCTATAACTTCGGTTTGTTCCAAATTTTCATCAGTAAATTACCTAATTGAAAAATATCTTCCTCTTTTTTTTGAAGTGCTCTTTTCTTGAGCGGATGTAAGTTAGGATAGTGTTGTAGATCAAGTAATTTAAGTATTTAAAGGTGACCTACTGGTGTAGACAGTATCTGGGGAGAAGCAAAAATTCTGATATGGTGCAAGTGTAACTTGTGTAGCTGTTTCCGTGACCATTATATGATGAAGAAAAGGTTGCTTACAATTTTGTTCCAAATACCTGAAGTAATTTAACTAAAAAGCTTAGAAGCTTTTATGCTGTGCTTTTTTTGCATTTGTGGGCTCATGCAGCAAAACTGTTCCCGTATGTCTATGTATTGGTTCTTAGTGCTCCAGTACTTAGTTTTTAATGAAAAAAAAAAGTTACTCACAATTACTGAAATTTCTAGAAAGGAAAACGTGAGTTTTGTGTGTCCAAGTTCAACAATGTTAAGTTAGACTTCAGATAGGTCTATTTCTAGATTGAAATAAATACTCCTATGAGTGTGGAAGATGAGGTTTTCATCTCCTGCCTGTCGCAGGTGTGTATCCCTATGGATAACGCAGCTAGTGGCAGCCAGCCATAAGGTACTTCATGGGAATGCTGGTGAGGTTCTATACTTGCACAGCACTACTCATGAGTACCTGGAGAAGGAAGGAGTTGCCCAGGGGGGTTGCGGGTGCCCTGTCCCGGCAGTGTTCAGGGCCAGGCTGGAGCCTGCTCTGGTGGGAGGTGTCCCCGCCCTGCCAGGGGGTTGGGACTGGGTGGTCTCTGTGGTCCCTTCCAGCCCGAACCCTCCTGCCATTCTGTGATGTCTTGCTGTGAGCCACCTTTTAATACGGCTCTGGGAAGCTCAGGCTGTCCCCGCCCTGCCTGGCAGCCCTGGGCAGCCGTGCCGGGGGCGAGGCGAAGCTTTGGGCTTTTCCATGAGAGAGAAAATCAATGCTGGGCGCGCTGTTCCCGGCAGGTGCGTGCTG
>VZRW01012706.1:354151-368855 GCA_013398125.1 Aegotheles bennettii | reverse complement strand
GTGGGCGGGGGGGGGGGAGCAGGCGCGGGCCGGGCCCAGTTACCGCTGGGCAGTGCTGGGCAGTGAGGGGCAATGCCCGCCGTGCCCCAGAGCCTGCTCGGTGTGGGTTGTGGGAATGGAACTCCCTCGAAACCCTCTGCAGCTGTGAAAGGACCGGGAGGGTTGTTGGGGGGGGGGATGTGACATTGGCTGTGGAAATGCCCGTTATGCATTCAGGAGGCATTCCCTGGGAGAGATGCAGGCTGGCGTCAGCCAGCGAGCTCCTACAGTGCCTGCTGCTTGGTGCAGCTCTGAATGTTGAATTTCTCCACAGAATAGTTCCTTTGGGTTCTGGAATTAGTGCTTTGTGAGTCTGTGACAATCCGTGCTGTGTGACCCTTGCAGGAGTGAGTGTGTCTCCAGTTCCGTGTGTTTGCAGTCAGTAGAATTTGGCATGGCTGGGTGTGTGTGTGTACGTTTTTAGCTGGCTGTTAACCAACCAAAGCTTTTTTTTCTCAATGGCTTCCTTAAGGTGGTTTTGGTTTATAACTCTCTCTGAAAGCAGAACAGGCGTTAGCTGGGATCAGCACACCTTGAACAATGGCATTTATATGCAAGGAACACAGATGATACCGTTCTCGGTTACCTTTGCTTCTCAGCTTTCACTACCGTGGGCTACGTGTTAGTACTGGAAGAGTATTTTTTTTCATTAATACTCCATACACTGAAAAAAATGTTGCTTTGAAAGTTTAAATAAAAGCCCAACTGTTGAGAAGCCTGCTACTTTAAGCAGCAGCACTGATCTTCATGCATTAAGAAATCATGATTTCTCATTACGTTTTAAAAGAGCCACATCCTTCTCTGTCTGAAGTGGGACTGGATGTATTCTAGAAGACTCTAATTTTGGTCCGCAAGTGTGTGTGTGGGGGGAATGCAATAAAATTCCCTTGAGTTAGAATAGGGATGGTGCTTGTTGTCAAGGGAATATAAATGCAACTGCCTGACCCATACACAGGCCTTTACTTTTCACTTGGCACAAATCACCTCGTTCTCTGATAGAAGCTGCTTTTTGGAAGGGGAGAAGCACCATCTTTTAAAGGTGCAAGTCAGGGAAACAAAGGTTGGAATCAGAATGATGAAATTCAGTAATGATGAACCATAATAATCCTTTGTCTCAGTATGATAACAAGGTTCTTGTCAGTGAATTTATCCCTGTTGTTGCTCCAATCAAACACATAGTTGTAGAAACAACAGATTTGAAGGAACTGTACTGAAATTTACTTCCCTAAGACCAAAAATTTTTGTGCACTGTAATACAGTAGTAAAGTTGTGTTTAAGGGTTTTGTGGTTTGGGTTTTTGTTTTGTTTTTCTTTTTAATGGGTGATGACAGTGGACTTTATTGTAAGCAATTAAGGAATAACTGGGAGACTGTTTTGCATCTTTCAGGTGGTAGGAAGTTAGATGGGTCTCTGGCAGTAGAGCCCAGAGGAGTTTCTTGGCAATGGCAGGGGACAAACATATCTTTCATACATACATGTGTACAGAAACTGCTTGGGTTTTTTGTGCGCACCCTATTTCACTAGCTGCTCTGGTGTTACTAGTGCTGATCTGCCTCCAAAATTAAGCCTATCAGAGCAGTACGTGCATAATTAATAGCAGTAATAATGAACTGGTAACTCTGAAGCCTAATGACAAATGTTTACTGTTTGTCCCAATCCATGCTACTTTTACAGTTGTCCTGTTATATCATCTGTTGCAGTATAGGATTAATTTGTAGTAGAAGCACTCCTCTTTGCAGCTGTAAGAGGTAAAACTTCAATGTCAAAAGCAGGGGAGCACAAACCCCTCGGCTGTATCTAGTAGATCTAGTTTGTTGTTATAAAGATACAGCTTTATTACCAACTTAATGTAGTCCTTAAAATTTTGAGGTTGTTTATTGCATTTTATTGTACCCTTATATTGTAACTGCCATATTTGGCCTTAATTTTATTAATTAAATAAATCTGTGGAGCCTTGTGCACTATGCTATCAGGACGACTTTGAAAGTAAAAATTGCAATCTTGCTTTTAAAGTTCATTCTAAAGCACCTTCTGTAGCTGGATCATATGGAGTGCGTAATGTTTGCAGAATAAAAAGGAAATCTGGTCTGTGTGGGATGGGAGTTTGCTCCTCTTCTTCCTCCCCCTTCTGAACTGCCAACAGCTCTATTGTCTGGGCTACTTACAGCTTTGCCAAAACAAAGTTGGAAAAATAGATGCAGGTAGTTTTTTTAAATGATGGGTCTAGTGAATAGGAAATAAAGATGTAAAAAATTTTATTGGCTGCTGTTGCTGTCACTGGTATCTGCACCATCACTGGTAAGGAGAAGCCACAGGTATTTGTAGGATAGGAGGTGTCAGGGCCCCAGATATGCTGTCCTCCAGCAGTTCATTTAGCTGTCAGTGCTCAAGGTCATCTTGGATATGGTGCAGCCATAACAGCCTTGAGTCAGACTGCTGTGGGAAGAGCTGTGAGAAGTGGTGTTGGGGTTCCACTTTCACTCAGGAGTTGTCTTTAAGCTCAGGCCCTTGGCCTTGGTCATTGCCTCAGCTAGGTTACAGCTGTGGTTGTCCAGCCACATACCTCTCTGATCTGGATCTTGATGTGTTGACTACCTGGCTTGCTGTGTCTCTTAACTGTGGACTTGTTCAGCAACCACTATACTGTTGGCTGACAGTATACCTGCTCTCCTTTCCTCATTCAGGGCCTGTGAGACTATGCCCTTTGTCACAGCCATACACTGTTGGCAGTTTTTCAAGACCAATCGGTAGAAATCAAGTCTGCAGAAGATGACTTTGGACCCATTGTTGGAAAGTACCAAGAACCAAAAGAGCCTAATCCACACTGAATGCAAGTGGCGTGAAGCCTTCAGTGTATGCTATTTGCTTGTGCTGAAAGCGCTGGCTCAGTGAGTGTGTTTGGTCTGCTGGGGTACTGAGCCCTTGGTCATTCCACCTGCAGCAGGCTTTCCAGGAGATCCGAGTTATGCTACTGCTGCATTGATCTTTCTAGAGTACAAAGATAGTGCATGATGGTCAGCTGTGCTGCTTGTCACTGGTTATCATGGGGAACTGAAAACTTGCTTTGTATTGGAACAATCCAGAGCTTCCAAGAATCACAGAATGTTAGGGTTGGAAGGGACCTTGTAAGATCATTTAAGTCAACCCCCCTGCCAGAGCAGGACCACCTAGAGCAGGTCACCCAGGAATGCATCCAGTCGGGTTTTGAATGTCACCAGAGAAGGAGACTCCACAATCTCTCTGGGCAGCCTGTCCCAGTGCTCTGTTACTCTTATAGTGAAAAAGTTCTTCCTTATGTTCATCCGGAACCTTCTGTGTTCTAACTTGCACCCATTCCCCCTTGTCCTATCACTGAGAAGAGCCTGTCTCCATCCTCCTGACACTCACCCTTTACATATTTATAAACATTAATGAGGTCACCCCTCAGTCTCCTCTTCTCCAAGCTAAAGAGACCTAGCTCCCTCAGCCTTTCCTCATAAGGGAGATGTTCCACTCCCTTAATCATCTTTGTGGCTCTGCACTGGACTCTTTCAAGCAGTTCCCTGCCCTTGAACTGAGGGGCCCAGAACTGGACACAGCACTCTCGATGCGGCCTCAGCAAGGCAGAACAGTGGGGGAGAGAACCTCTCTCGACCTACTAACCACACCCCTTCCAATACACCCCAGGATGCCATTGGCCTTCTTGGCCACAAGGCAACATTGCTGGCTCATGGCCATCCTTCTGTCCACCAGGACACCCAGGTCTCTTTCCCCTTCTCTCCAGCGGGTCAGACCCCAACCTATACTGATACATGGGATTGTTCTTTCCCAGATGCAAGAAAATTACTATTTCAGTTTGAGCAGTTGGAGTAACTACTGTGGTTTGTGATCCTGGGTAGAGACTTGAGCTGGAAGCTGACTGTGAAACAAATGGTGTAGCCAAAGCAGCTGGTCGTGGGATATCTGCACAGAGAGCTCTGTTAGGATCTTTGTGTGTATACAGGTTGCTAGCAGTGAAAATGACATTAGGACAGCGCAAAGAAGAGGGTTATTCAGTGTTATCAATTTAAGATTTTTACAGCAAGAAGAGTAGCAGAGCTCTGAATGGTGTTTTCAAGATGCATCTTTCTCCTTATGGAGCCCTTCTGGCAGCTAAACCCCTAGGGTGACAGAAGTGCACTCAAGGCCCTGACAGGAGGATCCACATAAACGAAATGAGGCCTGGGGGAAGGAATCGGGACCTTTTGATTTCCATCTCAGCACTTTAAGCAAAGAAAGCAGCTGTAAAAGCAGCGTGGATTAGAAAACAGTAAACATTTGTCACTAGACTTCAGAGTCACTAGTCTGTATTTACTGTTACGAGTTGTCTCTGAAAAATGTTAACTGTAGTACAGACTGCAGTTGCAGGTAGAAGATAATTGTGATTCATTCTGTAGGCAGATTGTACATGTTTGTTTACTGGGGAGGACACGTTTTTCATTTCTTTGCGCTAGCAGCCTGGAAAGCCAAACTTATCCTAGGCTGCATCAAAAGAGGTGTGACCAGCAGGTTGAGGGAGGGGATTCTCCCCCTCTACTCCACTTTCGTGAGACCACACCTGGAGTACTGTGTCCAGTTCTGGAGTCCCCAGCATAAGAACGATGTGGAGCTGTTGAAGCGAGTCCAGAGGAGGGCCACAAAGATGATCAGAGAGCTGGAGCACCTCTTCTGTAAAGACAGGCTGAGAGGGTTGGGGTTGTTCAGCCTGGAGAAGAGAAGGCTCTGGGGAGACCTTAGAGCACCTTCCAGTACCTGAAGGAGCTACAGGAAAGCTGGAGAAGGGCCTTTTACCAGGGTATGTAGTGATAGGACAAGGGGAAATTGTTTCAAACTGAAAGAGGGTGGATTTAGGTTGGATCTTAGGAAGAAATTATTTCCTGTGAGCGTGGTGAGACACTGGCACAGGTTGCCCAGAGAAACTGTGGCTGCCCCCTCCCTGGCAGTGTTCAAGGCCAGGTTGGATGAGGCTTGGAGCAACCTGGTCTAGTGGGAGGTGTCCCTGCCCATGGCAGGGGGGTTGGAACTGGATGATCTCTAAGGTCCTATCCAGCCCAAGCTATTCTATGAATGTGTGGTATGATTAGGAATACTCTTCAATGCTGCTAAGAACAATCTTTTAATACTGTTTTATCAGTAATGTAGAAGTAGCCCAAATGCCAGTGTCTTTATGAACTCAAGACACAGATACTTGAACAAAATGTAGGTAAAACTTTGATCTATATTCTGCTAATTCTGTTGTTTCAGAAGTTACTTTAGTGGCTTAATTGCTGACTGGCTGGGACTGGTAATGTTTGTTCATGCTTTTGAAAAATTATTTTCAAGATGTTTTGCAAGACATACTGAAAGTTGTGTGGGAAGGGAGGGTGAGAACACCCTGATACCGTGTTAACTCAAACTGATGCTTCCTGTAGGCTGTAACCTGTTTCAGATATCTCATTGTCCAACCTTCTACTCTGCCTTCCAGAGCAGCAAGGTTTTTTTGATGTTCGACTTGGTCATTGCTTAAGTTACTTTAGATTTTGTGAAAGATGCTTTAACTTTTTCCAAAGAAGATTTAAGTGATGGTGACTTTGTCCCTTCTTTCTATCTGCTCTTTGTATGTATTAATCTTGAGTAAAGGATCATGGAAGGTAGTTCAAGTTCCATCTTCACACAGTGCTCTTTTCCAGGGCTAAAAATGTCAGTGGTAATGTTTTTGTGATGTAAATATCTGAGTATTTAGATAGAAATTTGCATCCCTGACAAAGCATGGTTAAAGATCATTGTTCTTTTGGGTTAGGTACTAACATAGCATCAGGCACCTGTCCAGCACCTGTCTGTGGTCTTCTCCCTGGGCTTTGGGCCACCTTTGATCTGGAGCTGAGAGACAACCTGATCACCACAAGCTACTGTTAGGTTCTTAACGCAACCAAGTGCTATCTAGCTATTGCAAGGTGTGTTTCCACTTCCTTTACGTTTTCATATTTGGCTATGAAAGGTCAAGTCCCTTCTGACAACGTGTAAACATAGGAAGCAGCTTCTAAGTGAGCTCCTTACTGCATTTAAAGCTGAAGTATGCAACATATTTTTTAAAGGAGAAAAGCTTGGCACTTTCATTTTAGAAAGAACCTAGCACATGACTTTTTTTTCTTGAGAAATAATTGAGCTGAAGATACTTTTGTCTAACCATACCTGCTAAAAATCACAAAGACTCTTGCTTTTCAAGAATTGTTTCTGAGCTAAATAAATAAATAAGAATCTGTTTTGTAGTTAAACAGTAAGTAGAGGCCAGAGCTCACACTTCAGAAGTAATACAGACTAAATTCAGCATGCAGAACAGTAGCCATTAATGTCATGGTATGCAAAAGGAGGCTGAAAGAACTGGATTTGTTTGGCCTAAGAAATCAGTCACAGAATGGTAGGGGTTGGAAGGGACCTCTGGAGATCATCTGGTTGAACCCACCTATAGCAGGGTCACCTAGAGCAGGTGACACCAGGGTTGCATCCAGGCAGGTTTTGAATGTCTCCAGAGAAGATCTCACAATCTCTCTGGGCAACCTGTTCCAGTGCTCTGTCACCCTCTAGATAAAGAAGTTTTTCCTAATGTTTAGATGAAGCTTTGTGTTCCAGTTTATGTCCATTGCCCCTTGTTCTGTTGCTGGGCATTACTGAGGAGAGTCTGGCTCCATCGTCTTGACACCTGCCTTTTAGATATTTGTAAGCAATGGTAAGATCCCCTCTGTCTTCTCCAGGCTAAACAGCCCCAGGTCTCTCAGCCTTTCCTCGTAAGAGATGCTCCAAGCCTCTCATCATCTTTGTAGCCCTTCGCTGGACTCTCTAGTAGCTCCTTGACTGTCTTGAACTGGAGAGCCCAGAACTGAGCACAGCACTCCAGATGTGACCTCACCAGGGCAGAGTAGAGGAGGGGAGGGAGGGGAGACTAAGGGAGTTTTTGTCTTTAACTGATGGGAGGGTACAGAGGGCAGAGCCAGGCGCTTCCCAGAGGTCAACAGTGGTTGAGTGAGAAGTAACCGATATGAGTCGCAACACCTGAGATTGCAATTGTATACAAGGGGAAAAAATTTTCACCGTAACAGTGGTTAAACACTGGAACAGGATTCCAAAAGGGGCTGTGAAATATCTGTGCTTGGAGATATTAAGGCTTGACTGGACAATGGCGTGAGCGGCTGGGTTTATCTAGCTCACCCTGCTTTGAGTCAGGGATTGGGCTAGCAGAAATGAGACGGTCTGTTCTGGTGAAAAGTATTCTGTGATTCTGTCATTCTTTTTTGCATGTGGGACCAAAAATGATTTGCCTTACAGTCACTTCAAAATATTACAATATCAATTTTAATGTGTTTTTTTAACATCCAAAGTGCAATATTCTTATTGTAAGCTGTCTTCTCCCTCCCGCCCTTTCACCTACTAAGGTAGACTTTTAATATGTTTGGTTCCAGCATGCCTATTAGTAGCACCTTTACCTCTGTGTTAACGCTCAGTTTTTGGTGTTACAGTGTTTTAAATGATTCTTATAATGTTTTTTCAAACTGTTAAAGATGGATGACTGGACCAGTGTGCAGTATTAAAAAGATTGGCACACTAAAAGGATGTTTTGTTCCTTTCTTAATACTCTGCTAGCAGCTCAGCAGTAGTAAAAAGAAATTGTGGCAGGTATGTGGGTTTTTTTTACAGAACATCCATTACTGTTAAAAATATCTTCTGAATAAGTTAGAACTTCTAAATGTACACAGTCATCTATTTCACCCACATTTCTTTACACATTTCTTTACATTTATCAGCTTTTGGAAAGATCTAATAGATTAAATTTGTTTGGTCTGTATTGTGGGATTTTTCTGTAGCTCTTTTTGATAAGCTTTAAACTGACAATGAATACTGCAGTAACAAACTGTGTGACCTCGCTATTCATCTTCTGTGGTGTTTATCAAAATGTTGAACAGTGTCATTTCTATCACAGGTCCTTACAACATGTTTCTGGTAATCTTCCTGCATAATAAAAGCATGTTAAAAGTCTAGAAGTCCAGGGATAATTGTCATTTACCAACTTTCTAATACTTTCCAAGCACCTGATAAGTTTCAAGCATAATTTCCTTTATTTGTGCTCAGTTTGCCTTTTTTGGGGCATTAATATTTTATTATAGTCTGAAACTGGCCTATGCTGATTCTGAAAGCGTATCTAAAAAAAATAAAATCTCAATGTCACCTTTCATGCTGTTTTTTACTTTTAGTGTATGCTACAGTGGAAAATGAGTCTGTTTTATTCCTTCTGTATTCTCTGTGTAACAATAATCTTCACCTTCATACACATCTTGCATTTTCCACATAAGTAGGTATTTTTAAGGATGATGAATGTGACTGGTCTGAGCATGTATGTTTATTTTAATATTAATTTCCTTTAACCCTTCAACACATTTAAATTTAGTAAACATTTAAGGTACGGTGACTCTTTGTTGTGAGAGGTGAGTAAAATCTTCCTAGGAAGAAAGGTACATAGAGTAGACATCTTAATCATTTTTTTCAGAGATGTTTCCATCACAGTGATGAATCATACTAATTCTCATTCAGTGAATTTAAATTTTAAAATTACAGCTATTTGTAAAATTGCAGGTTTGTTTTTACTTGTGTGTAAATATTCCTGTGCAAAAGACCTTCAAAACTTCTTTTCACCCCTACTAATCCAATAAAAGGGGCTTCCCATGGCCAGCAGACATAATCTGTTCCACTTGTGGGTCATAGTTGTTGGTTTTGGATCAAAGGGATAAACCTCAGCTGAGATTTAAAGGAGAGGAAAATGCTTATTCTTCTCTTTTCATATTTTTCATAATATGATCCAATTATAATTTGATAATTTGAAGGGTGCAGAACCAGCTGCATGTTTGGGCTGATACCTGGGCCTTCCTACCAAGCCACCCAGACTCAGTGGTGCTCAGCTTGGCTCCTGGAGTTCAGGCATCTGTCTTGCCAAAAGTTTCTTACATCCTCATAGCAAGTTCTCAGCCACTGCTGCTCTTTTGTTTAACCAGTTGTACACTGAATCGTTAGCTTTGAAACCCATCCACTGTTCATTTCTGAAAGTGTTGCTTCCAAAAGGAGAAACAAGACCACCTTCCTTGAGAACAAGCAGGAGTTCTAGTCTTAATGAACCTAGACCTCTCGTATCCATATGATTGTGAAATGTTTACTTAGGAGTTTCATCAATTAGTATTAGATAATCATCTGAATTGTCGAAGGACTGATACTGGTACAAATGACTGTTAATTGTGTTGCCTCTTCTGCAGCTTTGCTAGATTTTTTTGAAGGACAGCCAGATGTAGCCACATTACACAGCCAGACAGAGACTGATGGGTTTTTAATGGTATATACTGAAGCAACTCATGGGGAGTGTTTTCAATACTTGACCAAGAGCAGATTTGAAGGAGGTTGCTTAGTTACCACTCCTGCTGAGTTTAACACAGTGACGTGCTCATTAACTCTTTGCTTACTGTGCACACTTTGTATCCGAGGATGTATTTTACCTTGTTACTGCTTTTATTCTGTGTGCTCTGGCGTTCACCTTACTCCACTCTGGCTTATTTTTACCTTTGTATAGAACCTTTGCCCATATGGAGTGGATGTGTAAGTTCTGCTGCTGGAAGCACTGAGGATGTTAAGTGTTCACACTTAACTTAAAATCTCTAAGGGTATGACTGTGAAATGTCTCCAGAGGGGACTTTTTGTTGAGCTGAAAATTCCATGAAATTATAGGAGGGTAGTCAGCTGGAATTTTTAAGTTACATTTACTGACTCATGGTGTAATTTGTGTGCTCTTTCAAGGAAGCAAAATTGTATCAGCATAAATGTGTATTTTCCTCCATTTTTGTTCACACATCAAAACTGTTCTGATTTGTGATGGTTGTTATGAAATACATTTTAAGATTAAAATTCAGTGTCACCTGTTTCTGAGGAAAAAATTTATTCCCATTTCTTTTCAAATCTTTTAATAATTAATTCCAGCTTCTGTAGAGTCAGCTAATTGTCTCCATGTGCTATCAAGTACTGTTAGCTACTGAAACTGCATTGTAAACCATGCAGATTAAGTGAGCACCAGCAGTATTTAATAGATACAGGAATATTTACATCATATGCAGACAAGATGTTCCTCTGGTGGCAGTGGCAACATCCTGTACCAGTCTTCTATACCAGTACAGTCTTACCAACCCAACAGAGACAGTGCTTGGCTCACGTGCATTCTTGTGTCTCAAATAACAAAACATTTGATTCTCTGAGAGAGTGATAGTTTTAAAGGCACATCTGCAGCTCTTTTAATCAATTCCACTTAATGCACGTACAAATCATGCAACACCCTTCCTGCTATAATTTGCCAATTAAGTTTTCTTTTTCAAATGCAGTCAAAATTAGGGGTGGGATCTGAGTCTGAATTGTTACCAGTAGTGGAAGTGACAGTTTTATGTCAGTTTAATAATTACTCTTGTTTCTGATAAGGATCTGAATTTTATGAAGTAAATGTTTTCTTTATTACACAAAGAAAAAATTATATATGTGGGGTAAAAGATGTAAAAATGAAGTAAAAGTGTTCATTTAGGACTTTTCTATTTGCTTTTAGCTGTCTAAGTTGAAACTCTTTCATTTTGAGGAGTTTTATGGATGGTTTTTAATTTGCATTTTTGTATTAAAACTACCAGTTGTGTGTCTTCACAGAGCCTCTAGAACCAAATCATCGCTTTCGTGTATAAAGTGAAAATGTGACAATGTCAGTGGTGTTTGAGGTGTCCTGTGTTCCAAGCCACACAGCAAAGAAACTCTTCACTGGGTAAAAGAACTGGCTGAATGGCCGGGCCCAAAGAGTTGTGGTGAGTGGAGTTAAATCCAGTTGGTGGCCAGTCACAAGTGGTGTTGCCCAGGGCTCAGTACTGGGGCCAGTTCTCTTTAATATCTTTATCAATGATCTGGACAAGGAGATCGAGTGCACCCTCAGTAGGTTTGCAGATGACACCGAATTCAGCAGGCAGGAGTGTTGTTCTGCTGGAGGGCAGGAAGGCTCTAGAGAGGGACCTGGGCAGGCTGGATTGGTGAGCCGAGACCAGTTGTATGAAGTTCAACAGGGCCAAGTGCCGGGTCCTGCTCTTGACACACAAGAACCCCCTGCAAAGCTACAGGCTTGGGGATGAGTGACTGGAAAGCTTCCTGGTGGAAAAGGACCTGGCAGTTTTAGTCAACAGCCAGCTGAATATGAGCCAGGCCAAGAAGGCTGACAGCATGCTGGCTTGCATAGGGAGTAGTGTGGTCAGCAGGACTAGAGAGGTGATTGTGCCCCTGTATATGGCACTGGTGAGGCCACACCTCAAATGCAGTGTTCAGTTTTGGGCTCCTCACTAGAAGAAAAATGTTGAGGTGCTGGAGCGGGTCCAAAGAAAGGCAATGAAGCTGGTGAAGGGTCTAGAGCACAAGTCTTACGAGGAGCAGCTGAGGGAACTGGGGTTGTTTAGCCTGGAGAAATAGCGGCTGAGGGGGAGACCTGATCGCTCCCTACAACTCCCTGAAAGGAGGATGGAGTGAGGTAGGGTGGTCTCTTTCCCCAGGTAACAAGCCATAGAACAAGAGGAAATGGCCTCAAGTTGTGCCAAAGAAGGTTTAGATTGGCTATTAGGAAAAATCTGTTCACTGAAAGGGTTGTCAGGCACTGGAACAGGCTGCCCAGGGAAGTGGTGGAGTCACATTCCTGGAGGTGTTTAAAGGGAGGTGTAGATGTGGTGCTGGGGGACATGGTTTGGTGGTAGACTTGGCAGTGCTGGGTTTATGGTTGAATTTGATGATCTGAAAGGTCTTTTCCAACCTAAACAATTCCATGACTATATGAAAATTTGAACAAAACTGATCAAAGCTTGAAATCTCGAATAATTTCAGGAAAAAGTGTGTTGTCTGTCCTTTGGGTGTAGTAAGTTTTTCTTAAAATATTTTCCAAACAAACTGTAACTAGTCTTACCACAAGAATCTTTCTTCTAACCTGTTCCGAGAATATTTTTATATCTTCTACTCCTGTTACATCTAATCTTCTATATGAAGTATCTTAAAATCCCCTAATTGATGCATGTGGGGTTTTTTGAGGACTGTTAGTTATCTGCATGCTATAAAAACTTCTGTTGTATTCTTATCCCAGTAGGAAATTAAGACCTTACCTGCTTTTGAGTCAGAATAAGCACATCCTCTCTAAAGCAAAATTTTGAGCATATGTTTCACTATGTAACTTCTCTCACTCTTACTTGAAACTCAATATTCATTAATGTAGTGCAAGGGATAAAGAATCCTAAACCTTATTTTTAAATGGTAGAAATTAAAATAGCTTTCATTGCAAATCTAAACCTTTTGTTTCAAAAGAAAATTGTAAATAAAATAATGATCTTTTGGGGGAAATGTGCTGGGAGTGAGATGTCTAAACATGTCCAGGGGTTCTGGACACGCAGTAGTGGGGCAGTGGACTTGGATTCGTAGCTGACAAAGTCAAGCAACTTGTTTGTGCCCTGTAAATTTACAGATTTGTTGAAGGCTCCAATTTAAATGTATTGCATAATGAAATTCTCCCCTGTTTGTACTGTATGAGAGGGGTGGAAGTTGGTGTGGATTATCACCAGAATGTCAGCTTTTCTGGCAGCTAAACAGGGACACTGTTGCTAATAGGTACAGTTTCTGTTCTTACTAGAATTCTTTTATGAGACCAAAGAATAGATTAACCAGAGACTGAAGATGTCTGTCTGAAGGAAATGTACATGTTTTCAGACAGATATGAGGAAAATAATGTTGGATTACGCAGGAATTATTTTTTTAGTTAAATGGAAATTCTTAAGCACTTCATTCCTGACAAAACACGCAGGTATATTTTATCCTTAATCTTCTTAAAATGTGATTATTTTGAAAGCACATATTTCAGTACACTTTGAAATTGGCATAATTGGCTTTCTACTGTATTTCAGTCAAAACTTTCCTTGCTGAAATGTTATTTTATTTCCTAGCAGGGAGCTGCTGGTAATTGCTGTTAGCATTTGAAGTAATTGTTGTTAGCATTTGACATGGCCAGCATTGGTTGCTAAGCAGGTTACTGACCTAGATCTAAAATGATGTCTTTTTCGTTGTCCCATAACACTGATGCTATTGTGCTTGACCATTCCTTTTACCTGTGTCACATCACATGAGGTACCTAAATGTTATCATGAAATTCGCCTATTTTGTCATTCAGAAGCATCCAATAGAGAGCAAGCAGTGACTGCAGGGTGTAGCATATGTATGGGGAGGGAGGAGAGGGAGAAGCAGGCTGATACACTCTGGGGAAGTAACCAAGTTATTTTACATTTTGGCAGTTCATTGTTCCTTGAATTATATTTATCACAGATGTGTGACAGGTAACATTGATTGACAGGGTACTCAGACTCATGAGTGGTATCTGACTAGAATTAAGGGTTGGTGTGTAGAGTTTGGGTGTGTTTCAGGAAACAGCACCCCTGCTTACAGCAGATGGTTAGGCTTGATTTGCTGATACTTCAACCAAGTGTCCAAAGTGGCAGCGTTTATTCAGCAGTTCATGGGTTTCTTCCATTCACTTAATGTAAATCTTCTGAATTACACCATGCACTTGAATTATGTTCTGTAGTTAACTGAGGTCTGATCTCACCACAGTAGTGCTTCATTTTTTTCAGAGGTACTGTTATACATGTATAAAAACAATTTTAAAGTTTTCAAATGCAGTTTAAGATGTTGCACAACAAGATGTTTTTTAAACCGTGAGAATGGATTCGGGTACACTGTAATGGCTAGGAAATTGAGGATTTTTTCACCGGTTTCTAGCAAGTGCTTTCTTTGTGTTTAAAAATGAGTTCTGCTGTTGTATTAACTGCATGTATGCCAAAAACCTCTGCTAAGACTTCTTTCTCTATTTGTTTTCTCTCTTCCCCTGTTAAGACAGTTTTTTTCTTCTGTTGTCTATTTGATTATCTTCCCTGTCATTTTTCTCCCTTATTTTCAGGTGGAATTTTTATTTCGTTAGCTCAAGCCCATTTCAGCTTGTTTCACTTGTCATCTCCTGTATAAGCATTCCTGCTTTCCTCTTTATGCTACATTGCCTTTAAAGTATTTCTACAGTTATCACTAGTCCTCACTTCTATTTTTCAACCTTTTAATAGTCTAAAAATCCTCATTTCTCTTAAACATTATTACAAATATAGTCTCAAAGATTTTTAAAATTTCTTGTGGCTTCTAAGAAAATTGACTTCTGATAAAACTCCTAAAGCAGAAACTTAGGTGCAGGGTGGTGTTGATCTACTTTTGAAAAATCGTTAGATAATTAGGTGCACTGATTATTCACTGATCTGCTTTTATCACCATTAGGCTTATGATCACAGAATCACAGAATCTAAGGGGTTGGAAGGGACCTCGAAAGATCATCTAGTCCACCCCCCCTGCCAGAGCAGGGTCACCTAGAGTACATCACACAGGAACGCATCCAGGCGGGTTTTGAATGTCTCCAGTGAAGGAGACTCCACAACCTCTCTGGGCAGCCTGTTCCAGTGCTCCGTCACTCGCACAGTGAAAAAGTTTTTCCTGATCTTCACATGGAACCTCCTATGCTCCAGTTTAAAACCATTGCCCCTTGTCCTATCAT